>JAKWBJ010000113.1:287500-391524 GCA_023159175.1 Wohlfahrtia magnifica
ACATATACATATACATATACATATACATATACATATACATATACATATACATATACATATACATATACATATACATATACATATACATATACATATACATATACATATACATATACATATACATATACATATACATATACATATACATATACATATACATATACATATACATATACATATACATATACATATACATATACATATACATATACATATACATATACATATACATATACATATACATATACATATACATATACATATACATATACATATACATATACATATACATATACATATACATATACATATACATATACATATACATATACATATACATATACATATACATATACATATACATATACATATACATATACATATACATATACATATACATATACATATACATATACATATACATATACATATACATATACATATACATATACATATACATATACATATACATATACATATACATATACATATACATATACATATACATATACATATACATATACATATACATATACATATACATATACATATACATATACATATACATATACATATACATATACATATACATATACATATACATATACATATACATATACATATACATATACATATACATATACATATACATATACATATACATATACATATACATATACATATACATATACATATACATATACATATACATATACATATACATATACATATACATATACATATACATATACATATACATATACATATACATATACATATACATATACATATACATATACATATACATATACATATACATATACATATACATATACATATACATATACATATACATATACATATACATATACATATACATATACATATACATATACATATACATATACATATACATATACATATACATATACATATACATATACATATACATATACATATACATATACATATACATATACATATACATATACATATACATATACATATACATATACATATACATATACATATACATATACATATACATATACATATACATATACATATACATATACATATACATATACATATACATATACATATACATATACATATACATATATATACATATACATATACATATACATATACATATACATATACATATACATATACATATACATATACATATACATATACATATACATATACATATACATATACATATACATATACATATACATATACATATACATATACATATACATATACATATACATATACATATACATATACATATACATATACATATACATATACATATACATATACATATACATATACATATACATATACATATACATATACATATACATATACATATACATATACATATACATATACATATACATATACATATACATATACATATACATATACATATACATATACATATACATATACATATACATATACATATACATATACATATACATATACATATACATATATATATATATATACATATACTAATTAACAACGAATTTGGATATATTACAACTGCTAACAGACGATACCCGTACTCTCAAAACTCAAATCCTTATTTCCAAAATCGAAGTAATAATATTAATAAATTTGATTTAGATAATTATAATCATCAATATAATAATCAATAAAATTTTATTCATAATCTTAATTTCAACCCTAACTATAATTTTACCGTAACACCATCAAGCGTACTACCATATGAGTCCACCGCGTCCGGAAAGAAAACATCCAAGAGCTCCCTAACATACTCCCTCAAGATGGCAGCATCCTCCCACCAACCTGGAGAGAAGACAAATCCATAGCCCTACTACCCCTGAAGACACGGTAAACTCGGCGCCAATGGTCATCCCTATTCTTCTCAACAAATCTCCTCCAATCAGGCTCCTTCACAGCCAAAATTCCCTCCTTTTATTCCCTCAGCTTCTGCAGATACTCAGCCCTGCGCTCCGACATGCCTCCGCATCGCCTTCAGCTCATGAGTCCAATACTGCACTCTTCTGGTACCGACAAAGCAAGGCATCATTAACGGTGCCCAGTCACCCGTATAGCCTGCTAATCTGCTCGTCCAGAGCCAGCAGCCCAAACTCATTAATACCCACTGATACCGCCGCTTCCCTGTAGCAGTCGTTCACGATAATGGTCCCAATTCACAGCACAATTGCGCCATCGGTTAACGATCTCCAGTTCAACCACAGTATGTCCCCTCCAAGTAAAAACAATCTTGACTGTGGTCGCTTACACCCCAGCCATCACACACTTTTTATCGAAAATCGTAGACCTCCAACGCCGTCCTATCCGCAACGCTGACATCAATATCACTCTCCCCATCGTCGAAAGTATACAATTCACTAGGCCTGTTCAGCACACTTACATCGCCAGCGAGCAACCATTTCCCCTCGAGTAAGTCTGATATCTCTGCGCATGCCCAGGCATCTTTCTATACCACAATGATGAAAGTGCATTCTAGTCCAGGCCCAGGACTACCGGAATGTTACCCTCACGCAATAACACCGGGTTCATATACTCCAAATACGGCTCCAAAGCTTCCCTCTTCATACAGTAGACACTAGCCAACCGCACGTTGCCAAACTCACCCTCAACGTCTACACAAACTCCATCCCTGCCCTGCTAATCAGCGCATTGCTTCACCTTATGGTCAAAAGTCAAGCACCGATGACACATCAAGACCGGGTCATACTCACGCATAACAGCGACATTTCCTCCACAGGGTCGACATAACCCTATCAGTGCCCTCAAGCACCACGTAAATAGGTCCTCGATCCGATTTGCACTGACCACCAATAATTCTCACGCTCCAGTCGATATAACATCCCTCAAATTCTGCTCATAAAGTCTCTCAATAAACTCCTACCGAGTGACCTGAGGCTCTACCCCGCAAACCACTAACCCAGGACCAAGTCTATCCCAAACCGACATTTCAAATTATGACACCACCATACTTCGTCGGCCTCACCTCATGGACCTGAACGCCCAGAGTGGGACCAACCTCCTTCATCGCCTTCTTTACGACCTCCTTTGATGTCCACTTATTCTTTCCGCCCCCTTGACTACTGCCGACCAACGTGTCCATTGGCCTAATCGGCACGGTAGCAGATCCAGCCACAGGGCCAACACTATGCCCAGCAATATGTCCAACAACAGGCACACCCTTTCTCAGACCCATTTCCTGGATAAGATCCAAACGACCCCTCATCGACCTATTATCCTTAATTAAACCTTCTAAAAATCTCTCGTACCTACTTGCATACTCAAGAATCTTGATGTGCAAAGCCGCATCAACCCCCTCCTCACACAAAGTCCTCCTCAAACCATCAGTGATCCTTCCCACTAACGAAAAGTAACCCCCACTAACCAATCCACCATTACTCTTACCTCTGAAATCAGTGACGCAGTTCTGTCTCCGTCTCATCATCAGCATCTTCCTTCTTCTTGCCCTTCCTTCTCTTAGCCACCCTCTCGGCTTCTTCACTCTAGAAGCACTTTCCGCATCACTCACTGAAGCGGACCCGGGCTTGGACCGCTTCTGCACCTCCATGACAGGTATAATATCATCACCACCGACACTATATCATCCGCTCGTCCCTCCACCGGCGGCGCATTTGCGCCATCCAAAGTAGCACTTGCACTCGATGAACGACGCTCATTCGCTCCACCTTTGGCTTTTCTGGCCCTCTCGCAAGCCTCCATAACGCCAACAATAGTACCAAGTGCATAAGCACCAACAATTTCTACAGGGGCGGAAATTTTTACTCTCTCCACCACTCTTTCACCACTGGTCTCTCTCTCTCTCTCTCGCTGTAATATTATTATAATAATATTGGTTTTAGTACTAATAACAACAACACGTCAACAGCACACAAAAGGAAAAACCCTTGTGAAATAATTATCCACGTGTTTATGTAAATGTCAGCTTTTATCAATACAATACACAAGAAAACAACCCTTATGTATTTTTATTTCAGCTTCTCAACAGCATAAAAAGGAAAAACCCTTGCAAAAACAGTTATCTACGTTTTTATTTATACAAACACCTTCATCAACAGCAATACACAAGAAAACAACCTCACACACTCGTTTCAAAAATTTTACTCGTATTGAAAAATACGCGCAAAACAAATAAATTCTTCCGTAAACACAACCGTTCGCTTCAACAGCTCAATAGACTGCCTTCTGAGAGACAAATGACTATTTAGCAGCCGGCTCCGAGTCTTCGGTCGACCGTACTCTTTTAACTGCGGGTTGCAGTGGACCAGATGCGGCTTCCTCTGACTTCGCAACCTCCCTTGAAGTCATTGGCCTATCAAAAATGTCAACCGACTGTCCTACTACTACAGGTCTTGCCGATTTTGCTCCCTTATGAGGTTGAGTCACTGCCTTCTTTGTGCCTTTAACAGAACTTGACGACTTTGACCAAACCGGGTTTTATGAACGTAGTTGACGCCATTGGAGTTATTCCAGCAAGTTCAATTGACTTCGCCACAGTATTAATCGACGGATTCGATTTTGCCACACCCTTATTCCCCTGAGGTTGTGGCTTAGGCTCAGTATTGTCCCTCTAACAGTACGTGACTGATCCCTAGCTCCCAAGCCAGCCAGGCTAAAAACTTCCCTACCAGTCTGCGACTCTGTTTACGTCGGCGCTGCATTTGACCCCCCGATGTTCTTCGGTTTTGCCACTATCTCAATGACTTGGCAACGGCCGCGATAGTCTTGTCTCCTGAAGAGGCCGTGCCTGGGACATGGATTTCCTCAATCGCAAGCACGCGGTTAGGAATGTGAGGATAGGTTCTTTCGAACTTCCTCACAAGCTTAAGGTTACTCTTGATTAGAGTAATCTCTCCCCTCGTGTGCAAATCGCCCTTCTATAAAACTTCCTATCCTTAACTTCCCTGGCATCGTAACCCGACGCGACGGTAGAAGAAGGAGACTAGTCGCACCTATGGAGCAACTTTCTCTCTTCAGCTCCCTCCACTTCAAAGGCACTCTGACGAAAAGTCTGGCGCATTCATGGACGAGGTTGGTTTGCATCTTCAGATGCCAAGTTAGATAATCCACTCAAGCCAGACGCCGTTGGGGTCGTGGTGACCTCAACCGCGTCCTAGGTAAGAGTCGGATTATCCAACAGGTTTACCGGGACACTCTCCTGAGTCAGTCTGATGGAGCAACCTTCGTCCATGAGGCTGTGTATCTCCCTACTATGTGCCATCAGGCTGCCCTTGACGGATTCGAGGGTCAGGCCAATTTTGACCTTTCCCCACCGATCGCGCAGCCTGCTGTACTCACAGACGAGCTACTTCTGCACTTTTCCTTCCCATTTTCTAATACCGCGGGTCGATTTACACTTGTCGCATAAACAATTATGGGTGCCAAGGAATCCCCGCTTAAGACAGCGGGGTCGCAATCACAGGATAACGTCGACACATGGCTTGCTATAGCACCAACACTTGCTGCCGGTATTGGGTTATTTAGACCCTGCACTATAACTATATTAATATTATCAGGGATACCAGCCCAAATCCACTTTGGTCCACGGGGAGAATCGGATCATCAACGTCCCAACTACAAATGACAAGTTACAGTCTACACCTAACACGCGAGGAGTGAAGTATGTCGACACGAAGACCAAGCGATCCCAGGTGAGACGATGTGGATGCGAAGCTCCCAGAGTGGCAAGTATTATGCAGTAACCCAGCCCGCGGCCAAGTTGCTTCAACATGCCAGTACACTCCTCTCCTGCCCGCCGCCAAAGCAAGGTATCTTTTCTGGTACGATTCGCACTTGCCCAGGTTGTTTGCACTGTAGACTGTTCATTTTCTCTTCTCTTACATTAAATTTTTCGTCAACAGTCTTTTCTCGATTTGACACTCCTGCAACGATGTCATCAACCTTTTTGCTTGCAGTCTCATATATTTCTTGCAGCTTCTCGGTCGTTGAACTAAACGCTTCTTAAAATTTAGTTTCCATTTTTGCCAGCAAATTCTCATATCAACTCTAGAAGTTTCTCTTATTTCCTCTCTACAGGGGCCGAATTACCGCTTTCGATATCGAATAGTTTATATTACGAAAGTAAATTTTGATACGTATGAAGTTTCCTGATTCCGTATTCGGTTATTATCATATCGAAATTTCATGCTTATTGTCAATGAGTTCATAAAATTAATTTATGTACTCGTATAAAGGCCTCGTTAGCCAAACGTTGATGTCTTAAAAACGGAACGTACGTTAACGTACGTACGTTTGTGTAGTTAAACAAACGTTGAAAATGTGCCGTATGTCAAAAGATAATGTAAATAAAAACAAAACAAACACAACAAACTTCAAAATTATTGTTTTATATAAATTTAAAATGTCATTAGTTCGGAATAGTGATGAGAGTTCTTAAGTTGATACAAAATTAAAAAAGTACTAAATTGGTTTAAATAGTATTTTTTATTTAAGTTTTAGCATACTTTTTCCAGCATTTCAACCGGTTTATTATCAATTGCATCTGAAATGTTGCCTTCCAGGGCTGGAATTGCAGCTGGCTTATTGCTGAACATGAAAGACTTTCCGTATCGCCACAAAAAATAGTCTAGTGCTCTCAAATTGTATAACATTGGAGGCCAATGAACTGTTCCCAAACGTGAGATTAATTTATTTCATACCCAGATTAGTTTAGGTTAGGATATGCGAGTCTCGCGATTTAGGAGTTCACTCAGATGCCCTTTCTGATATCCTTTACAGAATAGACTCATTAAAAGGGCCGAACGATCGGACATGTGAGAGTTCAAAAATAAAATTTGATCCCCGCCTAAAAACCGAAAAATTTCTGTATCCTCATTTGAGACAACCGGTATCCTTGACGAAGTCAATCAACTTCGACAGTGACACATCCCTAAAACAGTCCAGATCATGGAAGTTACATGCACCCAAGTGCCTTAGTCTAAGCTCCCATAGAGCGGGACTGTCACAGAGAAGGTATTCCTCCTCTTTCTCATCTTGACAGCTCCTACAGTAGCCATAACTATGATACAGTGCCAAGTAATTATGACCGAAAGAAGCCCATCGACCACCTTTCAAACCTAAAAAGAAACTTAGTCTTCTCCATAGAAAGGGAAAGTTAAGCATTCTGGATAATCTACAAGTAGTGATATTGTTCCATCTGTGCTCCATCTTGCTCAGTCCCCATTTATCTATCAAGCTCGACAACGCACACAGAACCCTTATCAGTTCGGCATGATTTCGACTCAGCCAGGCCAGTGAGCGAATACAGCTGAGGAGACCTTTCGATTTAATCACATCCGAGTTGAGTTAATTGATTGCGCGGAACTCTCTACATAAATCCTAATAGGTGCTGAGGCCTCGATATTTAATACGGATACTCTTAATAGCCCTCTCTTAGGGTTGCCAAATGGCCTTGATTTCGCTTAATTTACGAAAAGTTTTACAGCTTGACAATAAGAAAATTATATCTTTTCAAGATTTTTTAGAGAACATTTTTTAAATGTTTCGTTAGACAAAGTTTTATGAAAAGCTGTTAAACATTTTAGTGAACCAATAACGTAACGTGTCTCTCATCATTCTATCAGTACTTAATGGAATTTGCTCTGACAAACTAAGGGAATTCATTCCCAAGAATCACACATTTTACGTAGTACTTGTTTTTCCTAAGAGTGCAACCCTTTGTAGTTCATTGTCCAATGAATCGCACAACGCAATATAGAAGAATTCGTTTTTACCTTACCGTTCATAAATACATTCAAATAAAACATTAATAAACACTACTCTCCTTATTCTCTTTCCCACAACCTACTTTTCTAGTACAAGCATAATTTTTTGCATGAATGGTGGCTATTTCCCGAGTGCTGGACTCGGAAGCAAAAAATGATTTATAATTAATTTTCTATAATAGACTTTTGAAAAACTTCGTTTAAAAATTTGACCAAAAAAATTAAACACTTTTATCTTATTTTTGAAGCGAGCTTCATTAAAACAAATATGTGCAATAATTTTTCGCCATTTTTAGGGTAATCTGGTCCAATTGCGTTTTACAGGCCATTAATAGGGTTCCGCAGAGATCGAAACAAATGGCAGTCTTAATTAAACTCCTCTCCTATTCCACAATAGAAACTGTATTACCTTTCTTGATTTCAATCCTGGCTTTGCCACCGTCTACGAATCTTCACCTTGCTTCGTCCATGAACTTTTCCGCACATTATATTCGTACTATTTTTCATCGCTTGTAATCATTTCGACCTATCAAATATGCCTAATGCAATTAATGTTACCATAAATATTACACTTTAGAGCCATCAACCGACAATTTGTGAACGAAGTTTTTCGAACACCCTATGTATTTGACTAACAAAATTTTCTTAGAAATCAAGACTTTTTTCCATAAATGTTAAGAATTTTGCAATTTTTAATTTGGCAACCCCACCCTGTCTATAGCGTGAACGTACGCTTGAAAAACAGTGCAATCATCGGGTAGTCTGAGAGAGACCCTAAGGTCCAGATCATCAGAGTAGAAATCCGACCCTGTACCCGTTTCCGTGTCATACTGGAAGACTGATCCAGCAGTAAACTAAAAGCTTTATATTTAAAATGAAGTTAAATTTATTTACTTAGCTGGTAATATGTGCATCTATATAAAAGATGTAAATAAAAAGAACTAATGGTTCTTTCACAATTAGTTTTATTTTTTTCTTTCATAAAGTAGAAAAAATAATATTAATTATATGGAATTTCCGTAGGACTGTATTTCTTAAGTCGATTTTTATGGATTTTAATTGTGTTTCCATTTTTGTCCATCAATTCGACAGTATTCCTCTCATCAAGAGCTATCACCTTGTATGGTCCTCTGTAGAACGGGTCCAGCTTATGTCCTGCTTCATCTCGGACTAGCACCCAATCATCTTTAGTCACAATTATAGTGTTAGCCTTTTCTGTGGAATTCCGTTGTCTTTTTAGTTTAACATTGGCTACCAAACTGTCAGCCCTACGATGCGCAACTTGGAGTCTGAACTTAATCTCCTTTTCGTATGCGTCCACGTTATACAATGGAGCTATGCTAGTGTCATTTGTAAATTCTGGGGTTGGTGGTATTTTTTCAAAATTTAGCTCAAATAGACAATACTCATTAGCTGTTGATGGAGTTGCATTATAACACACGTCCCAATCAGACTTATCTGATGACAAATATGCACACAGTACAAGTATCTCATGATGGTATGCTATAGAATTAACCTTTTCTGTTTTGATGAAAACATGTCCGTGACTATTTTAGTCATTGGACCATATACTAATATGAAATCCTCCATGATTGCTTGTGCAACACTTCTGGCTGACTTGTTCTTTATGGGTGCAGCCACCAAATATTTATTAAGATCACACGTTATAGTAACTGCATATTCATTTTGAGAGTCAGACTTGGGTAATGGTCCAATATTGTTTATGATGACGGGAGTTGGTGTCAAGACTAAGGGTGTTTTGCCCTTGATTGCAGGTTTATTAATTTGGCATGCTTTAAATTTTTTCAGTTACTTAACTATATCTCTAGTTATGCCTTTCCAATAATACAGAAGTCGTATGTTTCTTATCATGCGAGTGATTACGACGTGACCTCCATTTATGGGGTCATCATATTATTTTTCCATGATAGACATCTTTTCAGTATCGGTTGTAATATATTTCAACTTTGGAACGAGAACAAGGGTCAATCTTTTCAAGAGACCATAACTTTTTCTTTAAGTTTTCAGTATCTATCCCCAGGATGCTAAAGAAACTATCGCTTAGTAAAAGTCGTATTTTTATCAGCAATTGTTGCAAGCCTTAAAAAGAGGTGACTTACATCGAAATTTCCATTAATAGCCAAGTCATCCAACATATATTCAGAAAGTTTCTTTCCTTTAAGGATAACTAGTTTATCCTGAGTAAAATGCAATTGAGGCAATTTATGGTGCTCTTGGGCATTTATTGCCTCATATACTTTTAGACTAACCGATTTTTCAAATGCACCGAAGCGTTTAGCTTCATCACCACTCTTTGGTGTGGGCTAATTTTTGATTATCGAAAGTTTACTATCGGCGAGCAATATACCATTGTGTGTACATTTCTGTAAACATCTGGATGTAACTTAAGATTGTATTTTCAACATAAATTGATTACGTCTCTTAAATTTTTTAACATAGGTATGGTCAGTTGAACAGCCAATTACTATTAAGTCATCCATATAAACGAAAGCTTGGGTTAGGTATAACCTAGAAAAAGCTAGTGATATCATTCTTTGGAATAAGTGCGGGGCAATTTTTTTAATCGGAATGAACCCTTATCAGTCGAAAATAATGTAATATCTCTTGAGTATTTTTACACCGCTTTGAATACATCCTCTTCAACAGATTCAAAGACCATAGGTCTTATTACTTCTGATCTGCTGGTATTGATATGGAATTTATGTTAGAAGCGCTCATCAGCGCAATAGCTACATACGTCATATTGGACACCATCTGTTTTAGTCAGGATTATATAATGCTATTTACCACGGTACGCATTTATACTTCCTGACGAAAACCATACCTAGTAGATGGAATTATCTACTTTAATGGGAAAGTCATTCTCTACTACATGATGTTCATTAGGATGTCTTCCACTCTTAGGTCAGTTTTAACCTTTCTCAACGTGGAAATAGCTCAATGCCCAATGTTGGTCTTTTGTTGCTGGGTTCATTGTGAACCTGACTGACTTTTATCACAGAGATGTCAGCGCCAGTTTCTACAAAAAAAAAATTATTGTCATTCATTGATGACAGAGATCTCAAATAGCTATATAAATTTAGATTTATGTTACATACTTTTATTGAGCATCTTAAGGGTTCTGTACGTTCTGTTGTACACAACGTACATTTTCGGTTCTTCTTGTATTGTTAGTGGTATTATGGCTATTGTTGTTGACTACCAAATTTTCGTTATTACGGTAGTTATTGCCTTGACCACGGAAATTATCATTTTGGTTACTGTCTTATATACGATAACGGTTATTATACCCATAATTATTTCGATTATTATTATCATACGGTTCATTTGACCGTTATTGGAGTTGGGTCTATTCGTTTAGTGTAAATTGGGCCTTTGAGTTGAGCCAAATATTAAAATAGTGTTTAGTTAGCCATTAGCTTCTGTACAACTGTTTCTAAATTTTGAAATCCACTCGTTCAAATTTGTGAAGGATCCTGATTCCATTATCAGTTTTACTCTTTTATTGAGGCATTCTTAATTATTTCTCTAGTTGCTAAGCGAGTTGCATATGTTATGGCTTTCTTTCTTTCTTTGTTAAATCCTCTATTTCTTTAGCGTAGGAGTTGGCCGTTTTACTCTGTTGACGCACGTTCATTAATTTTGTTGCGACTACATCAACAGATTCACCCTTAATTGAAGCCCGTAATTTAGTTATTATTTCTTGGAGTATTGTCTCCGTTGATATAATGTTTCCGGCTGAACCTTTTAATTTGGTTTTGACTAAGTTAACAGCCACCACTGTGTGATTGTCTTTTATGGAATCCACGAGACTTAAAGCATCCAGAAAGCTCTGCAAATTTTCTATAGTGCCATCAAAATCTGGGATAAATCTTGAGGCTCTATTTAAAAATTCCACAACTGTTTGAGGCATAGTTTTAGTTATTTCAGGAATAATTTTCTGCAAGGGTGTAATTAAAATTTCTTTGTGCAAGCTATTTGGTAACTCTATATTGATTCCACTTCTCGAGCATACTGTTGTAAACTTTTCCCGAACATCAAAAAAGACTCAACTGCAGTTTAATGTACCTGCGTGAGTCTATAATAATTAACATTAAACAGTACTCATAACTATTCAAGTTTACTCACAAGTATATTAATGTGCTTGTTGATTGTTTCTGGTCTCGTTTCTCTATCTGTATAAATACATATTCATACAAATACAAATACAAATACAAATACAAATACAAATACAAATACAAATACAAATACAAATACAAATACAAATACAAATACAAATACAAATACAAATACAAATACAAATACAAATACAAATACAAATACAAATACAAATACAAATACAAATACAAAATACAAATACAAATACAAATACAAATACAAATACAAATACAAATACAAATACAAATACAAATACAAATACAAATACAAATACAAATACAAATACAAATACAAATACAAATACAAATACAAATACAAATACAAATACAAATACAAATACAAATACAAATACAAATACAAATACAAATACAAATACAAATACAAATACAAATACAAATACAAATACAAATACAAATACAAATACAAATACAAATACAAATACAAATACAAATACAAATACAAATACAAATACAAATACAAATACAAATACAAATACAAATACAAATACAAATACAAATACAAATACAAATACAAATACAAATACAAATACAAATACAAATACAAATACAAATACAAATACAAATACAAATACAAATACAAATACAAATACAAATACAAATACAAATACAAATACAAATACAAATACAAATACAAATACAAATACAAATACAAATACAAATACAAATACAAATACAAATACAAATACAAATACAAATACAAATACAAATACAAATACAAATACAAATACAAATACAAATACAAATACAAATACAAATACAAATACAAATACAAATACAAATACAAATACAAATACAAATACAAATACAAATACAAATACAAATACAAATACAAATACAAATACAAATACAAATACAAATACAAATACAAATACAAATACAAATACAAATACAAATACAAATACAAATACAAATACAAATACAAATACAAATACAAATACAAATACAAATACAAATACAAATACAAATACAAATACAAATACAAATACAAATACAAATACAAATACAAATACAAATACAAATACAAATACAAATACAAATACAAATACAAATACAAATACAAATACAAATACAAATACAAATACAAATACAAATACAAATACAAATACAAATACAAATACAAATACAAATACAAATACAAATACAAATACAAATACAAATACAAATACAAATACAAATACAAATACAAATACAAATACAAATACAAATACAAATACAAATACAAATACAAATACAAATACAAATACAAATACAAATACAAATACAAATACAAATACAAATACAAATACAAATACAAATACAAATACAAATACAAATACAAATACAAATACAAATACAAATACAAATACAAATACAAATACAAATACAAATACAAATACAAATACAAATACAAATACAAATACAAATACAAATACAAATACAAATACAAATACAAATACAAATACAAATACAAATACAATACAAATACAAATACAAATACAAATACAAATACAAATACAAATACAAATACAAATACAAATACAAATACAAATACAAATACAAATATACAAATACAAATACAAATACAAATACAAATACAAATACAAATACAAATACAAATACAAATACAAATACAAATACAAATACAAATACAAATACAAATACAAATACAAATACAAATACAAATACAAATACAAATACAAATACAAATACAAATACAAATACAAATACAAATACAAATACAAATACAAATACAAATACAAAATACAAATACAAATACAAATACAAATACAAATACAAATACAAATACAAATACAAATACAAATACAAATACAAATACAAATACAAATACAAATACAAATACAAATACAAATACAAATACAAATACAAATACAAATACAAATACAAATACAAATACAAATACAAATACAAATACAAATACAAATACAAATACAAATACAAATACAAATACAAATACAAATACAAATACAAATACAAATACAAATACAAATACAAATACAAATACAAATACAAATACAAATACAAATACAAATACAAATACAAATACAAATACAAATACAAATACAAATACAAATACAAATACAAATACAAATACAAATACAAATACAAATACAAATACAAATACAAATACAAATACAAATACAAATACAAATACAAATACAAATACAAATACAAATACAAATACAAATACAAATACAAATACAAATACAAATACAAATACAAATACAAATACAAATACAAATACAAATACAAATACAAATACAAATACAAATACAAATACAAATACAAATACAAATACAAATACAAATACAAATACAAATACAAATACAAATACAAATACAAATACAAATACAAATACAAATACAAATACAAATACAAATACAAATACAAATACAAATACAAATACAAATACAAATACAAATACAAATACAAATACAAATACAAATACAAATACAAATACAAATACAAATACAAATACAAATACAAATACAAATACAAATACAAATACAAATACAAATACAAATACAAATACAAATACAAATACAAATACAAATACAAATACAAATACAAATACAAATACAAATACAAATACAAATACAAATACAAATACAAATACAAATACAAATACAAATACAAATACAAATACAAATACAAATACAAATACAAATACAAATACAAATACAAATACAAATACAAATACAAATACAAATACAAATACAAATACAAATACAAATACAAATACAAATACAAATACAAATACAAAATACAAATACAAATACAAATACAAATACAAATACAAATACAAATACAAATACAAATACAAATACAAATACAAATACAAATACAAATACAAATACAAATACAAATACAAATACAAATACAAATACAAATACAAATACAAATACAAATACAAATACAAATACAAATACAAATACAAATACAAATACAAATACAAATACAAATACAAATACAAATACAAATACAAATACAAATACAAATACAAATACAAATACAAATACAAATACAAATACAAATACAAATACAAATACAAATACAAATACAAATACAAATACAAATACAAATACAAATACAAATACAAATACAAATACAAATACAAATACAAATACAAATACAAATACAAATACAAATACAAATACAAATACAAATACAAATACAAATACAAATACAAATACAAATACAAATACAAATACAAATACAAATACAAATACAAATACAAATACAAATACAAATACAAATACAAATACAAATACAAATACAAATACAAATACAAATACAAATACAAATACAAATACAAATACAAATACAAATACAAATACAAATACAAATACAAATACAAATACAAATACAAATACAAATACAAATACAAATACAAATACAAATACAAATACAAATAAATACAAATACAAATACAAATACAAATACAAATACAAATACAAATACAAATACAAATACAAATACAAATACAAATACAAATACAAATACAAATACAAATACAAATACAAATACAAATACAAATACAAATACAAATACAAATACAAATACAAATACAAATACAAATACAAATACAAATACAAATACAAATACAAATACAAATACAAATACAAATACAAATACAAATACAAATACAAATACAAATACAAATACAAATACAAATACAAATACAAATACAAATACAAATACAAATACAAATACAAATACAAATACAAATACAAATACAAATACAAATACAAATACAAATACAAATACAAATACAAATACAAATACAAATACAAATACAAATACAAATACAAATACAAATACAAATACAAATACAAATACAAATACAAATACAAATACAAATACAAATACAAATACAAATACAAATACAAATACAAATACAAATACAAATACAAATACAAATACAAATACAAATACAAATACAAATACAAATACAAATACAAATACAAATACAAATACAAATACAAATACAAATACAAATACAAATACAAATAAATACAAATACAAATACAAATACAAATACAAATACAAATACAAATACAAATACAAATACAAATACAAATACAAATACAAATACAAATACAAATACAAATACAAATACAAATACAAATACAAATACAAATACAAATACAAATACAAATACAAATACAAATACAAATACAAATACAAATACAAATACAAATACAAATACAAATACAAATACAAATACAAATACAAATACAAATACAAATACAAATACAAATACAAATACAAATACAAATACAAATACAAATACAAATACAAATACAAATACAAATACAAATACAAATACAAATACAAATACAAATACAAATACAAATACAAATACAAATACAAATACAAATACAAATACAAATACAAATACAAATACAAATACAAATACAAATACAAATACAAATACAAATACAAATACAAATACAAATACAAATACAAATACAAATACAAATACAAATACAAATACAAATTCATCCCTTATAATACAAGCTTTTAAGACCAGTTTTTCGCGTTCAGTTTATTTGGATATTATGGTGTATTAGGAAAAATGATGATGATTGCGCACTGAAGAAGAAAAGATTTCTGGAAGAAACTCTTAAAAAAAATTGTAGGAACTTCTTCACACACGGAAGTTAAATAATACATTAGTTGTCGCGTAAATCTTAATGATTGTGTTATGTCAACATATTAAACCAAAAATGTAATTTATAGATTTAGGATTTGTGATCAACATGAAATACATGTTTATTTTCCTTTTCTAACTTTCCTTTTTTAATTTTCTTTTTCAGTTAGTTTACATATTATTTAACTAATTTTGTGTTTTTGTTACTGTATTCTTAATTATATATTATTATTTTTTATTAAATTGCTCTTCGTTTTTTGCAACTATTATTTCAGTAGTAGAAGTAAAAGAATTTTTTTAAAAATTTATATTTATATATATATGCTGCTACGTTCTTCCAAAGAAAGAGTTTTTTTAAATAAAAGTAAAAACACAGATTTTTTACTTTTCAAAGTGAAAATTCTATATATTGTTCTCTATATAGTTTTTTAAGGATAATGTAAAAGTAGTAATGGAACCATTTGAATTATTATTTATTATTTTATTTATGGACAGCCCCTTGGGCGAATATCCAGTTATACATCTTTATTAACAATTAAAATTGTTTTTAAAAATATTTCTTATGCTACTCTTAAAATTATGTTTTACATTAACACACATGTAATATGTGTGTCGTTTGAGTTTGCTTGGACGGCATAATACACTGTCTGGCTTTCATGTAGTGTGCGACTAAGTACTTCAACAATATTGAAGCATTAAGTTACATACAGAAGGCATGCAACTTCCACTAGTCAAACACACTACACATAAACATCAGGCTAGTGAGATTATTTTTGCGTTTTTTATTTATATGTTTAGTCAGTGTGTCAATGAGCACATGCTTTATGTTGTTTTAAATAGAGGCTAAATTTAAGCCATTTTGGGGAAATATGTGGGCTTAAAGTAGTGAGTTAAGCAAAACTTTACAATTAGTGAAATAAAATCTTGCTAATATTTCTTCATTTTAAAAATAAATTGATTTATGTTTATATTGTAGATACATGATACACAATGTATTAAAACTACTTGCTGTAAATTATAACGAGTATTTTTATGAACCACGCAGACATTTTGTGCCTTTTCTAAATAACTATAATATTAAAGTCAGTAAAACACCGGCCATTCAATTCTTCATGGATGGATTCGATTCTTCAAATGGCTTCTTTATTTATCGTATATGCTTCCAATAATGAAGTGGAGCGCTAGTTCTAAAGATGAAAAGAAAATTGTTTCAATTAACAAAGCCAGCATCCAAAGTGAATTTAGGCGTCAAATGGGTTTGGTTATTGATCAGCCAAAACCCGGGTTTGGAAATTCCAATGACGGCAACATTGCGAGTCGTTTCTTCCAAAATGCAGTCATTTCAGCACAAATAACAAACCTTAATAAAGCCAATGCACATTATAATGGTAACAGTTTCAAGTGGTTTTCGAACAAATATTGACACTTTTCGGGAGTTTACACTTGATACCGCTAAATATTTTGTGAAAATATATCTCTCGTATAATATGTCTCCAACTGTTCACAAATATTTAATTCATGGACCAGAAATAATAAATCATGCTTATTACCGAAAAGGCAGTTGTCAAAAGATTAACAAGAAGCTCGAAATAAAGACTTCAAAAATTTAGAGAATTTTTCGCGAATATGTTCAAGAAAAAATTTAATGAGGATATATTTTTAATACTACTAGAGACTTCTGATACTATTGCAATACCTGAGAAATAATGCTACTTTTCTGATATGAGCTATTGAGTAGAATATGGATGTTTTTAGAATTTTCAAAATACCTTCAAAATGCCTAGATACGGATAAAAAATCAGATTTTCAGACCTTCATGCACTTAAAAGCTAATAACTTTGCTGAATACTATCCGATTTAGAGTTTCTTTTCAAGTTTGAAAAGAAAAGAAACAGTCATGAGTTGCTTCACTAAAAGGCTTAATACCTTCATCAATTTCCAACGGGTTTTTAAACCTCAAATCTAATTGTATTCACTGCTTAATATAATTCCTTAATTAATGCATAAATATTACGGTTCTTATAGAAAAAAAAAAAACGCAAAAACGCTTTTAAGCTTGAAAATGTGGGAAAAATTTTGTGCAAAATGTGTTTGCTTGAGAAATAAACCCAGATCCATGAAGACTACTTAAACAATCTACATATATGTAATTTTAAAGGTTTCTCTTCCTATCAAATCTCAAAAGAAATCTAAAATCGGCCAACATTCAGCAAAGTTATTAGCTTATAAGTTCATGAAGTTCCGAAAAACCGGTTTTTATCCGTAACTCGCGATTTTGGAGGTGTTTTCAAAATTCCAAAAACACATCCTTGTTCTACTCGATAGCGCCTATCAGAAAAATGGTATCACTTGCTAGGTAGTTTTTTTGTCGCACTGTGTTATTGAAATGAATACGTAGTACAATATGATATGATACACCTTCCTGGCATTGGCCAAATAGAATTCTGTGTTCATCCAACTTTAAACACAATTAAGGGTGTAATCTTTGCTCCATCACTCAAAGATCTCAAGGAAGAGGAATTTGTTGACAGTCTAAAAGACCAGGGGGTCACTGAAAGCAGGAATATTACTAAGTTCCTTGACAAAAAATCCGTCAATACTCCACTACACATTTTGAGTTTCAACCTTTTTAGTCTTCCCAGAGAAATCAAATTTCGTTTTTTTAAATTGTAGGGTTGAGGCATAAATACCCAACCCTATCCAATGCAACATTGAGGAATCACCGATTATGACCCAATTTTAAACGCCGAAATCACTAGTATAAGTCTTTTTTTATTTTTTTCTATTAATATTTAACTAAGACAAAGATTTTATTTGTTTTTATAACATAATACACAATTCTTTATGAATTTTTGCCGAAAGTACCACGATCCTCTACATAGTGTAAAATATTTGTTCAAAAATGAAAAGTTAAACAAATTATTGGTTATGGTGTATTCAATTAAAAATAAAGTATTTACAACAATGTCACGGTCAACCGGCAATTTGGCTACACGGACTCTCTTATTAAATTCTTCTGAAGGAAAGGCCTTATTAGTTCAATCAACAGTTCATATACCTACGATGTCATTCGTGTGTATAAATTAATCAAATTGAGTTATTTTGATTTTTTTTAAAGAACTACAGAACTTCGCATGAAGTGTTCTTTATTCTTTTATATCCTTTTAATAACTAAACTTTAATTGATACAATTTTTATTACAATAATTATGAATACTAAATAATGCTTTATTAGCTTAATTTACCTCAGACAAAACCTCAGCAATATTTATTATATAAAATATCGTTGCAACATGATTAAATGGAATTGGATTGAAAGTGTAATGACTTTTGATCCAATTACATTGCAATAAATGTTTTTGTTCTTAACTCCTCCCTCCTTAAATTCGATCATCCCCGATCGATTCAGAAATAAGGTAAGTCATGTGTCTTTGTTATGGATTTTTCGATTTTACTTTCCTCTATCTGTGGAACATTTGTGGGCTGCAAAACCAATGTTGTTACCGCTCTCTTCCGTGACTTTTTCATAATCCAAACTGCCAATATGACTGTGATCAGAAAGGTTATATATAGCAAAATTTCTAATCCATGCTTCCTTTTTAAGATTGTGTATCACTTTTATATTATTGAAATGTATGTAGCTCTTGTACTGATTCCAATGATAATATATTTAATCTTGCTTCTTCAACTAGAGTTCATTGCATAGAGGCTAGCATTGGTATTAATTGGGGTGCTTTTTATAAAACTCAAGTTTTATTACAAATGTACCTTTTAAATCATATTTCATAACCTCCGTACTAATTATTTCATTTACATAATTCAAGAGTATAATGCCATCTGAGATCTTTTCGATGCGTGGGATATGCTGAACATTGCTGGTTGTGCATGAGGGTTTGTTTTCAGAAAAAATATTTTTAATACAATTGTCATTACTTAAATTTATTAAATGGTCTCTTTTACAAATTTTAATTTTATTATAGTTTTAACAATTATTTTTAATTGCATAAATTTCGTTTTCATTTGTTAACATTTCTTTAAAATTTAAATTTTTTACAATATCATTTTTTATTACAGGATTTAAGATTATGTTTTCATAAAAAATTGAATCAGTTATGGGAATTTTAATTACATATATAAAACATTAGCGAGTTCTAATGCCTCTTCTATATTGCTTAAAGGCATTTTTTCAGTTTCTAACTGATTTATGGCCAGTGCCATTTCGTTTTTACTTAACAAAAATGAGTTTATTACATTATTCTTTGCCCGTTGAATGACATACTTTACACTCACAATTGATTCTTTATTTAATCTTATTTTATTCCTAATTATATATCTATATCTTCGTTTACTATTGAGCTATCCTCTTTTATTATATTTGAAAATTTATTCATAAATCTTGTAATATTATTAATTTGATTTGCAAAGTCTAAGTTTATTATTAGTTGTCTATTATTGTTGTCTGTCATGTCATCTAAAGTTTTGTAAATAAATTCTGCATCGTCATCGTCCGATGATCCTGCAACAAATTTCCAAATTTTTCCTAACGTGTTGATCGATCTAGCTTGTCGCACTGGTATTTTGATTGTTTCTAGCAAGTCTACTGTCTGTCTTAGTTCATGATACATCGTCGGATAAAGAGGATTCGTTTTAGGGATATATTTGTCCACGTAATTTTTTGTCTCTTGTAAAAGATCATCATAAGAATCTATATTAATCGGATGTATAAATTTGAATGTTCCATCCTGAATTTTTCCATGTCCGTTACCTATTGTCACTAAGTATGAGTCCGTGTAGTTGAGTATAAGCACCTCTGCTTTCAGCAGTGGTAGGTAACCAAAATCTGTAACCAAAAACAAATTTACAAATTGATCCAAAAATAATTTAATTCAATTTCTTATATGATCCTTATGCACCGTTCTATTAGATTCCGTCAGAACAGTACTCTTTTTATTTTCCTTTACTATTTCTTCTTTATACCTGGAGGATAATTTCGATCCCAATCTTCTGTTAATTTTTACGTAAAATTTTTCACCTTGTATGTAGTCTTTAAAAGGTTTTCTTGATTTGTTATGAAGTTCTATATAATTTTTTTGTTTTTTAACAACTGCTTCTATATTTTCTTTTCTAGCTTTTTCATATTGTTCAGGATTTGTGCTGACTCTTCTTCCAAAGAACATTTCAATGGGTTTCCTACCTGTTGTAGAATGTATAATGTAATTGTATTCATAAACTGCTCCATCTAATAGATCTTCAAAACTTCTATGTATTTTTTCTGTCTTAAAGCAACGCATTATTTCTGACAAGGTTGAATGAAAACGCTCAACTTGCCCATTTACAGTACTTTTGTATGGTGGAGTCTGGAAAACTTTAATATCTAACTGATCTTCAAACATTAAAAGAATTGATTCAGAATTTAATGCCTTTTCATTATCTACGACAACCATTCATGGAACTCCAAAATTAAACATCATTTTCCTTATTGGTTCTCTAATATCTGCTATTGACCGAAATTTAATCAATGTTGCCTGTGCAAATTTTGTAAGCTTATCTATTGCCGTTAGTGTTAAATGTTTTTTTGGTGTGGAGTATTTCTCCCGCATATTGTGAAATTGGAGTACGTGAAATATGTGATTTATTGGGATGCATATCGTATTTTCTCTCTCTACATACTTTACACAGTTTTATTATTTTATTTAGTTTGTTGCTCATCTTTGGAAAAAGTATTTTTCCAAGAGTTGAAGTTTATTTTCTTTTGCATTCCTATGTGCTCTTTTACGAACCTTTAGAGATTCTTCCTCCTGTCTAGAGGTGTCAGCCAAGTCTTCCACTTGAATTTGTGTATATCTTACTTTATATTTAGCGAAATGAAGTGGGTATATTGTTTGTATTTTTCCCATTATTTCGTCAGAAGTGAATAGTCCGTTTATCACGCTAGGATTAAGATATTTTTTTTAAATCCTAACTAATTCGTTTTCTGCTGTTATGATATGTCTATGATAAGTGGGAAAAGGTAATCTAAATTTATATTCATTGACTTCACCTATAAGAATAAAAATCTGATTTTTAAACACGTTAATTGGACATTCTACTGATGGAATTAAATTTTCACCAGAGCTATCATCACTGTGTACAGTAGCCGTTAAAGAATTAACACAGACAGCCTTATTGTGTGGGTTTCTTGAAAGAGCATCCGCTACTACGTTACTCTTTTCAGGTTTATAATGGAGTTCATAATTATACTCCTCCAATATGGCCTTCCAACGTTTCATTTTAGCGTTATTGCTCAAGGCATACGTGAGAGCCTAATGATCTGTATAAATAAGTACTTTGGCACGACAGTATAAGTAGTTCCTTAGGGCATCCAATGCCCAAATTATGGCCAACATTTCTTTTTCGTTGGCTGCATAGTTTTCTTCCGTTTTCTTCAGTGATCTAGATATGAATGTAATTGGTCTTTGATCTTGGCTAAGAATAGCTTCTATCGCATAGTTCGAAGCGTCTGTAGTTAATTCAAAACTTTTATTAAAATCTGGGTAAGTCAATATCACATCTCTTGAAGCTAGAATATTTTTATTTTTATGAAAGCAGTTTTTGCTGATTCGTCTAATCGCATTAATTTTCTTCCTAACTGATTTTCGGACATGCGTCCATCTTCCCCTCTTAAGAGGCTTGTCAAGGGTTTTGTTATTTTAGCATAATCCTTTACAAAGCGACGATAATATCCAGAGAGCTCTAGAAACGATCGTAAATCTTTCAGTGTAGTTGGATATGCAAAATTAACAATAGCTTTAACTTCTTTTGGGTTTGTTTGTATACCTTGGCGAGAAATGAGGAAGCCCAAAAAATCTATCCCGCTTTTAAAAAATTAACACTTGTCAAGTTTAACTTTTATGTTAGCTTCATGCAAAGTACGAAATATTTCTGTAATATCCCTGATATGCTGATTCTCGTTATGGCTAAAAATGATTATGTCATCTATATAGACATAACACCTAACATCAATATGAGAACGTCAAATGTCATCCAGCGCACGTTGATGTATCGCTGGTGCATTCTTTAGTCCGAATGGTAATCGAGTGAACTCGTACTTACCATTGAATAATGCAGTTTTCTCTATGTCCTTGGTTTTCAAAGGTATTTGGTGAAAACCACCCTTTAAATATAAAACTGTAAAATATTTGCTTCTTCCTAACTGAGAGAGTACTTCATTAATTTCTGGTAGGGGATATTTATTTGCGGTAGTAATAGCGTTTAACTTTCGGCAATCTATGACCATTCTAAACTTTTTCTGTCCACTTGCGTCCATTTTTTGGGAACAATCCACACAAGTGAATTGTAGGGGGACTTCGATGGCCTAATAATACCATCTTCTAACAGGGTTTTTACCTGAGTCTCGATTTCTTTTTTAAACTCATTGGATAAGGATATGTTTTAGAATATATGGGGTCTTCTGTTCTCGTCTGTGTTTCTCCTAAAATTTTAGTGGTGTACGTTAGTTTTTCGTCTGGTGCTGAAAAAAGTTAATGGCATTTTGAAAGAGCATTTTTCAACATGTCCTTTTGCAGTTGCGTCATGTGACCAGTTCGAATTGTAGTCATATTAATATTGTCCGCCAAAAAATCTTTAAGTAAAACTTTCTTTCCGTCTCCTAGCTTCATGTAGTTATGTCTGGTATAACAAGATATAAAGGCGTCAAGGTCTTTAAGAGTATCGTTTCCGACAATGCCATGAAATGTTTTTAATTCCGGTAATAAATAAAATTTTACTGGTATATCTGTTCGTCCAAATAGAAAGATATTAGTATGAAATCGAATTCCTACTTTTCCTGCAATTGAATTTGCGTAAAAAGTTTCTTTGTTCGAAATCAGATTTTTTACAAGATTTGGTCGTATATAATTCTTATTTGAGTCTGTATCTATCAAAAATTTTAAAACTTTTCCACTGCCCATCCTATACTCAAAATATGGGAGGGTGGACAAATTTAATCTAAAAAATGAATTTCTTCGATACTGTCATGACCGTAGTCCATTTTGTCATTTCTATGTCCTTCTATATAGTCATGTAACGTTTCTTCCGAAGTTTCGTCCTGATATTGTACCTGATTCAAGTATTTATTAATGTCAGCCGTCCTTTCCTTTCTTATAAAACTGCCTGCTTGAGATTTCAAATGAAAATTTCTGCTCTGTTTACGCGCTTCCGGATGTTGTGGCGGTGGCCGTTCTCCGAAAAGATTATTTTTTGCTGGTCTGTTCATGTATTTTATGTTTCTAGTCCTTATACTTTGACCTACGTCCATAGGCTCTGGTCTTGGTTGGGCTTGGGAAAGGAAAGTCTTTGTGGTGCATAGTTATTTTGGTGGTTTTGATTATAGAGTGACACCTTGATTTTGGTAATTCCTTAAATCTTGAGAAGGTTGATCTCGAAAATAATTTGGCCTTTTATTTGGTCGAGGTGGCGTTGGATTGTGGGCTAGTTCCGGATAAAATGTAGATTGATTGCGCTAAGCAGTGGATATGAATTTCATATTATGTGCATTATTAGTTCTAAAATTTTGATTCTCTAATTTGAGACCCAAGTGCAATGCTTTAGGTAAGTCTGTTGGCTCTTTCATAGCCAAAAGTCTAGGCAGATCTCCCTTTATTCCTCTAATGAAAGTATCAAGGGCTTTATCCCTATAGGTTTGAGTTAAGAGGTGTAGTGATTCTTGTCCTATATCCATAGCACTAATTTTATTAAGTATGAGGGATAAGTGATTATATACCTTTTGGTAAAATTCTTGAACTGTTTCAGATCCTTGGATTAACGTTGTTAATTGATATTCAAGGGCACCGACATCTCTTTTGTCAGCGTAATGCAAAGTTAGACAGCGGGATATACTTTCCCAATTTAAGAGTGTATTGTAGGACTCTAATATAGCATCCGCACTGCCAACAATTTTATTTCTAATTATGCTTAGGATTCCAAAATATTTTGGTGTTCCTTTCAAATGTTTATAGATATTGAGAATACGTTCCACAGATTTCCTCCAAGAACTGTATTCGTCCGGTTGACCGGCGAATTCTCTTAAACACCTAACCACGTCTGGTACCGTGTCTAGATCACTCAACTGTGCCCTGTGTTCAGGGTTGATAGTCTGATCCTGGTCAATTAGAGAATTATTATTATTATTATTTACAACAAGTTGCTCTCGAATAGATTCAGTTTCTATTCTGCGATTTTCTGTCTCTAATTATCTCATATTAAACGTAACTCGATTTTCTTGTACGGAAGCAGTGGGTAGTACAGGTAGTCTGATTAAATTGTTGGAGTTTGACATTTTATGTTTATTTTTCTTGTTAACTGTCTTATTTCCCTACACTGTTATATGTGTTCTTTCTAATATTTGTAGTTTCGTTTTCATTATAAAATTTCCAAAATATCTTTTAATTCGTATATGAATAAATTTTCAAAAAAAAAAAAAAAAATTATTTTGTTATTTTTACCGTTGGAGGGTCCCGTAGAAATCGCAACAGTTTTTTTCTTTTTTAATAGATTTCTTATAAACACTAATTTTTGCGTTTTAATAATGTTTGGGTAAATAAATATTTTTATTTTATTATTTCTTCTGTTGGAGGGTCACGTAGGAATCGCAACAGTCCTTTTTTTTAATATATGTATTTCACTTTTTTAATTTTAACCTCTTTTTTTATGAATTTTCCTTAATTCATTCTTAACATTCATTTCTTAAATTTTTTGTATTTATTTGAAAATATTTGATTATTATATTTATTTTTAATTTAGAAGTTTCTTTTCATTTATTCTTTTATAGTTTTCAACACTCTCCTCACTTTTAAAATAAATTATACTAAAATAAATCAATTTTAAATATTTGTTTACATTACAAATGTGTATACTTCTGATATTGTTTCCATTCCTTCTCTTTCTCTAAATTACTCCTTCTTCCACGGCTATTCGTTACGCTAGGCAATTCGTTACGTTGGTTAAGCGGCTGGTACTCCTGTATCGTCCTGTTTGCTGGTTGAAGCAGCTACTCAGGGGCCTCTCTTTTAAGAATTTTTTCTTAATCTCCTTTTTCAGGATTATTTTTGTATTTTGTTTTTCACTCACTACCGGACCCTGCTCGGGCGCCAATTAATCAAATTGAGTTATTTTGATTTTTTAAAAAAGAACATCAGACCTTCGTCTGAAGTGTTCTTTACTCTTTTATATCTTTTTAATAACTAAACTTTAATTGATACAATTTTTATTACAATAATTATGAATATTAAATAATGCTTAATTAACATAAAAATGCTGGCACGGGCCTTAAAAAGGTAAACGACAACACAAATAAGTAATTTTAATACCCAAAGTGACATACTTCGCTTACATCAAAAACTATAAAGCAATTGAATGGAATTATTGCTTATTTCTTATTCTATATTGAATATTTTCTGTCTCTTTCGTTTGTATACATATGTATATGGAGTATATAATTCTCATCTACGGGTGTGCTTATCTGGCTATGAACGCATTATAGCCAGAGTTGCCAGGGCCGTTGAGCATATAACCGTAAAATTTTCCAAACAAAAAAAACGTTTTTGAAAATCGTCAAAACACTGAAAAAAATCGCCAAACAAAATACATACATACATATATATTTAATAGGTTTAATTTGCAAAAAAAATCGTCTTTCTGTAAGATATAAATTCAAGACAGACCGCTAAAAGTGTCCAACAATGATTGTTGCAACAAAAGTTTAAGATAAATTATATACCACCATAAAGCTTTAATTCCAGTTCAATAGAGAATTTTTGAACAATAATTAGTAAATAAAAAAACGCCTGGAAAAAAGTAATTGGGCTACGGCAATAAGTATGGTTGAGTTCCAAAACGTCATTTGCAAAGCAACTGAAAAATGCCATTCGTTCCTAAACGTCACCATGCAAACTTTTAGAAAGTCATCCATTCTTAAAAGTATTGTAAAAGTTTTAACTGTGCAAACAAAAGTAAACTGTGTAGTATAAATTTTGTCGATGTTTTTTGTTTACAAATTGAAATAATTTTGTTTAAATTGAAATAATAATAGACTTTCTAATGGAAACAGCAATTGATTACAAAATGAGGATGAATTTTGCATCCAAAAAAAGGAAAAACGTCTGTTTTACGTTGTTTCTAAATGTAAAACTGTACAAAGTTTTTTTTTAGAAAGCAACAAACAATGTAGTTTGCTTTGTATCGATATAGTAGTTAAATCGTATCGCTTCAAAGTATTTCGATATTTTGGAATTCAGCCTATAATACGAAACCAGATTTTTCTTACGCTTTTGGGTAATATTGTAGGGAGTACGTCTGAATGCTTTAAAAACGCTACAATATATTAAGAGCTCTGCGAAGTGTAATAAAAATATGTGTCGCCCTCTATTTAAGCGAAAAGTGCAAAACCAAGTAAATGCGAATTCTTTTATAAAGGGTCCGCCAAATATTTTTTTTTTTTTTTTTTTTTGAAAATGCTATAAAAAAAACTACTGAATATTTTCTCAAATTTCTTTTTTTATTTGAAAGTACAATCCTTCTGGTTAATAATGGAAAATAATTTCATTCAAATGGCTACCTCGGGTGGCCATGCGGTAGCCTACACGATCGGTCCAATTTTTAAGCACATTATCGATAGTGTGCAGCTGTATTTCACCAATTGCTTCACGAATATTGTCCTTTAAAGCGTCAATTGTCTCTGGCTTGTTGACGTAACACTTATCTTTGATGGCACCGCACAAATAATAGTCCAACGATGTCAAATCGCAGCTCCGGGATGGCCAAATGACATCAGCTCTGCGGCTGATAATACGATCTTCAAAAACATGGCGCGAAACATCGGGTGTAGCTTCGGCTGTGTGGCACGTAGCGCCGTCCTCTTGAAACCAAATGTTGCTAATATCCTCCTCTTCAATTTTTGTGAACAAAAATTCGTTCAACATGGCCCAATAACGATCGCCATTGACTGTAACGGCCACTCCTTGCTCATTTTCGAAGAAAAATGGCCCAATTATGCCTCTGAACCAAAATCCGCACCAAACAGTGACTCGTCTTGGGTGTATTGGCTTTCCAATGTATGCGTGCGGGTCTTGTGTGCCCCAAATGCCACAATTTTGCTTGTTTACATACCCGCCAAGATCAAAATGAGCTTCATCAAGCGTATACACAACCATATTCGTTCAGCGGAAGGATAAAACTAATTATCTGTCAGATCAGACATGAGCTAAGTGTTATCATTCACGCAATAAGCACTAGTTGAAAAAGCACGTTAGATGGCGGACCCTATATAATTGCCTTCCACTCATTCTAGTATTTGAATATGATACTTTTTCTTAATATGTTTTTAAGGATGGCGTATTTACAGTTTTACAGAAACTTTTTGGTTCAACTTCAAAATATGTACTTTGACTTGCTCTCCACTGTATTTCAGTATTTCTTTTTAAATTTTAACACGAAATATGCTTTTTACAGAAATTTGAGTCCACTTTTTTAACAAACGTTATTTTTTCTATTTTCTAATTGGTGATTGTTAAATGTAACGAACATGAAAAGTTTTCACAAATACGTAAATTATCAACTCTGAAAACACATGCATGAGAAAAAATTAATAACTTCTGTTACTTTTACGCCTTACTTTCTACACACATATTCCTTTGCAATAGTTTTCTTTTTTTAATAGACTAATAATACGTTTCCATACTTTAGTAAACAGTTCTTATTCAAAATGTAGCAAAAATCGTCAAGTCGTCATTTGTCTGTTTTCGGCACCTAAAATCGTCAAAATGACAAATCGTCACATCTGGCATCAGTGATTATAGCCACAAAAAGTTGATTAACGGTAGAATTAGCCGAACGTAAATATAGAAGCCGTAAATGTAGTTCTGTCATCTGATCGCTTTTGTTATATGAAAAGCTATGAAAGTAATTATTTGTTCGTAATGCAATGTAACTGTTGAAAATAGAATTTGACGGCAACGTTATGTGACATTTGTCAAGCAGTGATGGTCTGTTTGTATGTTAGATTATATGGGGAAATGTTTACCCTCTTTTGGCACTTTTTGCACACAATTAAAAAGAGCAATTTAAAACAATTGAACAAAATAATTTATAATAATTTGAACAAATTTGAAATATATTTTAGAAAATGTGAATCCGATTTTAAAAAATATTACTATTTTTTAATACAAAATAGCTTCTTACGTACGTATAATGTAATGTGGGAAAGGAATAAACTAAAGAATTACTTTAATAAAGTTCTTAGGCGACAAGAAAACATTTTCACGCTATTATGTATGTATGTAATTCTTAGATAAAATGAAATGAACTTTGGATCAGCAACGTCAAGTTTCCGTGGTGTAGGCACTTAGTTTCAATATTTAATTGAGTAGTATCTTTAAATTTTCATAAACAAAAAAAGATTAAGTTGATGCGCAAATATTTTGGTTCGATTAGTCTATCGTGAACCCGGGAGAAAGAAAAACTCTTGTACGTTGACTTTTTATAAAATAGCATTTATTTGATAAATAGCTTTATACTCCATATGAGCCTTTTTTTTGGCAATAATTTGGTATATAATTTGTTGTATTTTTTATTTGTAAATATGTACATATATATATTTATGATTATATCATTTTTATATACTTAAATAAGAAATACTATTTAAATCTATTTGTTACTTTTTTCAAAGCGTACACAATTAGAACGTTTATAATATCCATCACTGTGATTTAAACAGCTGTTTCTTTTCCATTTTTAATTATTTATATACACACATTGACAAAAATATGCGACACGTTTTTAAGTGTTTTATAAGTGGCAAAGCGTTTACATTTACATTACATTTAAATTTACGATACATTTACGATTTCTACGTTCGGCTAATGAGGTCTTAAGTATTTGACAGACTTTTTGACAGTAGCTTAAGTAAGCAAAAATATATTATAGTTAGGCCTTAACTATTTATGTACGTACATACATATATTTTAATATTTGCGAGTTTATTTTATTAATTTATTCATGTTTTTCTTTTTTCGCAGAAATCGAATTGTGTGGCATTTCAAATATTTGCTAATTTTATACTTTACACCGCTATTAATGTTGCTGGCATGTACACGAAGTATTTGACTGATAGAGGTCAAAGACTTGCATTTATTGAAACCCATAAGGCAATGGAACATAAAAAGGAATCCGAAAAAGAATTACAAAAGACCCAGAAACTATTGGATTCAAGTGAGTCAAAACTGCGAATCATTACTTTAAATTCTTACTAATGTATACGTAAAAAAAAACGTAAACGTATAAAAATATACAGTTCGGAAAATATTTGTTCTATTTTATTCTCTTATTTATTTATTCAAAGTCTATGAATCTACAATACTTAGAATCTATTTATACAAGAATGAATATACATACATACATACATCTTATATACCATATAAAAATGAATGTGTGTTTGTATGTGTGTTCGTTTGAAGTCTTTAGACAGTTAAACGGCTGAATGGATTTTTTTTGAAATATTTAGAGTTGTTCTGGAGGGAACTATAGGTTATATAAATTTCTAAAATTCGAATTGGGCTGTGTCAAGACCATACAAATGAAATACTGATTTGTCTATGTCTTCAAAACGGTAACAGTGAGAGCGTCCAAGTTTACTGAAAATAGCTTAATAGTCAATTTAAATCAGTCAATTTAAATTAGTCAAAAAGTGGGCGGAATCGGATAAATGGGTATAATACCTCCTATACAAGGTAAATATTGATTTTTGTGAATCTTGAGAACGGTTAAGCCAAAGATTCAGAATTTAGTCTGAATGACATCATATTCGATACAAATTACCAGTATAAAATTAAGCAGAACTTAAAGCTTCTAAATTTGGTCGGAATGACTCCATAGTCAATGCAAATCGTCAGTCAAAAAGTGGGCGTAATCGGAAAAGTGAGCATGATACTTCTTGTATAGGGTTGCCAGATTTGAAATCAAAGAAATCCGTACACAAAAAAAAAATCAGTATATATTTTATTAAAAACAAAATTCAATACATAACGATAAACAAAAACAGAAGACATTCATGTATGTGACGGAAATCGATCAATTTTTAAACGAATTGGAAATGTAAAAACGTACGATTTGGTTTCGGTTGTGATGTCCAAAAATTAATCGATTTTACTTTTCATTTTTGTTCCATTCTCACATGTTTCTCATAAAAAGGACAACCTTTTTATTGTAGACAAAAAAATTGAGTAAGCTCAAAGAGAAGTGAAGGCAATACATATGCGTGGCATACCTCCCTATATGGCAAGCATCCCTCTATTCAACAAACATAATTGCATACATACGTAAATATTAGATGTAAATTCTTGTTTCGTTTTTGTTTACATATATAACAGATTTCGCAAATAGCAGCCCTTTTCTGTTTTCACACGTACATACTCAAATGCACAGGCAAAAAATAAACAAAGAGAACTAAAGAGAAAACAAATGGAAAACAAAATGGCCTGAGTGAGAGACTCTCAATTACTACCACAATTGTAAAATGCATAAATATTGTTACGAAAATAAGGGTGGGCACCCCTGCGTTTATTACATCGCTAAAATAAACAAAAGCTGCAAGTACAACTATACGTGCTGTTTATAAATAACCAGAACCGACAAAAACAAACGATAGCAGAGGTAAAGTAAATAAAAATAACACAGCAACAACAAACACTAACAGCAAAAAAAACAAGTAACAGACAAACAAGCAACAACATAAAATTTTTCAAAAAATCAACATGCGTTCGCCGCACATGTGCTTTCGTCGGTGTCTCATTGACGACTAAAAGCAAGAGCGTAAGAATACGTGTGAATTGAACGTGAACAATTGTTCTATGAAAAGGACATCAGTGCCTTAAAGTATACTAAATAATCTGTACGTATATTTATGCAGCCTAGTGTATGTGTTTTTTTAGCTGCATGAGAACTATCGATATTTATTACAAAAGTTAGACAGCTGAGAATGTCAAACTGTGTTGACATTTCTGTTTAGGAAGGTTTTGCAAGGCACCAGTGCCGTCTTAAGGCATGTCGGGGCCCCGGGGCACACCAGAGATTCGGGGCCCCCTAAAAATGACTAAAAAAACTCGTATGTTTTATTTTTTAATGGATTTATTTTCGTTTTTAAAAAAAGTTAAATAAATAACACATAAAAATATGGATATAGAAATTAGCATGAAAGTTACTTAAAAAAATGTACATCAGAAAATAAAACGGTGTTTGCATTGATTTTTTATGATAATGTTTTTTTTTCGTGATTTCTGTGCTGCAAAATCTTCTATTATATCGGCAAAGTATATTTTTTGTAGAACATCACTCTCTATGCACATAATTGACAAATTGCAAAACCTTTCCTGCAACATAGACTTTCGTAATTCGTTTTTTATTCTCTTAAGTTGCGAAAATGAACGCTCGCCACTACAATTTGTACTCATTAGGCAAAGGAATATGCGCGTAGCAACTTCGACGTTCGGAAAAGTTTCTTCTAGGTTATTGGATCTTATGTGCTTATGCATACTTAAAATAGGAAAGTTCGTTGGCTCATTTCTTAAATTTTTGATATACTGCCTTAAATGAAAGCATTCTGATTCGAATTCAAAAGCATTTATGTCGTTTTTATAATATTTTGCAAATTCATTACATTTTTGTCTCAGCAGTTCAGAATCAATAGTTGTTAACTGTGAAAGAAAGTTAAATCTTTCTTCTATTTCTTGGTATGCATTCATACGTTTTTTTTAAATTAGCACACAACGTATCAATTATAGGATAAAATGTATTTACACGAAACTTTTCTTTGCCGTTTAATTGTACATTTTCTGCTGATCCTTCAAAAAATGTGATTCGTGTACTGCGAATCCTTGTTCTTTCAGATTTGTCCTTGTACTCAGCATTTGGTTTCTTTTTTTAGCAGCCGATTCGTATTGCTCGAAGTTGTTACGTACTAACATAATCAACCAGAGATGCATAAAGTTTTGTTGCAACATCCATGGTCATAGTTTTATTTTGTAAACTTATATTTGTTTTGTTCAGTGTATTTAAAAGGTCATCCCATATCTCTGTAAGAAAAACTGTCTCTAATTTTTCCATTTTTCTTTTTTTTTTTTTTTTTTGCTAAGCCTTCAGTCTCATTTCTTGTTTCTCCTGGTTGGTCAATGTCATTTGCAATTGATGTTAAAGCTTCAGAAATGTGAGTGTAACCATTTTTCAGAGCAGTAATAGCATTAGCACGAGCAGACCATCTTGTATCCGGAATAGGCTTTAGAACTTTATTTTCGCCTATATACGATGTCATAATTTTCCATCTTTTAGTCGAAGCCGAGAAAAAACTATACAATTTCTGAACAAATCCAAAGTATGTTACAACTTCTGATACGCATTCAACAGCTTGAACACCTACTAAATTGAATGTGCCGCACATCGAATAAAAATAGCAAATTCACATTTTTCTTTTCTTTTTTTCTGTACAACAGAATATTTTCCAGCCATATTCGATGCGTTATCATAACTTTGTCCACGACAATCATTTACGGGAATGTTATGGCTTTCTAAAAAGTTTAAAATTGTGTCTGATATATATTGAGAAGTATGTCTAGCCATTTGCAAAAACTGCAAAAATCTCTCAATAGGCTCTCCGTCTTTTACGTATCTGACGATAAAGGTAAGCTGATACACATGGGTGAGATCTGGTGTAGAATCCACGCTTATAGAGTAATATTTTGATGCTTTTAGCTCGTTAATAATCGTTTGCAAAACCTTTTGACCCATAATGTTAATAAATTCATTACAAATATTTGCAGACAGGTATGATATATTTCCTCGTCCTTGATTTCCAAATTTTTTAATATGTTCGGCAAGAAAAGGATCAAATTCACTAATTAGTTCGATACATCCTAAATAATTTAAAAGCCAGACCTCTTGAAGCTAAAAACTTAACTACAGAAACAATTCTTTTAAGAATATTCCTCCAATAGTTTATTTCCGTATCTTGTTGTGACTGCAACTCACTGTCAATTCGTCCAAAAGTATTGCATCTTGAGATGTAATTTAACATTAACTGTCTATGCTGCAAAGTGTTTTCATGCTCCATTACCTTGTTACTTATATGCTTCCAATCCTTATAACCGTCTGGAGAACTAAAGCTATTACCTGAACCGGTATTAAATAAACGACAGCAAAAACAATACACAGCTTTCTTTGGTGGTGAATAAATGAGCCATTTTCTTTCTAAAATCTCACCATTCGTCAATTTACAAGTGAAAACATTTACAGTCAAATATCTTGTTTTTGTCATTCCACTTGAATCTGGAAAAGTTGCGGATGTACATGAGAAATCGGAATATTTATTTTGAAAAAATTCTGGTCCTTTTTGAACCCAAAAAATACGAGCTTCTTCTGTTTAAGTCTCATTACCGTAAGTAACAGGATCAGAAGATAATTTTTTTTGGCTTATCGTTGGTAAATCTGAGCAGCTCGAAGTAGATGGTCCAGCATTTGTAGAGAATATGACCGTTCTTTCATCTGAGATTTGCTTGCTATTATTTTCCTTACACATTTCCTTTTCAACCTGGGAAGAATCTTGAATTTGAGATAATGAATCACTTTGCGTATTTGTTTTATTGACCGCAAAAAAAAGAAGTAAGTTTTGGCAGTTTCTCGCATATTTCTTTTTGAATGAGAACTTTTTTTCTCTTTTGTGAACCACTTAAATATGTTCTTTTCGACATAACAAAATTAGCAGTTTTACACTTTATTTTTTACTTGTTTACAAAGAATACTTTAAAACTTTTATAAAAACCTTTAACACTTGAACTACTCCACACAATCTATTTACTGATTAAAAAAGCGTTACAAACGAGGAATTACCCTTTCAAAATCATCATTAACTTTTACGTGTAGGTATCAGTGGTGCTAACTTTAGCTATTTATGAATTTTTAAAGCATTTTTGTATTAGTAATAAAACGACTTTACAGCAGTCATAAAAATAATTAACAATACTATGTTATAGTATAGTCAGTAATTTTGATTAACAAAAATGTTGTTTAGAATCCTCAACGTAACATAAAATTTATTTATTTGATTGTTGTATTCATATTTCTATATGAACCTTTTGTCAATCAACCTACATATTTGTAGTTCCCTGAAATATGCAACATTTTCTTTTAAGCAAGGGATTTGTTTAGATGGCCTGTATAAAATTTTTTAATTCGAAATGCTGGGTATTGTGTTTCAAATTTCTTACAAAAAATTGCGAAATAACATAAAAAATATTTCGTACGAAATGCTTGTAAAAAAATCTTGTATAAGTAGTACTTTGTTCTTAACTAAAAGAAAAATATTTACTAAAATTTTTTAAAAATTATTCCTTTCTGGGGGCTCCTATGACTTTGGGGGCCCTGGGCACGTGCCCCTTGTACCCTTATTGTTAAGACGGTACTGCAAGGCACCATGAAGCATTTAACGCCAGAATAACGTCTCCAAATTGTGTAAATTTACTCTGAAAAAAATAAATTTGTTCGCGATGTGCACTGCCAGCACTTCGTCCACTTCGATGAAGCTAATTTCTTGTAAAATGGCTACGTCACTAAGCAAAATTATCGTATTTGGAGCGAAGACAATCCTCAAGCCATACGTCTATTAAAAGTAACTGTTTAGTTCGGTTTACATGATGGTGGCATCATCGGTCCTTATTTCTTTCGAAATGAGAAAGGAGCTGCCGTTACGGTGAATGGCAGCGGCATACAAACAGATTTATTGAAAAAAGTAGAATAAAATTGGACTGACCGAAGCCGCAGCCGGAGATATTCAGATTATAGTTAAAAAATTTCATTCCAATAATATTTTTGTCCTGTACACCTATTCCTCTATTCACATGATAGATACGTTCCCGAAAAAATCGTGCAAATCGAATATAGAAATTATTTATATGAAAAATCGTGTAAATCGAAAAAACATTCAAAATGCTTAAAAATTTTTTTCAACATGTTTTTATTTGGCATAAATTTCTTAAATAGTATATTAGGTGGCGAACCCTCCCAGAAGGATGGGATCCCACTTAGGCCAGAGGTTGGGCTCATTGTTTTACCAAAAGCAGAGCAGATAACTCGAGAATCAAACTGTTTCCATGGGAAATCTCTTTGACACCAAAATGTACTTAAATAAGAATTGCTTAAACCCGGCGGACAGTTTATTTTTCTTTGTCCTTTTGTGGGACAAATTTACTCAATATGTATCATTCGACTTACTAAAACGGCGGCATTTGCCGTCCTCTCCCTACATTTTACACTAAATTTGACGGCATTTTCCGTCTTCTCCGTAAAGAGGTTAAAAAAGAAGCAAAAAATTAACATTATTGTTAATTCAAAATATAGTTTTTAGCGAACTCCCTCTTTGGCCAGACATACGTAAATGGCTGTTGTCACACGAATATTAACTGCTTAAAAACATACATACATGTGTATTTAAATATGACTGCACTTTAGTTCAAACCATTTACAGTAATCCTCTAATTTACATGTCGATTGATCCGACGAGCGGAGACATAAAACGAAAAAACGTAAATCGAGTTTACAACTTTTAATAATGTATTGATTAAAGATTTAATTTACTTAAAACTTTAAAAGAGATAATTTGATTTATAGAACGTATGTATGGTACATTGTATGTACATACATGTATGCAGTAGAATAAAAAAATAAAAAACGCAAGAAAATTAAAAATTCAACAATTCAATAAAGAGAAAAATCAAAAGAAATTGCCATCTAACGCTTTTTTCAACTAGTGCTTATTTCGTGAATGGTAATACTTATCTCATGTCTGATTTGACAGATAATTAGTTTTATCCTACCGCTGAACGAATATGGTTGTGTATACGCTTAAACAACGCTGGTAATCTGGGCCTGCGATCGACTTACAGAAGATGCCGATTTTGCCAAAAAAATCATCTTTTCAGATGAAGCTTATTTTGATCTTGGCGGGTATGTAAACAAGCAAAATTGTCAATTTGGGACACAGATAACCCGCCCGCATACATTGAAAAGCCGATACACCCAAGACGAGTCACTGTCTGGTGCGGATTTTGGTCCAGAGGCATAATTGGGCCATTTTTCTTTGAAAATGAGCAAGGAGTGGCCTTTACAGTCAATGGCGATCGTTATCGGGCCATGTTGAACGAATTTTTGTTCACAAAAATTGAAGAGGAGGATATTAGCAACATTTGGTTTCAACAGGACGGCGCAACGTGCCACACAGCCGAAGCTACACTCGATGTTTGGCGCCCTGTTGTTGAAGATCGCATTATCAGCCGCAGAGCTGATATCGTTTGGCCACCTCGGAGCTGCGATTTGACACCGTTGGACTATTATTTGTGGGGTGCCGTCAAAGATAAGTGTTATGTCAACAAGCCAGAGACAATTGACGCTTTAAAGGACAATATTCGTGAAGCCATTGGTGAAATACAGCTGCACACAATCGATAATGTGCTTAAAAATTGGACCGATCGTGTAGGCTACTGCATGGCCATTTGAATGAAATTATTTTCCATTATTAACCGGAAGGATTGTACTTTCAAATAAAAAAAGAAATTTGAGAAAATATCCAGTAGTTTTATTTTTATAGCATTAACAAAAATATATACATAAATATATCCCTCTTAAGCCCATTTCTTCCCCTTGCAAATAGAAACGTTAGAAAATAATTTACGCAATTTGTTTGATATAAAATTAAAGAAATTTGAAAATGTTATAAAAAGTTCAGAGACAATATACATGGGTATCTAAAACATATAACAACAAAATGAATTTTTGCTTGCGTTGTTATTTTCGTTACACAGCTATAAGTAGTACATATAAGGATCCACCTAAGGATCCAGCCTAAAGACCCCACTAATTTCCAACAGATTTATAAAAACTAAGCAGCATTTTATTCATAACTAAACACTCTTCTACGGTAAATTTATAAATAGTTCAGCTACTTTATAAAGATGTGGGTAAAAGCATTGAAATATGAAAAAAAAATATAAAAAATGTGTTTATTTGAAAAATAGAAACAGATTTCTTAAGGTTACCTATATACAGTATATATCATTCCAAAGATCTATTAGTCTACTTTTTAAATTCGATGAGAAACCTAAAATCGCTTACGTTTCAAGTAGGGGCTACGCAAGCACATTTTGAATGTCTTACAACCATAGAAGAAAAGAATACAAAACCTTTAAAACAAAGTGAAAGAAAAGAAAATTGCAGTAGAACATAACGGACTGAAGCAGATTCGCATTCGCCTTGTGTTGGCGATAAGCGTATATTTCTTTTGGTTTTATTGTTTTTTCTTTTGATTTTGTTTTTTTGTTATTGTAAGTTTCACAATTCACAACAGAAAATAAGCATGAGACTCTGAGTTGTCATATTTATTTTTAAACAATCTTCAAATTTGGAAAAAACACTTTTTTGGCCAAAAAAAACTGTTTCTTTAATCATATAAAAAACACTAACGGTCTAATTCATAATAAAACCTTATTTTAGGTTTTAAGTATACATTAGTTATTAAACACCTTTCGTCTTGAGCCTGGTATTGTGTTCAAAATTTCGTGCGAAATGCTGTCAAATTATATACAAAAATATTTCGTGCGAAATAATTGTGAAATAATGTTGGAAAGCACTACTCTGTACCTGTCAACATTATTTCCAACTGTAACAAATTTCTAGCAACTTTTTTTCAACTACGAAATAATATGAAACTCACTTATTTCGTATGAAATTTTAAGCAGCAATAGAGACATAAATATTTTTACAACATAGAGCACATAGTCTTTTATTATATGTATGGCTATTAAAAGCTAACCCAATGGAGTGGTCAGAAAATGTGAATCACATAGTTGTTATAGTGCTTTTTAACCACAGAAAATTTTTTTAATGATGAAAAAATTGTATCGCATCTTAAAAAAGCAAAACTGCTCACAAAACAATTTAAAAGCTTTTTAGTTTTTTATTTCACTTATATCAGTAAATAAATAAAAATATTGTTCTAAAAATATTTATTATTTTTATATGTGTATGTCCCTACTGAATATTATTTGTTATGCTGTTAGAAGAAACATATGGTTTTTGTTTACAAATGTTAAACCATGTAGCATATTTTAGCATAAACACAACAAAGTTATAAAAATTGCTAAATGACTACATTGGTGCATGTCAATTTTTTCGTGCGAGAAAAATATTATGCACAACATATTTCACATATTTGAACAGAGTGCTAGGCCTTATATACCAAAAATAAAAATTCTTATTCATAAACGTTTAATAACAGCAAATTAACTATTAAACGTTGTTATTGTTCTGGCAACACCATGTTATATAATTTGTCACTTTCGGCTTTTTGATGATAAAAAAACTATAAGTTCGTTTTCAAAATTCATAAAATTAATGAAATAATAACGAAATTGTTAGATAAAATCGAAGTAAAGAAAATAATATTAGAAGATTAATAAAAGAATTAATTAAAACAAACTGAAAAATTCAACGATTGGCTTTAAAGTTTTTTTTTTACTGAATAAATAAATAAATTATGAAAGTACACACTTTCTTTTTTTTGTCTGTCCATCACTGTTTTGTTTTGTTTGTGGGTATTTATTTAATTTTTTAAAGCAATTTATTTGACAAACAATTATGTATGTATATTATATAAAAAGAATAAAGTGGGCTACATTTCATATATGTATGTATGTAGTAAATATATGTATGTAGATACATACATACATATCATATATATGTATACACGTATGTTTATAAATAAATCTGTTGAATCTGTCTCATCTGTAGCAACGCTCTTACTATTCCCAGCTTCTACCTATTCCACCGAGTTCCATATAAATTTGCATCCTCCACGTACAGGCCGAGCCATTCAGCCAATGGTATTTATGAAGAAGTCGCTCCATGACCTTCTTAAAGTGAGGCCAATCCACAGCCATTTACTTCTTTTTGTTTCCATGTTTATGGGTTGTTGATTATTCCAAAGCCGCCTACAAATAGAAAAAAAAAACTTATTAAAGGTTTAAAGTACGTAGCTACAAACCTACAATAAAAATTTCAAATTTTTAAATGGTTTATAAGAGTTTAATAACACTGTTTGTCGTTTATGAATACAAATTTTTGGATTTTGTCTTATAAACCTGTTATAATGATGCTTTAAGTGATTATTTCCAAAGCCGCCTACAAATAGAAAAAAAAAACTTATTAAAGGTTTAAAGTACGTAGCTACAAACCTACAATAAAAATTTCAAATTTTTAAATGGCTTATAAGAGTTTAATAACACTGTTTGTCGTTTATGAATACAAATTTTTGGATTTTGTCTTATAAACCTGTTATAATGATGCTTTAAGTGATTATGAATAAGACCGTAAAACTACATGTATTCTATAGTTTAATTTACTTAAAAACATAAACTAAGAAAATATTTTGATATTCATTTAACATTTACGTAAATTATACGTTGTCAGATCTGGTGATTTCTCGCCAAACGTGGCGATTTTAAAATTTATTTGGCGTCCTAATTTTCAGTTTGGCGACATGGCGATTTGTAAATTAATTGGCGATTTTGTTGGCTATTTTTGATTAAAAAAAAATATAGAAAATTAGGATTATTATTTTAGTATTTTATATATGAAATTCGTGAACATGGTGCATTTTAATGAGCCGATTATAGATGGCAGCCGAACTTCAATTATGTTCTCGGTAACGAGAAACTTGTAGTTGCCTATATGGAATTAAAACTAATAGATCTTTAGGTTCCAATTTACTTATATAATGCATTTTTCGGCAACTGGCAGCGAAATGTTTAAGTTCATAAATGGTACGAAAAAAGCTTCGAACTGAACTTGATATGTGGGAAAAAATTAATGTGTTTGCTTGAAAAATTTACACATATGCATACCTCAGGGTTATGAAGTACATCATATCATCATTTAAAAGGTCTACTTCTCCTCTCTCTAAATCCACTGAAAAGCTTGAAATCGAATAGTAGTCCATTAAATTATAAGCCTATAGGTGTACGAGTATAAAGGTACGAAAAACCGTTTTTAGAAAATTTCAAAAACTGAATCTTGTTGTACTAGATGTGTATTTTATCTTCGTTCTTTTTCGTCGCATAGTGTAATTTAATTCCAATACAAGGCAATGTGAAATGTGTCGAAGAAAAGATTTATAACGTATAATATATATATATATATATATATATATGTTCTTATAATATATATATAATATATATATATATATATTTATATATATATATATATATATATATATATATATATATGTATATATATATATATATATATATATATATATATATATATATATATTTATATATATATATATATATGTATATATATATATATATATATATTTTTTTTTATATATATAAATATATATATATATATATATATATATATATATATATATATATATATATATATATATAAATGTGAAATGTATATATATATAGAAAACTAGAAAACTATAAAAAATAATTTTTATGGTTAATATAAGATATATTTTGGATATATATATTTTCTAGCTTTCAGTAAACTATAAACTACGAGTATGTCATAGTAAACATTGTATACTTTTTGTTTTTGCTAATATTTTTGCTTAATAAAATTAACAAAATATATATTATGGCGAATTTTTTTACACTTTTGGCGAAATTTAAGAATTCGGAACAAATTATTTTTTATTTGTTTTAAGTTTTTTTTTTTCATTATTTTAAAATCTATAAATTTTATTGCCAATATGTAAAAAAGGTGATTTAGCGATTTTTGAAATTGAATCTGGCGAAAAGCTTAAAAATTATCTGACAACCCTGCTGGCAGCTATGCATTTAATAGTTCTTTTCTCATTAATCACTCTCATTATAATCATGGTAAGTTCTCTTTCTTAATTTTATACTCATCATACCAGTGTGACCATATTAGCTTTTTTAATGCTAAGTTTAGCTTTTTTATGTTCGACTTAGCTTCGAAATTTTTCATTTAGCTTTTACCTTTTTTTATATATTCATTTAGCTTTTTTTAGCATTTTCTGACATTTCAACCAAAAAGGACAATAGAACAAAAATAATACAAATAGTCGCAGTAGTCTGGCATCGAAGAAGAATAGAACTGTAGCATCACAGAAATAACAGTTTCTGCATTGCTTACATGCTTAAATTAATTAGTAAATTCATATTCTTTTTCAAATGAGTTTCACAGAAAAGTTAAATTTTTTTTTACAAATTTGATATAAAAAAGGGTTCTGTGTTTATCTCTAAAAATATTGCCTTTTAGAAATCTTTGATATTTTTTAATTTTAATCGATTTTAGTGACAAGAAACAGAAGAAGTACAACATTTGCCGTAAGTAAATAAACAAGAAATTAATTTGATTATAGTGTTGTTTCTTATAATGTCTCAAAAAGTGTTACAACCTTAGATATGAAATTTACTCTTTTTCTTGTTTTGTTTCTTTGCTTAACCGCCTGTGTTTTATTTTTTATTCATATACAATTTTTGTAAGTTGGTTCTATGTATTTGTGCTTTTAATTTCATCAAAATTGGTTTAGTCCTTTACGCGCGATTGGCTCATAAACGAACTAAATAAAAAAACTATATTCTAGTTTTATTCGCATACTTTTAGGTTTGCCAATTTAATACATTTTTAATATTAAGTGACAACTCATGTGGCTTAATTGGCCCGTTTTCCACCAGATTCAATTTTGAAAAACAGCATAGTCTATTTCGTTAACTGGATCTTCTTCTGTCTTGGTAATTTCTTGAAAAATCGGTTCAGTGAGTAATTTACGAGTGATTGCCAAACAAATTTAGAATATATGTATGTATAAATGGATTTGAAAAATGTATGAAACTGAAAATTATGTACATTTATATATTTCATTTGGATTCTTATTGGAATCTGTTCAATTAACAGTTTGACTTTTATACTGGAGGTTTAAAAGCGATATCTAGCTTATCACCTAACCAATTGTTTTTACTTTCGATTTAATGGAAACAATTTATATAGTGCTATGTTATTTATATAGTGCTATATACAACTAAAAATATATATTAAAAAAACAATTTAAAATTTTATCTTATTTTTTTTTAGCCGAAAACTAAATTTTTTAGCTTTTTATTGAACGAGATTTAGCTTTATATCATTTTAGCTCTTTACTCTAGTGCAAAGTAAGGAAAATTATTAATTATTGGAAAATTAACCGTTGTGTTTTCTGTCAATTTTATTTTGTTCATTACTGTTTGCTTAACATTTAATACTTTTACTTTCTTTATTACACATTTTAAATACCGTTAAAATATTGCTAACTTGTATGCACTTAGTAGAGTTCAAAAAAGGTCCACACATAATTAGAAACGCTCAATAATTATTTAATTTTTGTTTTGAAAAACGCAAGTTAGACAAAGATAACTATATTCTTCTATTTAATATATTTAAATAAATTAAAGCCATTCCTTTTAAGAATTGTAATGGCAAAATGTAAAAGCTGCTTTCCTGAGCTCCATTTTCGAACTGCGTAAGGCTGGGAAATCATATCGAGAAATATCAGAGCAGCTACAGTGTTCGAAAAAGATGGTTTTTAATGCCCTACAGCATATACCAAAATATGATACCATCGCCAACGTTCCACGACATAAAAGGCCACGAAAAACATCAGAGTATACTGAACGCATGATAAGACGAATCTCTAAAGCAGACCCAAAACAATCGTCCGCTGATATCCAACGTAACATTTGTGAAAAGTTAAACATTATGATATCCAAGAGGACTATTTCACGACGTTTGGTCGAAGCCGGGCTACATGGTAGAGCAGGACGCAAGAAGCCACTTCTTAGTATAATTCAAAGAAAACGTCGTATAGAATTTGCGAAGTCCCATTGGAGTTGAACAGCAAATCAGTGGAAATATGTGCTTTGGAACGATGAAACAAAGATTAATCGCCTTGGTCCTGATGGTCAAAGATTTGTTAGGCGACCAATTAAACAGGAGTTCAGTCCTTGGTATGTTTCACGCATAGTTAAGCATGAGGGAGGATCTATTATGGTGTGGGGATGCTTTTCTTGGAACCATGCTGGGCCAATCCATCAAATTGATGGAATTTTAAGCAAAGAAAAATATGTTGACATATTAAACAATGTGTTGCTGCCTTAGGCTTAGGAGAATTCGCCTGTTATATGGAAATTTCAACAGGACAACGACACAAAGCACACTGCTAAAATCACAAAAAAGTTCTTTGAAGACAATTCCATTAATGTTTTGGAGTGGCCATCATCAAGTCCAGACCTAAACCCTATCGAACAACTCTTAGGTGATGTCAAAAAAGCTATAAGTTTGATAAATATTGAAAATTCTGCAGTTGTTTTTGAGAGAGTGAAAATGCCATGGAGGCAATACCAGTGGAGCGGCCTTATAACATCAATGCGCAGTCGATGTGAAGCTGTGTTAAAGCAAAAGGGTTTAGCAACAAAAAATTAAAAGTAAGAAAGAACGTAAACTTAAAATCACAACTTTTTTTCTAATGGTATGTAAACGTTTCTAATTAGGTATCGCAGTCACATTTTGAAAAAGGTAAACTAATTGGATAAAATATTTAGAAATAAATGGTTTTTCAGTTTTTTTTTTGTTCTTTGTTAAAGGTTTGTAAATGTATATATTAAAAAATTTGAAATGAATGAACAATAACAAAAATAATTAAGCTTTTATTGTAATTTTAAAGCGTTTCTAATTAGTTGAAAATAGCTGTATATATAATTTCACCATGGTTCATACCGCGCTTGCTATGGTTATTTAACTTGATTATATTGTTTTTCTTTTATTTTTACTGTTGAACAAAATAAAAAAGCAGCGGCAGTGTGTTTTTGATTTTTTTCAAATGAGTGCTTGTTTTGTTGAGAATGAAAACCAAAGAAATTTTGCACTAAATACTGTCATATATTCTACTGTATAGTAGTGTCGGCTGGCTTTCAAATGATTTTGCGCAGCCATCTAATTTTAAGCGAATTATTAGCATGTAAATGCATGAAGGTTCAAAAAACCGGTTTTTTTAACCCGTAAATCCAAATTTTGGAGGTGTTATAAAAATTTCAAAAACAGATTCTTGTTAAACTCTATGGTGACTACCAGAGACATTATATCACTTTCGCAAAGTGTTATTTAGAAATTTGTATCAAAACTAAAGAAATTGTTTTGATCTGTAAAAGATAACACAAAGAGTGGCACTAGGTGGCTGAAATTAACATTATAGAATCTCACAACATTGACTAATAATAACAAAAAAGTCCGATTGGGAGAATTAGTGGACAACACTACTAAAACTTTAACTGAAATTACAATATATTTACAAGTAAAAAATAAAAATGACAAGGGGAAAAATCAATTTTTGTATATAAATATTGAACAGCTAATAACAAAAAATCATTTTAAAATAAACAACTTCCTTTTCAAGAATAATTTTGGTTAAAATAAATACGAAACAGCTTTCTAGGGTTTGAAACGTCGTACTTTATTTTTAACTTTTTTACACTGTAAGCAGCAACTAATAATATGCTCTCTCTTTTAAGACTATTTTTAATGGGAACGGTAGAAATTAAACAAAAACTAATATGCCTTTAAAAAGCTTGTTCTATCTGGAAGTAGTGATGCTATATTTAATGGAAAAATGTTGACTTTAATTTTTTATTTTTGACCTATGACAGAAACCGTGTATTATCATTTTAAGTTATTAAAGTCTTACAAAAAACACTCTCACAAATATTGGTTTTTGTATACTAATCTTAAGAACGGTAAAAGTAGACGTTTCTGAATTTTGTCTAAATGACTCTATAGTCAATAAAACGTCATCAGTAAACAAATATACGGAGTAGGCAGTAAATTTTGATTTTTGCATATTTTGAGAACTGTATTAACTTCGCCCAAATATCTTCGGTGCTAATATACATCATCAACCAATAAGTAGGTGGAATTTATAAGTGGTCTTGGCGCCAAAGGTGTTCACAGAGCAATTTTTAAGTACCTCAAACACGAAAAATAATTTTTCGCCCTAAAATTAAAAAATATCAATAAGTAAATTAATATATATTTAACATTAAACTTTTTATTTTTCTTCAGATAAGAATAGCGAAGTACGTCGAGATTTGCTAGTACATAAATAAACTAAAAACTTATATGATTAAATTTGCTCTACTATTTTGTGATATTTTTTTACAGTCTTACCTAATATTGTAAATAATCAAATACGCAGTGAAATGTATAAAGGAACTGATCCAAATGAAGAAACGCAGTTCAACAAATTGTACGTTTATCCCATGGATAATGTAAGCATTTTATTTGCTGACATTAAGGTAAGTTTAAATATTCATCAGTTTATTTTGATTCCTTCAGTAATACATATGTATGTATGTTGCATTAGGCTGGTCCTTATTTTCCAAATACAAAATTTTTGAATGTGTAACCTCTTAAAAATATTCTTTTTAGTAAAAAAAAGTATTCTGTTAAACTTTGTAATCATTATCTTAATTTTAACACGTGCGCATTGAGGTTGAACTTTATACCAGAGTAGGAAGAGTGCTCGCATTGAATTCATTCATAAAGAACGATTATTCTTGAGAGCTGCATTTTAAAAGAAATTAAAATAAGACTCGTGAGAAGAATCAAAAGCAACAGAATTTAAAAATCAAATTCGCAACGAAAACGAGTCGACTTTCATCAAAACGAGTAATTGTTTTGAGTAAATGTTGATTGTGTAATACAAAACATTCTTATGTGTGATATTTGTTGGTCGCTATCCATAAAATATATTGTTACGTTTTTACTTTATAAAAACGTGTATTTATGAATTCGTAGATTGTAGTTAAAATAAAATAAATCTTGTGTTTATTTTTAATTAAAGTGCTTAATTCAACACAGTTATGTACACCACTGCTTGTAATCTTTTTACAAGCAACAACAATTTCTATTCTTCTCCGTCTGTTTGTAAACAACAACAATTAGTCGACAGATCTTTTTACTTAAATATCTTCCAACACGATCGTTGTTATAACTTGGTTCGACCACAACTTAAATTCTTTTCGACCAGAGATTAACCACTCTAAACTCTCTTTAAGCTGACTTCAAACTAATAGACTCGTTCGCTGAGTTAATTTTACTTTATCTCCGCTAATGTTTGTTGTTGTCGATTCCGGCTATTTATAATCAACATTTATAGTTGTTCTTGCAGCTTTTCTTTATTTATTTTAGCGAAGTAATAAACGCAAAGGTTCCCAATCTTATTTTCGTAACACTGTCGCTCATTTAAGCCTGTTCGTCCCAAATAGACTCATTACTTCGTCTCCCGTAACTTGCCAATCGTTCTATGTGCACTACTTTCATTTTAATTTTGGGCTGTCGTATATCTGTATTCGGTAAACTACATCGTTCAGTCTCTTGATTACCTTGTAGGGTTCATCCCAGTTAGACTGTAATTTGGAGATAGTCCTTTCTTCCGCTATGGATTATAAAGCAGTACTAATTGTCCCTCTGGGAAGCCCTCAGTATTTGCCGCTCGATCGTATCTGGCTTTCATTCTATCGCTGGTCAGTTTTATTAGCGAGCGCACGAATTTATGAAGATCGTTGAAACTTTGTTGTGGCTTCTTTCTCCGCGGTAAGTTTGACTCCATACTCTAAGTCACCGGGTAATTTTAACGCAGTCCCAAAGAGAATCTTGGCGGGTGATCTAGACGTTGAATCGTGGCCAGCCGATTGGTATGCTAAAAGAAATTTCGAAATGAGTTCGTCCCAATCCTTTTGCTGCTCGCTAACCACTTTTCGCAAATATTCCTCTAGAGTTCGGTTGAATCGTTCTACCATTCCATCCGATTGCGGGCGGAGTGGCGGCGTTCTAGTCTTCTTTATACCATATATCTTACACATTTCTTTGAAAATGCCAGACTCGAAATTTCTTCCCTGATCGGAATGTAACTCTATCAGAACACCATAGCGACATACCCAGTTATTCACAAAAGCATTTACAATCGTAGTTGCCTCCTAATTGGGTATAGCAGACACTTCCGGCCACTTGCTGAAATAGTCCATTACAACGAAAACATAACGATTTCCGGGATTTCTGACAGGAAATGGGCCTGCTACGTCCGTCGCTATCCACTCGAATGGGGCTCCCGAGTTGTATTGTGTAGGTGACCTCGACTTCTTCTTACTGGACCCTTAGCTGCAAGGCACTGCGTGAAGTTTGCTATCAAGTCGGCCACTGCTTGTTGACATCCAACCCAATAAAAACGTTGTTTTAGCTTTTCTAGAGTCTTCGTTATCCTAAGATGCCATCCACTAGGTCCATGATGGAACTCATTCAAAACTTCATTCATCTTGGAGGAAGACACTACTATCAGGTTGGATGAAGTTTTACCATCAGCACTCTCCCAATGGCGATATAAGCATCCATTAATCAACTTCAAACTGTCCTATAGTGCCCAATACGCTTTTGTAAGGAGGCCTCCTGCTGATATTTCATTGCGAGTGGGCCGTCTGTTCTATTCTTTTGCGACTATAACCTTTGCCAATATTGGGCCACTTCTTTGCGCTCCTGACCAGACTTCGTTTGCGTCTATTTGCTTTAGCCGTATATCAAGGATGAACTCATTCCGCTCAGCTTTCACACAATTTTTATATTTCAAATTACAAGGCCATCATCAGCATTTTCATGGTTTATGCCGTTTCGGTGTTCCATGCTAAAGTCATAAGCCTGGATGCGCTCAATCCAACGTGCCAACTGTCCTTCAGGATTCTTAAATTGCAGCAGCCATCTCCGTGCGGAATGATCAGTCCTTAGCAGAAAATATTGTACCATATAAGTACTTATGGTAATATTTTATGCATTCCAGCACTACCAGTAGCTCACGTTGAGTCACAAAATAGTTCCGTTCGGGCTATGACAGCGTGCGGCTATAGTAGCCTACGACTTTCTCCATCCCATTGACCACCTGTGAAAGTACACCACCAATTACCATATCCACTGGCATCACTGTCAAGGATAAATTCTTCATCTTGGACTGGATATGCCAAAACTGGTGCTGCACATATTAGGTCTTTTAATGTCTGAAATGCCTTTTCTTGTTACTCACCCCAATGATACGCCTTAGATTTCTTGGTGAGCTCATGTTGGCTTGCTCTCACGGTCGCGAAATTAGCCACGAAGAGTTTTTAGTGTGTGCAGAGTCCCAAAAAGATGCGTAATACATGAAATTTTGGGGGTGAGGCCAGTTCTTTGCTGCTGGTAATTTCATCCGTTGAAATGCCATCTGCTGTAACTAGATGCCTCAAATATTTTACCTGTTCTTGGAACAATGTACATTTCTTCACGCTTAGTTTTAGTGCAGCCATTGATATTCGTTGCAGAACTTCTGACATGTTTTTGAAGTCTTCGTCAAAAGTTCTGCCCATCACCACTATGTCGTCGAGGTACACCAGACAAGTTTTCCAATGTAGTCCTTTTAGTACGCGCTCTATAAGCCGTTCAAATGTGTTAATTTCATATTTAACTATAGCTGTTCTACCTTGACTTTGATTTTTAGGGGCGAATACGCAGGCGTACTTCTTTAGCAACTTTTCGGCTTTATTTCTTTCTAAAGCTGCTAGACCTGCTACCCAACTAACTACTCTATTTTTTATTAGATTTGACAAAGGCCTTTGCTGACAACAACTCCATCTTAATTTCTGCTGATTCTGCCAGCCACAAGCGGTTATCCTCACATCTCCCTCTATATGCTCCCATATCAATGACTCCGTCTGAACTGGTAGTTTTTGTCATTTGACAGCAACTAATCTCTTTGCGTACACTTGATGCTGGTATCCCACATCAAGAGGTATATCTACATTACGCCAACCATTTTCAAATTGATGCCGTGAACTATCATAAAGTCAGCACCAATGATAACCTCGTCTACAATAGCGGCGAAAATAAAAATATGGCTTACGGTAATGTTTGCTGTAGCTATTTTCACCTCAATTTTTCTGTAGACGCTGCCAGACTCTCCATTAGCTGTTCGTAGTCTGCTATTATTGAGTACCTCACACTTTCACTTCATTATATTGGGTCTGATTATAGACTGTGTCGCACCGCTGTCTAGAGTGAAGGTGTATTGCCTGCCATTAATGTACCCGCACACTGTAAGGTTGCTGTTATTTTTCTGCATCACTAATATGAATATCGAGGGGCCATCGCTTGTGGGAGCTAGCTCTTGCCCCTCAGTGCTAGCTCGTCTTAGTTTAACGGGGACTCTTTTGTTGTTTGGCGGTAGTTGGCCCGTTTATTATTTCTCGGTGGTAAAACGGATCTTTTGTGTGGGGTTTACAGTTTCTCTGGAAGTGGCCGCTCTTTCCACAGTTAAAACATTTCAATTTTGATTTCCGCTTAGCTCCTCTATTTTATGGATCTCATCATCATTCTCTGCCTCAACTTCTAGATTACGTACCTTGTGTATTTGTGGCTTTGATATCGTGCGAGCTGTCTCCTGAGCTAGAGCGAACGCCACAGTATCTGCTAAGGTCGTCTTTTGTGCTGCACATACTGCTAGCTAGACGAAGGCTTCGGTCTACTAGTGGGTGATTTTCCCCTGGATAGGTTAGCTGCACCAACCTCTCGACTTCCATTGAAAAGGCTTGAAGCGTCTCATTAGCCTTCTGTGTTCGGCACCTTAACTCCATGCGGTGCAAGCCGCGTTTGTGCTCGTCGCCAAATTTACGCTGTAGCGCCACCATTACGTCATTGTAGTTGTTTCTGCAGCTGGCTAGCATGGTTTCTAAAATTTCTGCTGCAGCACCTTTTAACGCCAAAATTAATTCTAGAGCCTTCTTCTGATCGTCCCAGAACAACAGAAATGACAACTGCCTCGAATTGGAATTTAAATACGGATAGTGGTGAGCTGCCATCAAAGCAAGGTGTCTTTATTCTGCTAGAAACTTCTGGTATAATACGCACTGGTTCCGGTTGTTAGCACTGTAGACTGTTGATTTTCTCTTTCATTACATAAAATTTTTCTTCAACAATATGTTCATGCATACACATATATGCACTTAATCTTACACAAATTGCTCGTTTTTGATTCTTTTCTATCTATTTTTAATTCGTTCGCAATATAAAATTCGTGCTCACGGGTTAAAGAGCAAAACTCGTAAGTATAAATTTAAAATATTTTTAGCAAAAAATATGATTCGTGCTCACGAATTAAAAAATAAAACTCACGAGCACGAGTCATCAAACGAGCGAAAAAAAATTTACTCACTAGTCTGGCTTTTACGTACTATGCTTTATACCTTTAGGTCATCCATACACATCTCACATCCCGCACATGCGTGCGGGAGTATGCTAAAGTTTTATTTATTTATTTTTTTTTAACTAAAACTATAATTTACTATTGCTCACATAGCCTTTACACATGAAAGTAGTTTTATGAAAGTTGCAAGCAATCACAATTTTTTACCAACACATTCAAATTCTGTCAACTTTCAGCTCAGCTTTCAACAATTTTTTCATGCAAGTGATTTTTTGACACTTGCTGAAAGTAAATTAACAAATAAATAAAACAGGGTTATCGATATAATATATTTATTCAAACTTACAGGAAAGTGATTGAGAATAATTGGAGATTAAGATTTTTATTTATATATATAAATTATATATATAAAAATAGATTATTGATGTCCTTCTATAGCAGGCAATCAATAAACAAACAAAATTACATAATTTTGTACAAATTTTGCCATATGAATGAGTTACCAGGAATAGCTACATATATTCCTGGTAACTCTAATAAAAAAAATAAAAAAAACAATAGAAATGAAAGACATTTTCATAATAAACTTTCAGTCTTTTGAAAATTTTCATGAAATACTTTCAAGACTATACGAATTCTTATTTATAATACGTATGCAAACATTTCAAGAAACTACTTTCATACGTAAAGGCAGTGTTACTTAAGCTACTGTCAAAAACTTAACGATATGTCTGTCAAATACTTAATCAATTTTTTGGTGACTATAATGTACTTTTTGAATAGTTGTGTTAGTGAGAACATGACACTTGCTATCGAAGAGTTGAATTGAACCATTATTCGTATCTGGATGAATTTATTTTTTATTAAAAATATAAAAATTTTAATATTTTGTGTAAAAATTTAAGTATTTTCAGAAAAATAATAAAGTTTAAATAAAAATTTAAAAAATCTGCAAGCACCCGCTACTTATGTTTAATCGTCGCTGTTTCAGTGCCGAAAAAAAGCAAGAGCATCCGTTGTTATTGCTTGCACATAATACACATACAGCTGTTTACATACGTAAAGTGCGATTGGGTTCGCTCAAAAAGTAAGCAAATTAAACTGAACGAAATTCGACGAAAAGTTTGTTAAGGTCATTATAGTTAAACACATTTGATTGTGCATATTATATTTGAGCCTTTTGATGCAATATACGTACGTTGCATGTACATATGTATAAAGCATATGCCTGTACCTAGTTTTTTACAGCTGTCATATATTATTAAAAGTTAAGAAAATATCTGTTTATTTATTTATAAGAAACATTTATTATATTTTCCGTGTGCTGCGGGTATTTCTGCCTATAGTTTTGCACGAAATGAAACATCAAGTACAGCAATATTAATTGCAATAGAAAACTAAAAAAATTATGTATGTATTCATGTGTATAGTTACATATGACTTACTTGAAGAATAAACTGTTTTTGATGCTCATTTTTAATGAAAACTGTGTTGAACTCTTCTTCCATTAATTTTGGTCCTCTTTCTGCAGAGTCGTTTACAGCATTTACAAAAGATAAATTTTTTTTTTTTACTTTGTTGAAACTCTCGTTACGAGATCATTCACTGATATCTGTTTGAATAAATGATGTGTTAATTTTAAAACGTTTAAAGAATTCAAGGACTTTCGATATGGCTTGGAGTTGCTTAACGGCAACTGGGGATAGCATTTACTTTTTTATTGAAACAACTATGGACCGTTTCACATATTTGAACGTACTTGAGGATAATCCGAGGCAATCTTCAAACAAAAAGGGAAGCTGATACTTCCAACAACATAACCCATAGCATACAGCAAGCTTTGTATAGGAGTGGTGTGGAGGAGTGTATAACTTATACATCATTTCTAAACAGCTTCATTCCACTTCCCAGTTATCTGAAATAAGCCCCATAGAAACACAGCTCTTGCTGAAGAATGTCACCATATTTCTAGTGAAACTTAAAAAAAAAAAAATTATACTTTCAATAAACTGTTATTTAAAGCAAAGAGGACTCTGTAAAATATTAGTCCCATTTTCGTAAGAGTCTTCAACAATCTTAACGTGCTGCTCAATTATGTATCTCACCATGGTAGAATTTGTCAAACACTGAAATAAAGAAATGTCAAATTAAGTTCTGCAAAAAACTTGAGGTTAAAGTGTGACACTCAATTAACATCGTGCATTTTGGTTGTTCTACCTTTTATATTGTTGTAAGTAAAAAGCCTTTAAAAGTAACGGATATCACTAAAGTGAGTAAGTTCATTAAAGTTATATTAGCGTGTTAAATAAACCCTTTCATGCATTTGTTGTTTATATACAACATCACTTTTTAAGAGCATATTTCTCATATCTACACTTTTTAAGAGCACATTTCTATATTTCATTTTTAAACAAAGTAATTTAAAATGACATCTTATACCTTTAGAAAAAACATTTTTGTGTTTCTTGCTATAATTTTCATTCGGTCAAGTCAGATGATTTTTTTGATATTTATTTTTTGGAATAATAAGTGCCTATTTTTGTAGAAAAACTGAAGATAATTCAGTAAATATTTTTTTCCAGTTACAATAGTTTATAAACAAGTGAAATATAACAAAAAAATTTAAACATTTTAGTCGGAGGATATTTTGGAACCATAATCTATCTGTTGTATATATGTGAATATATACAACATGGTGCATAAACGGGGTATTTCCTTTGATATTTTTTATTGCAATATTTGTTAATTTCGCATTTTTTGCAGTTTTTTACTTACATTTTTGGACATTTAGCCAATTTGAAGCGATAAAAGTGTTTAAACAGCAAGGGGATTAAGATGCTCTCAGATTCTGGAACAGAATCTGATATTATTAGTGATAAAAATTCATGCTGTTGAATGCGAACATTTTTGGTAAGAGGGTTGAGCTGCCCGATAAATTTACAGATGAAGGAAATAGACTATACAATTTCTGAGGACTTTAGAATTAATGTGGAGTATCAAAAAACTATGAAATAATCCTGTAGAAGATGATGTAAATATATAATCCCCTTGAAAAACATTAGATATAATGAAAAAATATAAGTAAATCCATTATTTTCTAATAAAAAACATTGGCATTTTTACTCCGTTTATGCGACATGTTGTATGTGTACAAAATTTTCTGAAAACTACTATTCGAGTCTATATTGAACTTTTGTTTGTTTTTTATCTTATTTTACTCCAATATAGTTGGAAACGAAGTTTAGAAAAAATATAGCTGCATTAACTAAATTTGGTGTACAAGAGGGTTAACTTGTTAAAATTAAAATATCGATTTGAATTTTTTACAGAATGATTTTTCTCGTTAGCAATAATATTCTAAAATGTTTCCATTTGAAAATTAATAAAAGTTAGTGTCAGCTAAGAATTAGTCTAACCCGTAAGGAAAAGTGATAAATTTTCCTTACAAATAAATAAACGAATGTATTTTTAATAGTCTTTTAAAATTATAGATATAAAATAAAACTTAAGCCTAGTTACAGGCTTATTTTATATACAGCAGAGAATGACAAAAGTATAGTTTTGAGCACTTTTAAAATATTGATGGCCAAATATGTATGACTGAGTAAGTTAAAAATAAAACGATACCCATACACAACGTATTTAAAGCTAGCGCAACTTATATAACTACAAGCAGAAGTTGGGTGAAGTGCCTCCATACTCCCACTTATAAGTATAAGTGTGTGAGTATGGGTATCTTTCTACTTGAGTATACTTGGGGTATATTTCTACAAAAAACCTTTTGCACCCGCTTTGATAAAGTTAATAAAAGTGTTTATATTTGACATTGTAGTAAAGCTAATATGACTATATACATATGTGGACTATTTGCAAAACATTTGCAACTTTCTTTTATTTAAAAATTTGTACTGCGGGAAGAGAGGTTACCATATCTGGCTTCGAATTTCTTTCCGACTTCATATCGAGTATCCTTGCGAATTATCCAAACAGTGAAATTGTTGTTGCTGATGATTTCAATGTTCATAATTCGTCCTGTTTACGTCATTCAGACCGTACAACTCCAGAAGGCCAATGCGTTGAGTTATTTTCTGCTCACAATCACCTTGCGCAATTAGTGAATAAATCTATACATATATCGTGTGTAGATGGGCACCAGAACAAGACTCTCGACCTTTTCCTCACTACAAACCCTGAAAAGTATGTAGTTGAGGTTCTTGCACCTCTCGGAAATTCGGATCATTGCACAATACGGAACGCTCTACTTTTATCTACGAGGATGCTCGTTGGGCTGAGCTCAACGGTTTTTTTGGGCATTTTAACTGGAAAGTCTGTTTCCTTGACTCAAACGTCGATACCATTTATCAAATCCAAAATTAAACCTAGAAACAAATCTTGGTTTAATCTCACGTGTAAATTAGCAGTCAGATCCAGAGAGGAAGCGTTCAGGAGTTGGCGCAATAATAAATGTGCCCATACTGATTTGCTTACTTACTTATTTTTCCGCATGGAAATAAAAACTTTTGATCAATCGTTAAAAGGCTGAGGGACAACGCTAGTTCGGTTCCTGCTCTTATAATCCGGTTGAAAAGGCAAAGTAATTCTAACTTGCCGGAGAGCGTTCAACCATTGCCAGAACTTGAAAGAGTATCAGTAACTATGCCTAGTATATTCTTTCGAGCCCGTGTTGTAAAAAGAGTCCTTGCAAATCTTATGGGCCGGATGGCATACCAGCACTGGTCCTGAAGCAGTGCTCTTCGACGCTTGCGCGTCCATTAGCTCACCTTTTCAGTGCGACATATCGCGCCGGTATTTTCCATCTTGCTGGAAGGTTGCTAATGTAACGTCAATCCCTAAAAAGGGCGAGGCTGGTAACCCTGAGAACTGCAGTCCAATAGCTATTTGTTTTGCACTCTACAAGGTTATGGAGAGTATGATTAATCACCACCTTGTGAGATATCTGGAGTACATCGATTTACTTAGTGATCGTCAGTACGGTTTCCGAAAGGCCCGTTCTACTGGTGACCTGCTGCCGTTACTCTCGGAGAAGTGGAACATGTCCATTCATGGTTTTGGAGAGAGTAAGCTTGTGGCTCTGGATATCTCAAAGGCCTTAGATAGAGCTTGGCACGAGGCTCTCATTTCGAAACTTAATGCTTTTGGTGTCGATAGTCACTTCTCTCGATTTATATCGAGTTTTCTCAGAGATCGCTCTATAAGAGTGGTTATGGGAACTCATCCGACGAGTTCAGGGTAAACTCAGGGGTACCGCAAGGCTCTGTTCTTTCTCCTACTCTTTCTAATCCTGTCTACCCTTTTGCGGATGACAGCAACATTTGTCAGTCATATTCTTTTGATCCTAGACCGAGCCTCTTGGAGATTGGGGCGAGAAGGATGAATATGAACGACACGCCCACAAGTGACCTGGTGAAGGTCTCCGAGTGGGGTCGTGCGAACAGAGTCGATTTTAATGCACACAAGAATCAATGTTGTTTTTTAACACAAAGACGTGGTATGTGTCATCTGTGTCAATGGGTAATGTGGATATTTGGAAATCAGATGCCCTTGATGTTCTGGGCATGAGAATTCACTGTGACGTTCGTTGGAATGATTACATATTTCAAGTGTCGAAAGAAGAATTCAAGTGCCTTGGTTTTTTAAGACGGTGCAAGAAATACTTCACCTTATCTGATCTTCTTAATTTTACAAGACCTATATCCGACCCAAAATGGAATACAACTCTCATGTGTGAGCCTACAGGAGAGGGCGAAGATGCTCATCAATGCCGGTAGGGTAGCCAACTCTATCGATTCGTTGGAGCACCGTCGCAATGTGGCGTGTGTTTCATTGTTCTATCGGTACTATAAAGGAATGTGTTCTAACGAAATTAAGGAATTAATTCCTAAAAATCTTATATTTTTACGTCGTACTCGTATTTCTCGTAGAGCGCATCCCTTTGTAGTTGATTGTCCAGTTAATCGCACAACTCATTATAGGAAGAATTCGTTCTTTGGTCGCACTGTTCGGTTGTTGAATAATCTTCTAGCGAAAGTATTTCCTTCAACTTACGACATGAGTAAATTTAAATCTAACGTTCATATCTTCCTTCTATAATCCCTCCTTCCATCTATATCCTCCTTCCTATAACCTATTTTCCTAGTACTAGCACAATGCACTGCATGATTAGGGGCCTTGCTTGTTTTCTATAAAAAAATAAAAACTGATAAAAAAAGTTTTGATAAAATTAACATCATTAAAAATTCATATCATAAAAAATTATCTAATAAATATTTGTATGTTTAAGCAAAATTCTAATGTATTATTTATTTAATTTGACTGTAAAGATATTGCAGGAGCATATAAAAACAATGCTGCTTTATGAAAATACATAGTTAAATTTGATCCATTATAAAATTATAAATATTTCTCCATTATATTACATGTGACGTTATATTAAGCTTTATTTTGAAGTCCTTGCAAATTTTTACTAAGCCTTGGAGGACAGAATAATTAAAATTTAACATACTTCGCCTTTGAACATTATCAGCAAGAATTTCATTGATCTTTGTGTAATTTTCGAACTTTACTCAAATATTGCAAAATTTGAATTCCAGCTTGTAGAATAATTGCTTTTCAAAGTTATTTCCAGCATGTGCTGCTTATTGGCCTTTTTAAAGTATGTTACTATTTTTTGCAAGCATTTGTTATCCCTTTTAATTCAGTTTTAGTTTCGAAAGCATTGGTTAGGACATTAGAGAAAAGATGAGCCGAACATTTTAATCTTGTGAAATCTCTTAGTGCAATTAAAATGTTACTTCCGCGATCAGTTACAAAGAGCACATTTGATATATCAGTCACATCGAATTCTTCCAAAAGGCTGCTTATTTTTCTTTTTTGTTAACTGTTGTATTAGACATAAAGTCCATAGATTTTATTACTTTGTTTTGGAGTACTTACTGTTATTCTCTGATATACAGTGGACAAAAAAACTATTCGACATCTCATATTATTTTCGTAAATCTTATTTAATGTAACGCATTAGATTTTATACACGATTTCAAATCTAATTGACGAGACTTCGTTGAGCTGTAAATGCCCTATTAAAATTTATGTTCCAAAATGTTGGTTACTTTTTGGTTATTTTTTTATTGAAATTTGGTTACAAAAAATTGTTGGTTGTGGCAACACTGGTTACAAAGCACATATAAATAGAAGGGAAAAAGTTAATATTTAGTATTGTTCTTATTGAATTTGTATTACAAATAATCTGAACGTGTCTGGAGGAATATCCCTTAATAATATAAACATTTTCTGGAAAAATGTCTGCTTTAAAAATTTATATCAAAATATATATTATTACGTTTTTACCTTTTTAAAAACATGTTTTTATGAGTTCGTAGATTGTAGTTAAAATAAAATAAATTTTGTGTTTGGTTTTAATTAAAAATCCTTTATTCAACACAGTTATGTGCACCACTGCTTGTAATCTTTTTACAGGCAATAACAATTTTTCTATTCTTAATTACTCCGTCTGATTACAAGTTTGAAAACAACAACAATTACTCTACAGATCTTTCTACCTAAAGATATTCCAACCCGATCGTAGTTATAACTTAGGTTCGATCACAACCTTTTCAACCAGAGGTTATCCACACTTAACTTTCTTTATTGAGTTAGCTCCAACTAAACTGGTTTTCTACTTCACGAGTTTACTCCTTATAAACTCTCTTCACACAAACTCCACTCCACGACACATAAACTTGTTCACTGAGTTTACACTAAATAAACTGATTGCTGTTCGCATAGATGTGCTTTTTATATGGCTGAGTAAACAACACATCGAAAGCTCTCGAACATCTCGATATTTCAGGTAGATTCCATTTCTTTCTTTTAATTTCTTTTTAGTTCTTTTGTAGCCATGCGTATGTAAACATCTACCTCTTTCAGCTCTTAGTGTTTTTTGTCGCTTGTTTGTTGTCTGTTACTTGTTTTCTTTGCTGCTTAATTATTGTTGTTGCCGTGTTATTTTTATTTACTTTGTCTCTGCTAATGGTTGTTATTGTAGATTTGGTTATTTATAAACAGCACCTATAGTTGTTCTTGCAGCTTTTGTTTATTTATTTTAGCGATGTAATAAACACTGTGGTGCGCAACCTTATTGTCGTAACAATATGTATGTAAACTTAATAAGAGTAAAGTCGCTCTTTCCATTGTACACAAGCATTTGTGTCAGAAATGGAGCATATGTATGCAGAAAGTAAACGAAGCGAGTCATTCTTGTTTGAATATTCAATGAAGAAGGTTATGCTGTCGTTTATTGGTTATTTTAAACTTCCACAAAAGTGTTTAAGGAATTGTTTGAATATCAATTTTTACTTGTAGAAAACTATTTCGGCAAAGCTGAATGCTTGTTCTATCAATGCACGTTGTCACGGCCAAAAAAGATATTAATATTCAAAGGCATTTTAATTTATGTCACAAACAATACGAAAATATTGAAGACTACGGAAGAGAACTCTTAATATTTTTATTTTATGAAAAATATGTCATGGATTCCATTGAATTAATAACAGAGAAATCACCTGAGTTTGATTTAAAAAAGAAAGCATCATTTATTGTGGCTACTTCTCTTGTCAAACGTAGCCGACCTTCTGATGATGGTGAATTTTTAAAAATTTGAGCAACGATGTTCTAAAACAGTCATTAGCTTGTCATGGGACTTATGTCCCCGATCAACTCACACGTATTCGTACTCTCTTGCTTTTAGTCGTCAAAGAGGCAGTGATGAATCCACACGTATGCAGTGTGACTACATTTTAAAATGATATAAAGGGTCCGCCAAATAATTTTTTTTTTTTTTTTGAAAATGCTATAAAAAAAAAACTACTGAATATTTTCTCAAATTTCTTTTTTATTTGAAAGTACAATCCTTCCGGTTAATAATGGAAAATAATTTCATTCAAATGGCCATGCAGTAGCCTACACGATCGGTCCAATTTTTAAGCACATTATCGATTGTGTGCAGCTGTATTTCACCAATGGCTTCACGAATATTGTCCTTTAAAGCGTCAATTGTCTCTGGCTTGTTGGCGTAATACTTATCTTTGACGACACCACACAAATAATAGTCCAACGGTTTCAAATCGCAGCTCCGAGGTAGCCAAACGACATCAGCTCTGCGGCTGATAATGCGATCTTCAAAAACATGGCGCAAAACATCGAGTGTAGCTTCGCCTGTGTGGCACTTAGCGCCGTCCTGTTGCAACCAAATGTTGCTCATATACTCCTCTTCAATTTTTGTGAACAAAAATTCGTTCAACATTGCCCGATAATGATCGCCATTGACTGTAACGGCCACTCCTTGTTCATTTTCGAAGACAAATGGCCCAATTATGCCTCTGGACCAAAATCCGCACCAAACAGTGACTCGTCTTGGGTGTATCGGCTCTTCAATGTATGCGTGCGGGTTTTCTGTACCCCAAATGCGACAATTTTGCTTGTTTACATACCCGCCAAGATCAAAATGAGCTTCATCTGAATACATCGCACACATTCTGCAACATTACCATGATTTTCAAAGTAATGTCGCAATATTATTTCAAGCGTATACACAACCATATTCGTTCAGCGGAAGGATAAAACTGATTATCTGTCAAATCAGACATGAGCTAAGTGTTACCATTCACGAAATAAGCACTAGTTGAAAAAAAACGTTAGATGGCGGACCCATTGTATAAATTAGGTCGCGATCGAAAAGAATCTAAAATTTTAAATTGTTTTTAACATATGTTTTTTAGGTGGGTGTTCGATAAGGTTAACATAGCACTATATAAATCGTTTCTTCTTTAAATCTAAAGTAAAAACAAGTGTTTAGGTGATAAACTAGATATAAAAATATAATATAATATAGCGACGATTTAAAAAACTTCATTGACAAGAAAAGTAAATTGAAATCAAACAAGTGTTCCAGTTGCATCATTGAACCGGAAACCAGTAAATTTCATAACTAAGGTGTTCTAACACTTTTTGAGACATTAAAAGAAGCAAATCTATTAGTACCAGCGATAGACCGTGTATGTAGGCAGTTTCGATATGGCTTGAAGTTGCTTGTTGAAACAACTATAGTTCGTTCCACATATTTGAACCTACTTGAAGATAATCCGAGGCAATCTGTGAAGAAAAAGGTTTTTTTGGAAGCTGGCACTTCCAACAACACAATAACCCGAAGCATACAGCAAGTTTTGTAAGGCAGTAGAGTGGAGGAGAAGTTATACAACGTTTCCAAACAGCTTCATTTCCCTTCCTAGTCACCTGAAATAAGCCCCATGGAAAATTTATTATATAAGTTGAACCGAAGAGTACCAAAAAACGTAATTTAAAAGAAACAGTGCTAAAAGAAAGCTCTTGCTGAAGAATGATATAATGTTTTTCAGTGTTATTTAGATGAGCAAAGATGGCACTATAAAATATTAGTTTAAAAATAATATTAAAAATGTTCTTGGTGGAAATTAAATACCAAATACTGCAGTGTCTTCAAAAATGAATGTCTTATATTTTTATGACTAAGAAACATTTCAGACAAAAGTTGGTAGATATATTTCCTTTTTATTTCTCTCAAATCCTTATTATAAATTTTTTGAATGTGAGAACCCTATAGCTCTGTGTAAAGTCCGGTTTTGAGGAGTGTATGTAGACTTTATTAGGATACTGAATTTAATAAGTTTTTTAATAAATAACCAATGACTCTTTTTTTTTTGTCAGCCATTACATTGGTACCATCAGTATATACATATGTACATATACATACATATGTATCTCTCAAAGCTTATTTTTATATATGTAAAAATAAAAAACCTGTTCATTTTTTATATCAAAAATAAATTTTCCTTTGACATGTCCATAAATACTAATTAATGTAAGCATTTCGCCATGTTGTGTAAAGGTATGGCAACACGATTGTCACAATGCACCATTTTTAAACAATTTTTATTGTGCAGAACTGAGGCACAATAAAGACATTGCTCCAATCAAATTCTCTGCAGTCACATGATTGCCCCGTAAATAAATTTGATTGTTGCAAAATAACGCAAAGTGATTAAATGGAAAAAATTGCCGCCTTTAAGTCACACGATTGCTCTAGTATAAGGTACATGTGTGAAACAGCGGTTGTACTAGATTACAAAATTTATGTTGTTTACATTTCAATAAAATTAAAAAAAAATTATTTCACTAAAATATTTATTTACTTAAATTGAAATATAATTACAAATTATATTTAATCCTCTAAAGTAAAGATGATTTGTGGTCTATAAAAGGAAATTTTGTTCCTAACGTTTGGTGGTACTTGCATTAAAATCGATCAAGTCATTTTCAAGTTCTGATGAAATATATTGACATAACAACCATATTTTGGGCAAAAACTTGCACGCCAATAAAAAAATTTAAGGCCGAAGGAAAAAAAGTGAAAATGGATTTGAATTTAGCGCATCAAAATCAGTATCTTCCATACAGTTTTATTAAAAGCAATGGTGTTCATTTCATACAGCAATTGTTTACGCTCAACTCACACTTATTCTTACACTCTTGGACTTAGTCATATCTTAATAATTTACTGATTAAAATTGTTAACAATTTATAACGAATGTTTTATAATTATTAATGCATTTGGTAATCACCAATCCATTTTAAATTTTACACAAAACATTTACGTTTTTATGTTTTGAATTTAAATTAATTTTTAGAGAACTTAATACTACTTTTAACCCGCTAAAAATATCTTACAGTGCATTTCTTATTTTCTCACCAACAGAATTACATTTTCACAGTATTGATTTAAATGTTGTTTTTTTGCTGTAGACCAGCGTTATTGTTGCGTTACGACAATCGTGTGATCCTACCTTAAGAAACAAAATACAATTTTTTGTTTTGTGGCCTAAGAGAGACTTTCAAATTGCTACCACTAGCGTTGCCACAACTACGAATTTCTTTTTTCAATAAAAAAGTAACCAAAAAATAACCAAAATTTTAAATTTTAACTTTGATACAAAAAACATTAAAATATCATTTTATATGTCGATTTTATAGCAGTATTGACTGAATATAGACTGGTCAAAAACTTGGTACAACAATTGATGAGGCATACTATCCTCTTTGTTCTAAACAGTTTAACTATGTATGTATTAACAAGCTTCGCACAATAGAAAATATTGTTCTCTTATGTTTTATTACGATGATTTAAAAAATTTTTTTTTTTTTTGGATAATCTTAGATCAACAGCCTTTACTAACAGATATTTTAATGAATCGCTAATACCGGAACCAAACAATAGCGTTGAAATGAAATATGTCTGATATTTTTTCTCACTTACGCACAGAATGAAATAAGATAAACTACGAAGTTTTATTGCTTTGATTGCTTGCCAAAGCTTATACAGAATATGTTCCACCAATCCCAACGAGCGAGAGATTATTTATGCGGTTCGGAAGTAATGATTTTGACATGAAAAAGAAGACCTACCAGTTCGGGAAAATGTTCGGAGATGATAAATTGAAGGCATTACTTAATGAAGATCATTTTCAAACTCAAAAAGCTACTCAAGCTGGGAAAAATTGCAGCGCCATCAAATCAACAACGCTCGGCCAAATGTTCCAAGATCAGTTGAAACTATTTGAAAAATAGTTTCAGACGCCTTATAATCCAGACCTGCCCCTCAGACTAATATTTGTTTGGATCGAAGTACCTTTCACTTTAAAACAGGGTTCGTTCTTGGCCTCAAGAAATTGCCAGTCTTTAGGCTCGAAATCCATATGTTACTAAAAAAAAATGGGAAAGGCCATATCATGCTCACAACTAAAGGCCAAAGTTTGCAAAAAATCTTGTTTTTAAAGTGAGGAAGTCAATAATAACCTAGGTAATAACCGTCAAAAGAAATCATTATCTTTATTTTTGTACTTCGAGAAAAAAAGTCACCAAAATGGAAAAAAGTACACATCTACGCATCAAAGAAAAAAATAACCAAAAATACCCCGATGACATAATAGTGATGGGCAGAACTTTCGACGAACATATCAAAAACCTGGCTAAAATTAAACGTGAAGAAATGTGCATTGTTACAAAAACAGGTAAAATATTTGTGGCATCTAGTTACGGCAGAAGGCATTTAAGCGGAGGAAGATAAAATACGAGCAGTAAAGGACTGGCCTCGCTCACAGAATCTTCATGAATTACGTAACGTTTTGGGACTCTTCAGATATTACAGACGCTTCGTGTCTAATTTTGCGAGCTCACCAAGAAATATAAGCCGTATCGTTGAAGTGAGTCACAAGAAAAGGCGTTTCAGACACTAAAAGACCTATTGTGTGCTGCACCAGTTTTGGAGTATCCAGTCCCAGGTGAAAAATTCATCCTTGACAGTGATACCAGTATATATAGTATTAATGATGTACTTTCACAAGTGGTCAATGGGACTCAGAAAGTCGTAGGCTAATATAGCCGCACGCTGTCAAATCCTGAACGGAAGTATTGTGTGACTCGACGTGAGCTACTGGCATTGCTAGAATGCATTAAACATTACCATAAGTACCTATATGGTCAACATTTTCTGCTGCAATTTAAGAACCGTGACGGACAGCTGGCACGTTGAATGACTTTACCACTGAACGCCGAAGTGTCATAAAGCACTGAAACGCTGATGCTCTATCATGTCGGCCTTGTAGTTTGGAATGCAAACATTGTGTGAAAGCTGAGCAGAAGGAATCCATCATTGATATCCGGCTAACGCAAATAGATGCAAACGAAGACTGGTCAGGCGCACAAAGGAGTGACCCAATATTGACAAAGATTATAGCAGCAAAAAAAGAGGACAGACTGCCCACCCGCAATGAAATATTAGGAGAAGTTCGTCTTACAAAAGCGTATTGGGCACAATGAGACAGTCTGAAGTTGATTAATGGGTGCTAATACCGACATTGATAATGAAAGAAGTCTTAAATGAGTTCCATAATGGAGCCAGCGGAGGACAACTTGGGGTGACGAAGACTCTGCAAAAAATATAACACTGCTTTTATTGGGTTTGATGTCAGCAAGCAGTTTCGGATTGGATAGCAAACTGTACTCAGTGTATTGCAGCTAAAGGTCCAGTAAGAAGAAGGCGAGGTCAGCTGCAACAGGGCGCACCTTAGCAGGCCATTTTCATGTCAGTAATGCCGAAATCGTTATGCACTCGTCATGATGGGTCAATTCAGCAAATAGCCGGAAGTATATGCCATACCCAATCAGGAGGCGGACACAATTGTAAATGTTTTTGTGAACAACTGGGTATGCCGATAGAACTACCTTCCGATCAGGGTAGAAATTTCGAGTCTGCTATATTCAAAAAAATATACGGTATTAAGAAGACTCTAACGACGCCGCTTTATCCACAATTTGATGGAATAGTAGAACGATTTTATCGAAACCTGGAGGAATACCTGCGAAAAGTAGTGAGCGATCATCAGAAGGACTGGGACAAACATCTACCGAGGTTTCTACTGACGTGCCGAACAGCTGTTCATGATTCAACCTCTAGATCACTTGCTAAGATTATTTTTGGGACTGAGCTAAAACTACATGGTGACTTAGAGTTTGGTGTTAAGCCTACCACAGAATGGAATGCCACATATGCTAAAAAACAGGAAAGTCTCAATGAACTTCACGAATTTGTCGCTCACTAATAAAAACGGTCAGCGATAGAGTCAAAGCCATATATAATTATGCAGCAAATACGGATGACTTCCATGAGAGACAATTGGTTCTACTCTAAAACCCACAGGGGAAGAAAGGATTATCTCCTAAGCTTTAGTTAAACTGGGATGGACCTCATAAGGTAGTCAAGAGGTTAAACGATATTGTATACAGAATACAGAGAAACAATAGCCCGCGATCAAAAATTAAAATGGTACATCTAGAGCGACTGGCGAGATATGCGAAGAAATTTGATTAGAAGAAATATGGGTAACACAATATTACCTGTTTAAAATTAACAGATAGAAGATATGAGATCGTTTGAGACATTTCCGGAACTTTCCAAACTGTAGGCAATTAGGTATATAAGAAGAATGCTTTGCCTACGCAGATCAGTTATCGTTTGGCTGTCAATAAATAAAGTTAAAGCGGAAATAAAAGTGTTGTATAAACGAAAAGCTCTGAAAAGTTATAGTGGAATAAATAAAAACTGTAAAGCAACAAAATAAAGTACCTTTTTTATTTTAACGCAATTTAAATGAACTCAAACGTTTAAAAAGGTTAAACGTAACATTATTTTAATTTAAGTTCTATCAATAACAACAGGAGATGCTATTGTAGTGTGTACATACAAAAAATAGACTATAACTATTAGTATCGAAAATGTAGCACAATAAGTATTTAAATTGTAATATAAAAGCTTTAATGTTGAAAGCAAAGTATAACACACTTAATAAGCGGCACATTAATAACAGAAACAAGACCACACAAAATTATAAACAAAAACTGCAATGTGTGTTTGCAATTAAATTTGAATAACAGGGGTCCAAGCACTTGAAATAGATCGTTGGGTATCATTTCACAAAAAATATTGAAAAGATAATTTATAATTTCCAGATTCTCAAATAAATCATATTGTAAAATGAGTGGAATATTGAGTGAAATTGTAACCAATGAAAGTGCAGTGAGTAAAATATAGTTTTGTAAAATTCGATTTAATTAGTCTAAATAGTTGAACAGTATAAATTAGTATAAATAGAAGAAAACATTCTTGTATCTAAAACAAAGTGTTTCCCTTGTCCTTCTAACCGAGCACCTTAAACAGTACATGGAAGAAGTAAAACTGCTGTGGCTAGACATAGCATCAAGCTAGCAAACCATATATTTCACATTACACTATTGTAGCATTTTTATTTAATTTTGCCCAAACAGGCTAACTCTAGAACAAATACTACGAACCGTCGGTTGAGTTAGTCCGTGAAGGTAATCTTAAATCTAGAAATAATAATGTATTAATATTTAAAATTCTCTTCGGCCCAAACAACGATTTTAAAAAATTTTCACAGCCGTTTGGGTTTAACTCTATTTGAGATTTAACTAAATTAATACCTCCTTTTATTGTACAGTTGAACCGATAATTTGATTTAAATAGACCAAATCTGGGAAATAGGAATGGATCAAGTCTTTCCTTATACGTTTTTGATATCAACATTTCTGCAATACTACCTTCAATCATTTGCCATTTCATAAAAACAATTTTCAATTCAACAATTTTAATGTAAATACTTGCCGATTTTTCAATTATATTTATTACATTTGTTGTGTTTAAATTTTTTGCTTATATAATCCAAGTTTAAATTTAAAACAAAATACAGCACAAATTGAAAAAATTAAAAACAAAAATACAAATATTAACTTATTAAAGATTTAAAGTAGCTACAAACCTGCAATAAAAGTTTCATATTTATAAATGGTTTATAAGAGCAGACCGTTTGTCGTTTATGAATAAAAATTTTTTGATTTTGTCTTATAAACCTGTTATAAAGCTGTTTCAAGTGATTATGAATAAGACGGTAAGAATATTGTCTATGTCGAATACTGCAAAGAATTTTTTGCATTCGATTTTCAATTTTTTTTTACTTAATATCGATATTTCAATAAAGTTGTTTCTAATTTAGTTCTTTTAATTACTAGTTATAATATTTTTTTTATTGATTACTAAATGAATTTGTAATTGTCGAATAGTTTTTTTTGGCCATTGTGCACACATACATGCAAAGTTTAGCTGTGAATAAATTTTTTTAATATTTCTTAATTTTTTATTTTATGATTTCAATAGGGATTTACCGAACTTGCCAGTAAAACATCTGCTCAACAACTTGTTAAAATACTTAACGACCTTTTTGCACGCTTCGATAGAATAGCAGAGGTAAGTAAATAGCATATACAGCAACAAATAAAATTGCAACAGGAAAATTAAATACCTTAAGAACACTTTTAAATTAATTTTAATAAAAATTGTATATGAAATCATAAATAACAATACAACTTTAATGAAAGCTCTACTAACGGACAGCTCCCTTAGACGGGCATCTTCCCTAGACGGAAAAATTTTTAAGTCCCTTGCTTTTCGGAGTACTTTTCGAACAAATAAACAGACAGTCTCTTGTCCGGACGCGGACACCGTTTTTCTAAGACACTACAAAAGAAAATAACTAAGCAAAATACCAACTAGTTAAAGCTGTAAAGATTGTAATCGATTTAATTCCAATTACATGATGTACTAATGAGTCATGATTTCTCGAATGCATTCAAAATCGTAATTTGATTTTATGATTTCAATTTACAATTATTAAACTAATACGATGAAATCGATTCAATCAATTTTTTAAAATCAATTTATATATTAATTGATTTCAATCAACCATGTGAGAAGTGGTTAATGGGTTCAGGATTTCCGAAATAATATTGTTACGTACATCAAGTTTGGGAATAACTGTAGTTTGATATAATACAATAACAACTCGGTGCCTGTGTACAGATAATTAAATCGACAACAACAACACAAATACAAATAAATGTTTACAAATACAAATAAATGGCAACAACAAAAAAGGCAGTAAGAGGAAACAACTTCGCATGGCTTCATAAGAACTAAAAAGAAATTAAAGGAAAGAAATGGAATCTACCTAAAATATCCACACGTTAGAGATAATGTGCTTAAAAATTGGAACGATCGTGTAAGCTACTACATGGCCAGCCGAGACAGCCATTTGAATGAAATTATTTTCCATTATTAACCGGAAGGATTGTACTTTCAAATAAAAAAAGAAATTTGAGAAAATATTCAGTAGTTTTTTTTATAGCATTTTCAAAAAAAAAAAAAAAAAATTATTTGGCGGACCCTTTTTTAGTTTTTTAAAGGTGTAGTGTATGGAGCAGTCTATATGGAATCATCAATTGCCTATTAGCTAGATTTTAATTAATGCATTTTTGATAAATAAATAAAATGAAAAAAATATTTGACAGTTAAAACCCATTCAAACCTGACGTACAATATCTGTAGAATTGGACCCATCCAAACTTCACTTACAATGTCTGTACCATCGGACGCATCCAAACTTCGCTGTGTCCCACGCTTGGGATTTTTGTTCAAAAAGTCAGTTGGAATACCAAACATTTGAAAAGAGTATGAGATTTTTGCGATCTAAAATATTCCACATTTTTGTTAAGATATCGGTTTATAGCGTGAATACTTAGGACCGATTTTTTTACTCGGAATTAGTAGGATTATCCAAGCACCATAAACTTTTTCTACTCATATAATACCTTTGGATCAAAGCGGGCCAACGCTGTTTCTGGAGTTAAATACCACATATGATTACTTAATTTGCTTAGTGACTCACGACTTATCTTGTAATCAATACTCTTATAATCACGCAAATCTTTAAGCAATTTAAATCCTATATAGGAACTTTTGATGCAACTGATAATTGTATTTTTATTTTTTTTGGGTACACTCTTACAAATAATGTACGAATATCTTTAATACTGATTAATTTCAACTGTATCATTTTAAATTCATTTCAAAATAACTATAACTTAAGACAATAAATAGCTTTCGATATCCAACAGGCATGATGAAATGCTCCAGGATTTTTGAAGGTAAATAGCGAAACTGTACCATCAAGAAAAACTATACGCAATTAAAGAAGTTCTTTATAATCATCGTGGTTGTTTTACTTCAAGACTTTTAGATGCAAATTTAATAATCTCAGATACACTCCTAACGGCATCTTTCTGATCTTCAATACCAGTCATAAAGTTCCTTAGTTTTCTCAATTTTATTCTAAGCGTCTCTAAATCTGCTTATAATTTATGATTTTTTTTTTTTTTTTTGGTCGAAAACTCTTCTTTAAATAATTTTATAGATGTGATGACGGAATGTGAAATATGAAAAATCCTTTCCGATCGTTTGTTCTAAAAACACAGGAACCGTGAAGAAAAATTAAAGCATTAAAACTCATTGATTTTAAAATGAAACCACTTTACTTGCTGCCGCAATATTACATAACTTTTTGCACAATGTATTTTACACAAAACCACCCATTTTATGTGGGAGGTATGATCTCCAATTTTAAAAAAAAATTTCTTCCATACATCTAAAACCATCCAAGTGTGGATATACTCTCTGGTCGAAAAGATTTTAATTGAACATAAGTTGTAACAATAATCGGGTTGGAAGATTTTTGTGTGAAAGATTTGTCAAGTAATTGTTGTTTAAAAAGTTGTAAATAGAGAAAATAACTAAGAATAGAAATTATTATTGTTTGTTAAAACGTTACAAGCAGTGTAACACAAAAGTGGGTTGAATAAAGGATTTAAATTAAAAACCACACACAAGATTTTTTTATTTTAACTGCAATCTACGAGTTCATAAATAAACGCTTTTAAAAGGTAAAAACGTAACAATATGAAAAAAACAATACAATACCGATTATTTTTTAACGAAAAATAACCAGAGCACAATCTTTACATAAAATAGAGTAAAAAGGGAAAAACAATTTTTCTGCTCAAAAATTTACAACTGGAAAGGGAACAGAATTTTATGATTTTATCTTAGTTTTCAGAAGACGGTGAAGAATTGTAAAAACGAATTTTAAAATAGAAGAAAATATTTTGTAAATCAAATTCTTCGAATGTAAAAATCACCGTCAGAGCAGCTTATTTAAAAATGAAATTTCAATCAATATATGCAACATATGTATGTACTATTTTGGGAGCAACATAAAACGTGAACGCCAATACTGTAATCAGCAGCTCAAATTAAATTCGCAGCACCTGATAAGCAAGTAAGCGTCGAGAGGATTTTTTCAGCCTTGAAATTTATTTTGCCTTGACAAAGAGCAAATTTAAAAGAAGAAAGCCTAAAAAGGCCAAAATTGCTTTAAAAAAAATATATTAAATTTTATGCTAAAAAAACATTTGAACTTTTTAATTTTTACCCAATCCGAACCCTAAACCGAACCTGAATTTATTACTTTGATTAACCCGAACTCGAACCTGAACCCAGTTTTTCCAGGTTTTCAGTCCCTGGTTGAAATCATGTGATTTAAAAACAACTTGTTAAAATCATATGATTTTAAAAAATTTTTTAATTTTGATTTGATTTCAACATTTGATTTCAAAATTTTTTTTAAATCATTGAACTAAAAAATAATAATTAATCATTTGGCTCATTTACTTCAATAGTCACAACTAGGGTGATCGATTATTCGACTTTTTTCAAAAATCGGTTTTCGAATAATTCGAAAAATTACAACTTTCAACAAGCCGGTTTTCGATTAAAAATTAAACAAATAACCGGTTCTTTTCTTCAAATAAATTGTTTTGAAATTTTTGTTGTTTAATGCGGTATAATTGATATATTTCCCTCGTATACATTGCAGATTCCGACGGCATATTTTAGTTTCTAGTAAGTACATAAGTATGCTACAACAACGTTCAGCGTTTTAAGGATCTTAAAGGACACTTCTTCCTCGACATCACAATGTCCTTATACTGCACCCAGTGATTCATTTTTTATAAAGAGAGAGAGAGAGACTACCTGATATAGAATCAAGTTGTTTTTTTGCTGCACAATCACGTCAATTTTATAGACATATTTAAGGTGGTTAATAATTCCTGGTGTCGAAAAGCATTTAAGGACACTCAAAATATCTACTTATTCTTCCTATCGATTTCCAAATATTTTTCCATTTCAGATGACATCTGTAGAAACATAAATCAAGTATTTAATAATGTGTGGCACTGTGGTATGTTAGGGAAGAACCCGCCTACCAACCAAGAAGTTCTCTGTTCAATCCCAGGCCACACCATCTGACAATTTTTATTAGGGGTATCACCTTACAACATTGCTAGCGACTGGTTATTAGTATTTCCTCTGTGAAAAACTTCACTAATTAAAACATCTGTCGTTCGAAGCCAGAGTTTGTAGATCCCTTTCATTCACCATACATACATATATACCTTAAATATTAACCGCTTATTCGTATTTAAATAACCGGTTTATTCGGTATTCGAAAAATTGCCATTTAAAAAAAAACATATTCTACAAAACCAAAAAAACCAGTCGGATAATAACCGTTCCATCCCACTAGTCACAACTCAAAACAAAAAAAAATTTCAGGAGAGCTGTTTTAAATTTTCAATTTTCTATAATTGAGTATTAATAAAGGAATAAGCATTTTGTTCCTCTTAATTTTGTACGAATCAGAAAGAATTTTGTACACAATATATGTAGATTATAATATTGCGCATATTTTTGGATGCTTAACTAAAAAATCATGTTTTTTGAGTTATGACACTTGAAATAAATGAGCGATTTGATTTCATTAAATTTTTGTAAAAACCAAGTTATTCCATGTAATTGCTCTGAAAACAACTTTAGTAAAAATTCAATTAAATGATATACACTTTAAATGTAGCCGGTCTATAGGCAGCGTCAGCTGTATTTCAAGAAGAAGGAAATAAAAGTTTTTTTTACAATAGTTATGATTTTAGGCGAATTTATGAAATCAATTTATTTTAACAAATATTTATTCAATTGATTGTATTTTTTTACAGCTCTATAACTAGTATAGTGTAATTTCCCCTTTTTCCTTTTAGTATGATTTAGTACATACGTTTGTTTATGAGTATTTTTTGTTTGTTTTTTTTTTTTAATAAGACCAGCACTCAGGGGATAACCCCTACTAATGCAGTGCATTGCGCTGGTACTAGGAAAATAGGAGGATGGAGGGAGTAGTGTTTGTGGACGTTCGATTTAAATTTTCACATGTCGTAAGTGGTAGGGAAGACATTCGCAGGAAGATTGTTCCACAAACGAATAGTCCGACCAAAGAACTAATTCTCTGTGTAATGCGTTGTGCGATTTACTGGACATTCAACTACAAAGAGCTGAGCTCTACGAGAAATAAGAGTACTACGTAAAAATATGTGATTATTAGGATTTAGTTCTTTAATTTTGCCAGAACACTTTCTGTTATAGTACCGATAGAACAATGACACACGCCACATTGCGACGATACTCTAAGGAATGAATAGAATTGGAAATATGTGCTCGTTCCAACATCACAGTGAATTCTAATGCCCAGAACATCAAGAGCATCCTCAATATCTAAATTACCCATAGTTACAGATGACAACACACCACCACGTCTGTGTGTCAAAAAACCACAGATTTTCGCCAGGTCGTTTGTAAGCGTGTCGTTCATATCAAGCCTTTTCGCCCCAATCTCCAAAAGGCTCCACCTTCGATCAAAAGAATATGAATGAAAAAAGAGAAAATAGGATTGGAAGTGAGAAAAAGGAAGTCGTTAATAAATATTAGAAATAGAATTGGAGAAAGAAGAGAACCTTGCGGTACACCTGAATTTATGCTGAGCTCGTCGGATGAAATCCAATCTATAACCACTCTTATAGCGCAATTTCTGAGAAAGCTCGATATGAATCGAGAGAAGTGATTACGGACACCAAAGGCAATAAGTTTGGATATGAGAGCCTCGTGCCAGACTCTATCAAACGCCTTGGAAATATCCAGGGCCACAACCTTACTCTCACCAAATCCATTAATGGACCTGTTCCACCCTTCAGAGAGTAAGGCCAGCAGATCACCAGTAGAGCGACCTTTACGGAAACCATATTGGCGATCGCTTAGAAAATTGTTGGACTCTAAATATTTTACTAGGTGATGATTAATCATACTCTCCATAACTTTGGAAAGTGCCGAACAAACTGCTATTGGGCGGTAAGATTCAAGGTTACTAGCCTCACCCTGTTTAGGGATTGGCGTTACATTGGCAATCTTCCAGCAAGATGGAAAAATACGCGCACGATAAGACGCACTGAAAAATTTAACCAATGGACGCGCAACAGCGCTATCCGGTCCAGAAGACTTATTAACCTCGAGATTTGCATTAGCTTTTTTACTGTACGGGCTCGAAAGAATATACTAGGCATAGGCACTGATACTCTTTTAAGTGCGGGCAGTGGTTAAACACTCTCCAGCAAGTTCGAATTACCTGCAAACATTTCAGCCAGTAGGTTTGCCTTATCAACCGGGTTAGTGAATATTTGGTCATCCTTTATAAGGACTGGAACCGAACTAGCTGTTCTTAAGCCTTTTAATGAATGACCAAAAGCTCTTACTTCCCCGCGGAAGAGTAAGAACTTTGGCACATAGGCACTGTTCGTATAGAGCCTTTTCGCGGCAAAGTACTACGGCACACGAAGATCTCGCCTGTTTGCGTAGCGAATCATAATTCGTAAAGAAAAAAATTAACTGCTTGTTAAATATTTAACTAAAGACAGTGCGGATTTTACGGATTGGGAGTATTCAGCCGTGTATGAGGAGAAGGAAAGGCAATGTTACCCCATATATATATATATTATATATATATAATATATATATATATATATATAATCTATATATATATATATATATATATATATATATATATATATATATATATATATATATATATAATAATAATAGTAATAATAATAATAATAATATAATAATAATAATAATAATAATAATAATAATAATAATAATAATAATAATAATAATAATAATAATAATAATAATAATAATAATAATAATAATAATAATAATAATAATAATAATAATAATAATAATAATAATAATAATAATAATAATAATAATAATAATAATAATAATAATAATAATAATAATAATAATAATAATAATAATAATAATAATAATAATAATAATAATAATAATAATAATAATAATAATAATAATAATAATAATAATAATAATAATAATAATAATAATAATAATAATAATAATAATAATAATAATAATAATAATAATAATAATAATAATAATAATAATAATAATAATAATAATAATAATAATAATAATAATAATAATAATAATAATAATAATAATAATAATAATAATAATAATAATAATAATAATAATAATAATAATAATAATAATAATAATAATAATAATAATAATAATAATAATAATAATAATAATAATAATAATAATAATAATAATAATAATAATAATAATAATAATAATAATAATAATAATAATAATAATAATAATAATAATAATAATAATAATAATAATAATAATAATAATAATAATAATAATAATAATAATAATAATAATAATAATAATAATAATAATAATAATAATAATAATAATAATAATAATAATAATAATAATAATAATAATAATAATAATAATAATAATAATAATAATAATAATAATAATAATAATAATAATAATAATAATAATAATAATAATAATAATAATAATAATAATAATAATAATAATAATAATAATAATAATAATAATAATAATAATAATAATAATAATAATAATAATAATAATAATAATAATAATAATAATAATAATAATAATAATAATAATAATAATAATAATAATAATAATAATAATAATAATAATAATAATAATAATAATAATAATAATAATAATAATAATAATAATAATAATAATAATAATAATAATAATAATAATAATAATAATAATAATAATAATAATAATAATAATAATAATAATAATAAATAATAATAATAATAATAATAATAATAATAATAATAATAATAATAATAATAATAATAATAATAATAATAATAATAATAATAAATAATAATAATAATAATAATAATAATAATAATAATAATAATAATAATAATAATAATAATAATAATAATAATAATAATAATAATAATAATAATAATAATAATAATAATAATAATAATAATAATAATAATAATAATAATAATAATAATAATAATAATAATAATAATAATAATAATAATAATAATAATAATAATAATAATAATAATAATAATAATAATAATAATAATAATAATAATAATAATAATAATAATAATAATAATAATAATAATAATAATAATAATAATAATAATAATAATAATAATAATAATAATAATAATAATAATAATAATAATAATAATAATAATAATAATAATAATAATAATAATAATAATAATAATAATAATAATAATAATAATAATAATAATAATAATAATAAATAATAATAATAATAATAATAATAATAATAATAATAATAATAATAATAATAATAATAATAATAATAATAATAATAATAATAATAATAATAATAATAATAATAATAATAATAATAATAATAATAATAATAATAATAATAATAATAATAATAATAATAATAATAATAATAATAATAATAATAATAATAATAATAATAATAATAATAATAATAATAATAATAATAATAATAATAATAATAATAATAATAATAATAATAATAATAATAATAATAATAATAATAATAATAATAATAATAATAATAATAATAATAATAATAATAATAATAATAATAATAATAATAATAATAATAATAATAATAATAATAATAATAATAATAATAATAATAATAATAATAATAATAATAATAATAATAATAATAATAATAATAATAATAATAATAATAATAATAATAATAATAATAATAATAATAATAATAATAATAATAATAATAATAATAATAATAATAATAATAATAATAATAATAATAATAATAATAATAATAATAATAATAATAATAATAATAATAATAATAATAATAATAATAATAATAATAATAATAATAATAATAATAATAATAATAATAATAATAATAATAATAATAATAATAATAATAATAATAATAATAATAATAATAATAATAATAATAATAATAATAATAATAATAATAATAATAATAATAATAATAATAATAATAATAATAATAATAATAATAATAATAATAATAATAATAATAATAATAATAATAATAATAATAATAATAATAATAATAATAATAATAATAATAATAATAATAATAATAATAATAATAATAATAATAATAATAATAATAATAATAATAATAATAATAATAATAATAATAATAATAATAATAATAATAATAATAATAATAATAATAATAATAATAATAATAATAATAATAATAATAATAATAATAATAATAATAATAATAATAATAATAATAATAATAATAATAATAATAATAATAATAATAATAATAATAATAATAATAATAATAATAATAATAATAATAATAATAATAATAATAATAATAATAATAATAATAATAATAATAATAATAATAATAATAATAATAATAATAATAATAATAATAATAATAATAATAATAATAATAATAATAATAATAATAATAATAATAATAATAATAATAATAATAATAATAATAATAATAATAATAATAATAATAATAATAATAATAATAATAATAATAATAATAATAATTATAATAATAATAATAATAATAATAATAATAATAATAATAATAATAATAATTATAATAATAATAATAATAATAATAATAATAATAATAATAATAATAATAATAATAATAATAATAATAATAATAATATTATAATAATAATATAATATATATATATATATATATATATATATATATAAGTTAAGTAGGGATTTGGGGGCTTGATATATATATATATATATATATATATATATATATATATATCAAGCCCCCAAATCCCTACTTAACTTATATTTATATATATATATATATATATATATATATATATATATATAGATATTATATTATTATTATAATATTATATATAATATATATATATATATATATATATATATATATATATATATATATATATATCAAGCCCCCAAATCCCTACTTAACGGCAACCATTACCACACTATAATTCCAATTTTCTACCAAATTTACTCAAGATACACTCAAATTCCAATTTACTACCAAATTCCAACATTACCACCACACTCAAATTCGCCAAATTCTCCCAAATATATTGAAAATACAAACCAACCACCAAAGACACACACCCGCATCCATCCACTCATCATTTTGACAAAATTCCATAATTCCATCGCCCTCTCTCTCCATTGTATGCCTCATGCCACAAGCACATGACACCATGAACCTACTGAAGGTTGAGTTTTGTGAGCAATTTATCCCCACATTGCAATCGCCATTGGTGAGATACCGGCAGAAATGCTGGAGAAAGTATGTCAAAATTTAAGCAAACGGATAGACCACCTATCGCGAAGCCTCGAGCAACGTTTACATGAAATAACCTTTAAGAAGTAAATAGGATAAATTTACCTATCACCCTAACCAAATATTTCATTCACTTTTGCAAATTTTCAGTGTTTTAGGTGTAATTTATTTTGATAGTTAATTTCATTTAAATTGACTTTTGAGAATATTAGACCAAGATTTTATGAAGAAATTAAAATTTTGTAAAAATTTTAAAAAGAATGGAAATCCAAAGCTTTTCTATTTAAAATGTTTAAAAGGTCAAGAAATGAAAGCTCTTAATAAACAAAATCGTTAAAATCAAAATTTCTTCATTTTTAATTTCATTATTCATTCATATTTTATAGTTTTCACACTGTTTTCATCCAAAGAATTTTTATTGAAAGTAATTAAATAGCATATATAAACATACAACACTATGCAGAAATATGCATACATATGTACATACGTGACTGTTTATATTTTCGTACCAATAATTGTTATGTTTTAGTGTATGAAATTTAGAAATTCCTTAAAAAAATTCTATTTTAGTTACTTCCCAATGCCCATTGTTTCCGACACATTTTTGTGTAGATTAGACACAAAAATTATAAACTACAAGTTGATTGACACAAAATTTTTTTGTTTTAAGAATTAAAAAGTTTTCAAAAATATGATTAAATCATCATTTTGGCAACGCTGAATTGGAGAACAACAACACGTTTCTCTTGCTCTCTTGCTCACTAGCATGCAAACCAGTGATGTGAAAGCTAATACAATCGAACTTTTTTTTACTCCCCTAACATATTTGATACTCTCACAAATATTTCCTTATTTTAAAATTTTTGAAATACTTTTGTTTAAGCGTTTTAGAGCTTTTATATATTTTTAGTACCAATGGCAACTAGATTACACCATGAAGAAAGAAGTTAACAAACTTAAAATGTATTTTTCTAAGGAATAGGCGCTTTCTAACACAACAACAATCTATATTTTAAATATTCAAAACACCCCCAAAATCTTGAGTTATGTGTAAAAAACTTTATGCACTTTTAATCTCATAATTTAGCTGAATATAAACCCATTAATAGTTTCTGATGTGGAAAGAGTAGCAGGAATGTGGAGGAGTTATCACTATGCAACAAGCAAAAATACATTAGATAACCACCATATTTTTATGCGCTATTCTATGGATAAGATTTTTTTTAGAATTTTTTTGTTTTAAATGTGAGATTTTTGAAGAGGCTGCTTAATACATCTAATGATAACTTTGCAATGAGTTATTCGTTAAGCCATATATTAAAAAATTTCAAATTATACCAGCTTTAAGTCATTTTTTTGTTACTGCAAGAAATATATGTTATTGTAGAAAATATCTGCAATAAACTCTTTCAGGTAAAAAGATAACGGTTAAAAAGTATTCATCTTTATCTTATAATTATTTCTATAAGACCATACATTCGTACATTTATCCATTGGAGAACAATATCGTGCGAAAGTACATACATAGGCATGTACGTACTAAAGACGTGCACAGTTACAACTGTTTGTACAAGTTTTTGTGTGTTTACTGAAAACAAATCTTTTTTATTAATTTAGTATATATATATATATATATATATATATATATATATATATATATATATATTATGTAGATACATAAATATGTGTTTATTTTAATTTAATTCTTATTTTTAGTTTTGGTTATATAGTACCTAGTATACTTATATATATATATATATATATATATATATATATATATATATATATATATATATATATATATATATATATATATAATTGTTAGTTAATATAAATGTTAGTTTTATGGATTTACGTTCAGGAATAAAATTTCATTAAATGATTTTCCATTAGATCGAAATTTTGGTCGTTTATCTGTTTTCAGTGCCCTGGAAATTAAAAATATCCTTTCTGAAGGGGCGCTAGATGCTGGTATAGCGAATATTCTGCAGCTCAGCTTGTATAACATTAGAAATTTATTTTTCCTATTCTGCCACCATTTCAAAACATTAAAATCATTTGTTAGGGGTGAATTAGTATTTTTATATGTACTTATTTCGTTTTTAATTATAGATCGGTTAGAATTAGCTCCTTCTATTGGCTGTACATAATTTTCAAATAAAGTATATATTTTTGATGAGGTTGTTTCAATGATTGAATTAGAAATTGTAATGTTAGTTAAATAAAGAAACAACAAAGTTTTGCATTTGGTTATTACATCTGTTGAGACGGAAATAAAAATATTGCTAATTTATGATAAATTGTGATATTACTCTCTACTAACGAAATTAAAGCGTCGTGAATTTATTTTTTTTTAAATTCTGATATAAAACTAGGTTCATCGTTATTAGAAGTATTACATATGGCTTTTAAGTTACATACATGTGGATAAACTAAATGAATTGTTGGATGGGAACCGCCTTCAAGTTCTTTTGAGGCATCCATGAAAGGCTTAAGAACTGCTATTAATTGGTCTAAATGATACTCTTTTATAACGTTATATTTCTCAGTTATCAGCAAAGTTCGATTTTATAGACAGTATGTTATAAAAAACTGAATTCGATCTTGTAGGTGTGAAACTTTTTAATGATGTTATTAACTCGCAATTTAAGCCAAATTTATTAACAAATTTGACCAGATTGGACGAAAAAAATTCTGTAATGCATTGGTAACAGGTGTATTTTGATGACTTTACCCATGCATTAAGAAGAAAAGGTTTATTTTTTATGGTTCTTGGTATTAAAAAATATCCGAATAATATGGAAAAAGATATTTGCTGTTTTTTTCTTTTTTGGACTGCATTATGCACTTCATTATAAGGTAGCAGACTTGCATTTTTCGAATTTTGACAAAGGTTTTTTATGGCTATGAGTAAAAAATATTTGAGTATTAAGAACATATAGTACGTTATGTATTTTATTTTTATAGTTGGAAAACCCGAACAAGACGCTTTTATTATAAAAAAAATCAAATAGATTTTTTCTCCATTTGTTTGTAAAACAGAAAAGATAAATTGGATTGATTAGAAAAATGTGAAATTGTAGTTATACAAACTGTTTAATAACTAAATTAACTGAAAATTAACACAATAATACGAACAGTTGCACCTATGCATGGCTTGAGTATAAACACGAAGTGCTTTGTTTCCCTCTTTACTTACCCACCTCATCATAAGCTCATTTTTTTTTTTGTCAATTTCATATCTACTGAGTGCAACATCTTTGCTTCACCAATAGTATTTGAAAAATACTTATGGTTACAACAGTTATTTGAGAGCGGCTTATTCCCTTTTCGCTATATTGCTCTTCACTAGCAAACTCTGACAGAAAATAAGAATAACTGGATTTATAATAAATACACTATTGATTTTTGTGCTGGGAAGTAATCGTATGGCATTGCACCATCTTTATAAATAAAGGGTGGGCAAATTTGAGGTTAGGAAGTAAATTGGTTTAAAAACACCTTTTTTTTGACAAAGTCAGTTTTATTCATACCAATATAAAATAGAAATATGGGAATTAGTAATGAAATATGATGTGATATGGGGCTCACAAAATATACAAACAGCCTATATATAGTCTTTGGAGAGAGCAAGATAATGTAATTTTTTTCTCCGCTTCATTAACAAAAACAAAATTTTCATTTGCAAAAAATGAGAAAAATGAGAATGAGAGCAGAGGAAAAGTTTATTGTTTTCCCTTGGATGAGGGGAACAAGCATACACAAGACGCACAAAATTATGATTTTTCACAAATGTACTGAGCAGTGTTACCACTATTTGTATAATTATACAAAATCTGGGGGCTAATTCTCGCAGTCAATATCGTGCGAAATTTACTTAAAGTTGGGGTTTTTTTTTGAGATTCTCGTACTCGCTATCGAGTAAGTTGTATCGAAATTTCTTATGATGGCACTCGATAGCGAGTGTACGATCGAATGTAACCGTGCGAGTTTTATTCGATACCAAATTTGGTGTCGAAATTTTATTTTTAAATAGTTCGTTGGATAACAAGTGTTTATTTAAGATTTTAATTGTTATATTAATTAATTATTCGTATAGATTTTCGTACTTTTATGTATTACTCCTTGTTTGCACCTTTGTAAAGGAGTTTTTACACAAACTCTAACGAGTAACTTAACGGTTTATTGTTTTTGTAAGTAAAAGTAAAAAATAATTATTCTTGTTTGAACGCTTTACAAGTGCCACAACAGTTTTTTAAAACATAACCACATTTTATTTATTTCGGTACACGCAAACAACAAGAAAATGTAAGTAAAATCTTTAAAAAGTTTTATGCAAATTAAGTAATTAATATTAATTATTAGGTCGAATATAACAAAAATAAATTTCAGACAAAAACAAATTCTTGCTGAGTTTATGTCTGAGCACAGACATGCCAAGGAAAAGCTACTGCGGCAGACTTTGAGAAACTTTAACTAATAAATTAAATGCCTCCGGTCCACCGCTAAAAGATGTAAAAACTTGGCGCAAGGTAAATTATTAATTGTTTTCCACATTAACATGCTGCACATAAAGACTTGTAATTTTCGGTAGGTGTATTCTGATTAAAAGCGAATGGTTAAGAAAAAGCTTTCTTACAATAAATCTTCAATCAAGAAAACTGGGGGAGGTCCTTTTGACGAAAAACCGCTAAATGTTGCTGATGAACAAATTTTGGAGGCAGCAGGCCTTGATGTTGCTGTTGCTGGTTTACAAAAGGTCCGGACATTCGGATCCCAAAATCAGCAACACAAAGATATAGATGACAACACCACAGTTTCATGTGAAGAAAGTGATGATTTAATTGAAAAGCTAATGGATACATTTGAGCAAGATGATACTCCAAAAAAGACTGTAGCAATGCACTGCGATTCCTCATCTTCAAAAAAAGAGCCGAGGGAAACAAAAACAATTGTGTTAAAAAAAAATATATGTGCAACGGAAACTTACCACAATGAAGTTTTAAAAAGACTGGATAAAATAATAAAAATTAAAGAAAAGAAAATGAAAATGGCTACGGAGTTTCACCAAATTAATATGGGCATTAAGAGGATAGAGTTAAGTATACGAACAAAAGAATTGGAGCAGCTATACAAAAATTAGTATGAATTACTGACATTGGAGTTTAGCATATTTCTTTTAATTATTAATTTATTAAGAATTGTTTTTTGTTTTTTTCGTATTGAAGTTTACCTTTCTGTTTCTTGTTCGTAAATAAAATTTACAATAATTATAACTGAATTAGTTTTAAATTATTATTTTAATTTTTTTGTTTTATTTTCTATAAATAGGTACTTATATAAATTGAGAGTACAACATTTAGTTTGGAAACAAAGAATTTTTAATATTATCTATTATTTGCTTTCCTATTTTAGTTATTTGTGTGTCCGTTTCAGTGTCAAGGTTTACAGCCGCTTCATCAATATTTGTTTGCTGGACATCCTCATAATTGGGCACTTTAAATTTTATACATAAATTATGTAGTGCGCTGCAAACATTGGAATATATTGCAACTTTTTGAGGAGTGTATCTGCTTCTTTTGTCGTGACACAACATTTTCCATCTAGCTTTCAATATGCCTATAGTTCTTTCAACTATACATCTGGCTTTTGCATGAGTGTCATTAAATTGTGATTCCCTCGAGCCTTCTTGTGGACTTCGGTAAGGTGTGATTAGCCATGCTTCGAGAGGATAACCAGAATCACCTTGAAATGTGAAATTATTTATATTGATTATATTTTCTGTTTGTTAATTAAGGAAACTTATCTAAAAGCCAAAAAATTCGCAAATTGTTTTTGTTTTCTTCTAAGAGAAGTCTTTCGTCAGACTCCTTCCAGAGCAAAGAGTCATAAGCTGCACCACCATATTTACTATTAATTGCTAAAATTACATACTTGTGATCACATATCTGCAAATAAATCATTATTGGTTTATTTACGATAGTTATTATTAAATATACTTACAACCATTAAATTAAGGAAATGAAACCCTTTCCTATTGAAAAACATATGCTTATTTGGTGGTTTTTGTAAGCCAAAATGAGTTCCATCTACGCAACCTAAAAAAAAGAAGTAGTTGGTCATTATCATAGGTGTGTATATGTATGTACATTAGTTGTACATGACAATTACCTCCTGTAAGCTTGTACTTCTTCATAAAAGATTCTTTTGTTTCCTCCAAACTATCGGTACTGAAATTTATAAATTTTGGACACAGTTTCATTTCCCTTTCATCCAGAACTCTTGAAACTATTTTCGAAAGTGCGCTTTGACTTATACTAATAATTAAATCGTTGCCGACAGTAGTTTGAAAGCCTCCGGGAGCCAAAAGCAATAAAGAGGTGGCCAATTGTATTTTTGCTGGTATGGCAGTTGCCAAATGTCCAGCAAATTCTAACTCCTCAAGAATATAGTTAAAAGCTTCCTTGGAAACTCTAAAACGTTTCTTAAACCTATAAATTAAATTTTTACAAATCAAGGGGATGTATGCTTACTCATTGTTTGGCAAGCCCAATGGCTCACTTGTTATTCGGATTTTCCTTCTAATTGCATTTATATCATACTCACTCTCAGATTCTGATGACGAAGAATAAAAAAATAAATTTACGTCCAAGACCGCGATTAAAAAAGGAAATACTTTCAAAATTATAAAACAAATTCGCAATTCTTTTGATAAATTATTTAATTTTCTTTGTAAGCATATGTTTTTTGTTTACATATTTGTAGTGTTGGTTAAGGCTTTTTTTTATCTTGTACAATACTTTATTAAAAAATCGATTCGCAAGGTAACGAGTGGCATCATCAAAAAGCTCGCACGATCGAAATTAATTTCGATACGAATTTATTTCGATCACGATACTATTTTAAAAATTTTGTATATTTTTTGTACCATAATATTTTTGTATAATTTTCGTACTATTTGACGACTATAAAAAAATTAAATACAGAAAAAATCTTACGAAAATTTTCGCCGCAAGATTTACCTGCTTAAAATATTTCAGTGACTCACAGTCACAGTGAGCCAGGCTATATTTTTAACAAAATTATTTATATATAATAAAAAGCAAACTTGATGGGCAAAAGTATTAGCATTTTAAGTAATTAATTTCAATGCTTAAAAATATATAAAAATTATATCAGATAAATTATGTTCTTAATATACAAAAACAACAAAAACTCAGAAAAGTATGAAAATCCACCTTGCAATAAAAGTGAACCACTTAAAGTGAATATATTTTGTACCTAATATTAATGTTTTATTGAGCCACCTTTTGTTGAAATAAAAGCCTACAGATGTCTAGGCATTAGGGTTGGGTCGTTCAGCTCTTCTAATGAGCTAGTTCGTTCACTTACAACAAAAAACATGTGTGAAAACAAAACTTTTGTTTATGTGTGTGTGTGTGTGTTTCACACAAATGTTTTGTGTTGTAAATGAACGAACTAGCTCATTAAAAGAGCTGAAGAACCCAACTCTACTAGGCATCGAATCCAATTGTATAACAACACCGCCCTCACAATATTAATTCCCATAACATTTCATTAAGGAATGTGAGGACTTCTCTCAGTCAATGAGCTGCACTCGGTTCTATTTTTATACTCATTGAAAGTTTAACGCCGGCTCCGAACAGCAAACGCATTATCAATAGTAAGTAATACTCATAACCAGTTACTACCTAATGTTATGAGGTGACACCGCTGTCGAAGAACTTTTTCTTTTTTAAGATGGTCTGGCATGTTATTGAAACGAGGACCTACCATACCACAACGGCCTTTACAATGCTTGTTGTATTATTTGAGTGTGTACATAGTCGAAAACTATGCTGTATAATGAACAATGTTAGTGAACATCAGAAAAATGTCAACACAAATGTGCAGATTTATCTATATTTTTTAAGGCATTGAGCAGTTTTGAAGTTTTCTGCTTAAAAAATTAAAAATTTCTCTGTAAATTGTGCAGATTTTGCAACTGTTTACATTTTAGTTTTTTATTTCAATTGTGTTAGTTTAATTAAAATTATTAAAGTAAGAACTTCACATCATTTGCTTAATATAACAGTGGTGCGGTTTACTCGTACCTTTTTTAATACGACATTACATTACATTATCCCTTTTTTTGACCACTGAAAGAAAAAAAAGAAAGCGAGAATTCATATGTTGTATTATTATATTGTATGATGCTCACATTTAGTTCTAAGAAAGAAATATAAATTTTTGGCAAAATAACAATGTGATCACATTACATACTACAAAAGTGCGTATGAAGGATATATACATGTACTTATGTACGTAGTGATGTGAATGCACCGTTATTTTCCCAAAAAATTTATATGTATTTCTTAAACGACTGAGCAGATTAAAAATAATTTTATAACGGAATTTCGTTTTTTTAGTTTATTCAATAAACTGAACCCTTTTTTAATTTACTCGAACATATGTTTTTAAATCTTCTCTATTTTCGAAATAACGATATATCTCGAAAACAGGAGCTAACCTAAAAAACGGTTAGCACCACTCGATTCACCATAGTCGCATCCGAATTACCCTCTGGGTGACTCAATTGTCGCAAAGTGTCAAATTCAAGCACGGTGTGTTTATATCATATTATTTATGTATATCATTCACATGTAATTGGTAGTGTTATGCTTGAATAAAAATTATGTTCTGTAAGTAAAAAATCGAGTGAAATTGAAATCGAAAGAAACTTCAAATATCTGTAATTTTCAAGTCAGATAAGAATTTTATATTTTTTCTTATTAGTTCACTTAATTACATATAAATTAACTTCTTTGATTACACTGAAACTTTATTTCTAAACAATTGGTGGCACTTGGATTAAAATCAATAAAGTGGTTTCCAAGTTATGATGAAATATATTGTCATAACTACAATTTTTTGGTTGAAAAATTTACCATTACCATAAAAAAAATTTGAGCCCGTTGGAAAAAAATAAAAGCGGATTTGAATTCAGCGCATCAAAATCATTATATTTCATATAGTTTTATTTGAAGGACAGTAAATTTTTTGTTTTTTATAGACCAGTCTTATTAAAAGATTAAAATAATTGGCGCATTTATTTATATTGTTACATTTTAAACTTTTTAAAACGTTTGAGTTCTTTTAAATTGCGGGTGACACTAATTACCAAATATGCCAAAATCAAACAATACAATTTTAAGGGCGCTGATGTGGGTCTTTTACCGTAACTCTGGATTTTGAAGGTACTTGTTCTCGCACAAAATCAAAGGAAATTGTAAAGTTCTTGGGTAAAAGAGGGTTGAAAGAAGAAACTTTTAGCCTTGTTATTTACGAAACTACGGATATTTCTATGGCAAAATGTTCAGTATTTGTTGTATGGCAGTTTGATTGTACTAGAGGCAAAACGTTCGATAATTTTTTTCGAGTGATACAACCAAAAGACGGCTGTGGCGAGACTATTTGCAATTCAGTTTTATCAGCGTTAGAAGAAAACGAAATACCATTAAATAATTTTATTGGCGTTGTTACAGACAATGTTTCTGTTATAGTGAGAAAAAATAATGGTGTTACTGCATTTTAAAAACAGAAAGTTCCGTATTTATTTCACATTGAACAGCTCATCCCTGTCATGTATTCCAGGTGAAGTTTAGCAACTATTAAGTAATGTTTTCAAATACTTTAAGAGTTCGAAAAGGCAGCACGAGTTTAAAGAACTACAGACTATTTTTGATGAACCTGAACCTAAACTGCTACGACTTAGCGATACCAGGTGGTTATCTTTTGTATCCGTTCCAACAAGAACCTTGGAACAATGGACAGTTGTGCAACACTTTTTTATTCAGAAAAATTCGCTACAAGCCTAGAAAAAGTACGTGTAATTTAAGAAGGTTTATCACCCGTTAACAAAATTTATTTACGGTTTTTGGCGTATGTATTTAAAATTATGAATCAATTAAACAAGGCTTTTCAAAGTGAGGAAGAAAATTTGAATTTTTTAAAAACAAGTTAAGTCATAAATTACTTCGAAATAGTTTCAGAGTTCCCGCATGTGATCACTGATCCAGAAGAGTTCTTTAATGAGCTTAAGTTATTAGAAAGTAAAATAAACGATAAAAACTATGAACATATCTTCACAATTACAATCCCTGAAAATTTTTGGTACGAGATGGGAAAGCTAAAAAATACGTTTGATGAACAATGATTTTTTAGTTTTTACAAATTTTCAGCATATATACTCAATTTACCACATAGTATCTTCTGCTGAACGTATTTTTTCAAAATTAGTACTAATGGAAAATAAGTTGACAAATAAGCTGAAGGTTAGTAGTTGTGAAGATATGATTTCAGTATTTAATCCGTTAAATGTTGATTTAGAAGATTGGAGTTCGGAAGAAGATCTTTTAAAGAAATATATAAGCACATTTCCAAAAAATTTAAAATATACATAACATTACATAATAAAATCCTTTTATATTATTATTATTATTATTATTATTATTATTATTATTATTATTATTATTATTATTATTATTATTATTATTATCATTATTATTATTATTATTATTATTATTATTATTATTATTATTATTATTATTATTATTATTATTATTATTATTATTATTATTATTATTATTATTATTATTATTATTATTATTATTATTATTATTATTATTATTATTATTATTATTATTATTATTATTATTATTATTATTATTATTATTATTATTATTATTATTATTATTATTATTATTATTATTATTATTATTATTATTATTATTATTATTATTATTATTATTATTATTATTATTATTATTATTATTATTATTATTATTATTATTATTATTATTATTATTATTATTATTATTATTATTATTATTATTATTATTATTATTATTATTATTATTATTATTATTATTATTATTATTATTATTATTATTATTATTATTATTATTATTATTATTATTATTATTATTATTATTATTATTATTATTATTATTATTATTATTATTATTATTATTATTATTATTATTATTATTATTATTATTATTATTATTATTATTATTATTATTATTATTATTATTATTATTATTATTATTATTATTATTATTATTATTATTATTATTATTATTATTATTATTATTATTATTATTATTATTATTATTATTATTATTATTATTATTATTATTATTATTATTATTATTATTATTATTATTATTATTATTATTATTATTATTATTATTATTATTATTATTATTATTATTATTATTATTATTATTATTATTATTATTATTATTATTATTATTATTATTATTATTATTATTATTATTATTATTATTATTATTATTATTATTATTATTATTATTATTATTATTATTATTATTATTATTATTATTATTATTATTATTATTATTATTATTATTATTATTATTATTATTATTATTATTATTATTATTATTATTATTATTATTATTATTATTATTATTATTATTATTATTATTATTATTATTATTATTATTATTATTATTATTATTATTATTATTATTATTATTATTATTATTATTATTATTATTATTATTATTATTATTATTATTATTATTATTATTATTATTATTATTATTATTATTATTATTATTATTATTATTATTATTATTATTATTATTATTATTATTATTATTATTATTATTATTATTATTATTATTATTATTATTATTATTATTATTATTATTATTATTATTATTATTATTATTATTATTATTATTATTATTATTATTATTATTATTATTATTATTATTATTATTATTATTATTATTATTATTATTATTATTATTATTATTATTATTATTATTATTATTATTATTATTATTATTATTATTATTATTATTATTATTATTATTATTATTATTATTATTATTATTATTATTATTATTATTATTATTATTATTATTATTATTATTATTATTATTATTATTATTATTATTATTATTATTATTATTATTATTATTATTATTATTATTATTATTATTATTATTATTATTATTATTATTATTATTATTATTATTATTATTATTATTATTATTATTATTATTATTATTATTATTATTATTATTATTATTATTATTATTATTATTATTATTATTATTATTATTATTATTATTATTATTATTATTATTATTATTATTATTATTATTATTATTATTATTATTATTATTATTATTATTATTATTATTATTATTATTATTATTATTATTATTATTATTATTATTATTATTATTATTATTATTATTATTATTATTATTATTATTATTATTATTATTATTATTATTATTATTATTATTATTATTATTATTATTATTATTATTATTATTATTATTATTATTATTATTATTATTATTATTATTATTATTATTATTATTATTATTATTATTATTATTATTATTATTATTATTATTATTATTATTATTATTATTATTATTATTATTATTATTATTATTATTATTATTATTATTATTATTATTATTATTATTATTATTATTATTATTATTATTATTATTATTATTATTATTATTATTATTATTATTATTATTATTATTATTATTATTATTATTATTATTATTATTATTATTATTATTATTATTATTATTATTATTATTATTATTATTATTATTATTATTATTATTATTATTATTATTATTATTATTATTATTATTATTATTATTATTATTATTATTATTATTATTATTATTATTATTATTATTATTATTATTATTATTATTATTATTATTATTATTATTATTATTATTATTATTATTATTATTATTATTATTATTATTATTATTATTATTATTATTATTATTATTATTATTATTATTATTATTATTATTATTATTATTATTATTATTATTATTATTATTATTATTATTATTATTATTATTATTATTATTATTATTATTATTATTATTATTATTATTATTATTATTATTATTATTATTATTATTATTATTATTATTATTATTATTATTATTATTATTATTATTATTATTATTATTATTATTATTATTATTATTATTATTATTATTATTATTATTATTATTATTATTATTATTATTATTATTATTATTATTATTATTATTATTATTATTATTATTATTATTATTATTATTATTATTATTATTATTATTATTATTATTATTATTATTATTATTATTATTATTATTATTATTATTATTATTATTATTATTATTATTATTATTATTATTATTATTATTATTATTATTATTATTATTATTATTATTATTATTATTATTATTATTATTATTATTATTATTATTATTATTATTATTATTATTATTATTATTATTATTATTATTATTATTATTATTATTATTATTATTATTATTATTATTATTATTATTATTATTATTATTATTATTATTATTATTATTATTATTATTATTATTATTATTATTATTATTATTATTATTATTATTATTATTATTATTATTATTATTATTATTATTATTATTATTATTATTATTATTATTATTATTATTATTATTATTATTATTATTATTATTATTATTATTATTATTATTATTATTATTATTATTATTATTATTATTATTATTATTATTATTATTATTATTATTATTATTATTATTATTATTATTATTATTATTATTATTATTATTATTATTATTATTATTATTATTATTATTATTATTATTATTATTATTATTATTATTATTATTATTATTATTATTATTATTATTATTATTATTATTATTATTATTATTATTATTATTATTATTATTATTATTATTATTATTATTATTATTATTATTATTATTATTATTATTATTATTATTATTATTATTATTATTATTATTATTATTATTATTATTATTATTATTATTATTATTATTATTATTATTATTATTATTATTATTATTATTATTATTATTATTATTATTATTATTATTATTATTTTGTTTATTTGTATGCATTTTTAAAACCCTTTTAAGAAATGTAACAACAGTTAATTTTTATGGGTGTTTCTATTATGTTTTTAACTACTACATGTAAATAAAACTTAATCTTTACTAAAATGATGTTTCTCCTTTGAATTTCTGCAACTATTTAAGCCTTTTATGTACAAAAATTTCCCTCTTTGGTTCCACTTTTATTTTTGGTATCCCCATTTCGAAATTTCTCAACGGTCACGCTGATTAAACATTGCATTCAGCGTTGTCGACTTTTAAATTTCAAAAAGCACTAAAAACGAGGATTAAAATTGCGTAATTTTTCAAAAATTGTATGCTTTTGGTTTTATGTATATTTAATTTTTTAATATATAACATATGTACATAGGTATTTTTATTTCATTTTAATAAAAGTTTGATAAATCCTGGCTTTTTTACATATTCGGTTCTTTTTGATAATAATTCAAACATAACAATAACTAAATCGATTTACATATGTACGTTTGTTTAACTTGCACCTACTGAACATAGGCATGTATATGATACAAAAATATGAGGTGCTATCTAATGCCGGATTTTTTTGACTGATGATGAAATCACTCAGACCAAATCCAGCACGGTAAACCTCCTGCAACGCGGTTTCCTATAACGCGTTTTCGCTACAACGCGGTTTCCAAAATGCGGACTTTTTCTTACAACACGGTTTCCTATAAAAGGGTGTTTTCCCCAAACAAAATTCTTTGCTTGTAGTCAACGACAAAATTAAAAAAGGGGCTTCCCCTCAGTTCTAATATCACACAACGATTTATGCTTCTTTCGTTTGATGTAATAATTTTTTTGTTAGTTTGTTGTCGGCATTACAAATAAAAACATCGATCTAAAGCGTGTAAAAAATTGCGAAAAAATATTCAATCAAATTCCAGTTAAATTATAAAAAACTTGTGAAATAGTTGTTGGTTTTTTCGTAAAATAGATTTGACAAAATTATTTTAAGGTGAATAAGTAAGTTTCTTTTAAACCTTATTTATATATGTATGTTCATATGTAACTTTATTTAAATGCAAATAAATTTTTTAATTTAGCCACTAAAATGCCGAATGAAAAAAAAAACGCTTTAAAACGAAAATTTTTCTCCATTGAATTAAATGTACAAATTTTGGATCGACTTTAAAATCAAGAGAGTATAAGGACAGACATTTTAACTTAAATGGGTCAACAGTAAGAACTATCAAATAAAACGTAGGAAAAATATTGTTCGGTAGCATCTCGATCCTCTGTAGTCGCGAAAGTAACTGCTCGTCCTAGACCGCAGATAATGGAGAAAATGGAGCAATTGCTTATGGTGTGGATAGAAGATATGACAAAAAAGCGATATCCCTTAGATAGAAATGTAATTAATCATAAAGCACTAAAAATATTTAATTATTTAAAGGAAACAGGACAATCGTCTATTGATGGAGGCAATCATCAATTCGTAGCTAGTAATGGATGGTTTAGAAAATTAAAAAAAAACATGCACTTCACAATTTAACAATACAGGGAGAAAGTACATCCGCAGACGCAGATGCAGCAAAAAAATATCTAGCAGAGTTCGAAAAAATTATTAAAGAAAATGGTTACTTACTTGAACAAGTCTTCAACGCAGATGAGACAGGCTTGTGGCGGAAAAAAATGCCTTCAAGAACTTTTATTTCGAAAAACGAAAAAAAAAGCTCCTGGCTTTAAAGTTTCGAAAGATCGAATAACATTATTGCTGTGCTGTAATGCGTTTGGTGATTTCTAAATCCAAGATGTATGAAACAATGCAACAAAAACAACCTTCCAGTGGAGAGCCAACAAAAAATCATGGATGACTGCCAGTTTATTTAACGATTGGTTTTATCATTGCTTTGTGCCTGACGTAGAAAATTATCTAAAAAAAGAACTTAACATTTAAAGTTTTACTACTTTTAGATAATGCGCCATCCCATTCGACTGATTTAAGTCATCCTAATGTTAAAATCGAATTTTTACCGCCCAACACCACATCGCTATTACAGCCTTTAGATCAGGGCATAATAGCAGCATTCAAAGCTTACTACATTCGGAAATCCTTTGAGGTAATATTAGAGAAGATGGAGCCAGCAAATATTACGGTTAAAGAAGTCTGGAAACAATTTACAATTTTAAAGTCCATTGAAATTGTTGATGCGTCACTTAAATAAATTCGTCCTTCAACACTAAAAGCTTGCTGGAAAGCACTAATACCGGAAATAGACCTTCAGGGCACTGTTTCTACACCAAAAGAAGATGAATATAGGAAAATAGTGAGATTGGCACATACAGTAGAAGGTGATGGATTTGATAAAATAAAAATGGCTGATATTCAAGAGTTAATTGCGGACGACGAAATAAACGAAGCAGATTTACGACCTTTCCAATGTTAAAAGTAAAAACTTTTCCCTAAAAAATCTCGAGAAAGTTTTAAATATGGCAAAGCAGTTGGAAGAATATATTTTTGCGAACGACCCTTTAAGTAACAGAACAGAAATATTTAAACGAAATCTTCAAAACAATTTATTTCCCTATCAAGAAATTTATGAAGATTTGCGAAGTAAGAGCAAACAAACTTCAATGCACAATTTTTTCAAACCAATAGTCGTCGAAAGGATGCCCGAATCTGATAGTGGATCGAGCTCAGATTTTAAACTAGTACGAACAAAACGTTCGAAACAAATCATCCTAAGTGATGAGGAGTAGAAAGTTATCGTTCTATTTTGGCTTTAATTTATTAAATCTTTCAACTTGAATATTTCACGTAGAATTGAAATATTATTTTGTTTTTGTTTAAATAAATGAAGTGTTATTAAATTATATATTATGTATGTTCTTATGACTCAGCAAATAAATACACAAAATTATATTAATCACATATTTTTACTATAAAAATTCCAATATTTTATTGAATTTTATTTTACTTTGGAACCAAACCCCTTTTTTGTATCGAGTTCATATCTCCTATAACGCGATTTCTTATAACGCGGAATTTTCTAGGAACCTAACTACCGCGTTGTAGGAGGTTTACCTGCATGACCATTCTCCAGATACATATGCAAAATTAACTATTTTTGCAACGTTACGAATAAGCAGAGCAGACCGATGAATGGCGTTCTCTAATTAATATTGCTTTTATACATTTCGAAAAGGCTTTTTACACCAAGAAGTACTAGAAAAATCATCGACAATTTTGATGCGCTATACACAATTAATGTACAGTCCTTATGATGCTGTGTCAACTTCCCACTAAGCGTTACCATTGAATGTGTGTTAAGATACCCAGGAGTCAAAGAACCTCATACTTAAAATATGCCAGGAAAACTTCGAGAACTCCGAGGACACTTGTCCCTTAACGACATGCAGGGAAGCTGACTTCTGCACTAGTCTATATGTGCAGATATATGTTGAAAATCGATGCTGCCAGCCTTTCGATGAGAAACCAATATTTGGAAGAAGTTTTGTGTTTTTCCTCATCCTTAACTGGCTTCAGCGTACTAAGGAACTCATCTTTTTTACATTGTTGGTATAGTCTAAGCTAACTCGAAAATTTTTCGCGGCGAAAAATTCAAAAAGCACTAAAAACAGTGCTAAAAGCACTGAGTTGACAACGCTGATTGCAATCCGCTACCTGTAGTCATATTAGAATATGTTGTTGTTGTATGGTTTTCTCTTAATATTGTTACAAAAATCAGATTGTGCACCCCAGCATTTATTACACTGCCAAAAATAAGCAAAAGGTACAAAAACAACTACGTGCCTGTGTACAATTAATTAAATTGACAACAACAACACAAAATGAAATGTTTACAAATAAAAATATACTGCAACAACAAAAACATGAAGAGGGAAACCAAGTAACAGGCAATAACGAATAACAACAAACAACGAAGAAGTAGATGTTTACATTGGTATGGCTGCATAAGAACTAAGAAGAAAATAAAAGTAAATAGAATCTACCTGAAATATCGAGAGTTTCGTAAGCTTTCGATATATTGTTTACTCAGCCATGTAAAAAGCAAATCGATGTGAACAACAATCAGTTTATGTGTTGTAAACTCAGCGAGAAGAGTTTATGTGTTGTAAACTCAGCGAACGTGTTATTGGTTTGAATTTATTGGAAAGAGAGTTTAGTGTGGTTAAGCTCTGGTTGAAGAGATTGTGATTGAACCTAAGTTGTAACAACGATCGGGTTGGATGATCTTTAGGAAGAAAGATCTGTCGAGTAATTGCTCTTCTTTACAAATTGTTATTGTTTGTAAAAAGGTTAAAAACAGTAGAATACAAAACTGTGTTAATAAAGGAGTATTAATTAAGAACCAAACAAAAGATTTATTTTATTTTAACTGCAATCTACGAACTCATAAATACCTGTTTTTGAAAAGGTAAAAACGTAACAATATATCTATGTTTATACCTGTAACCAGTGTGGCCATATTAGTTTTTTAAGCTGATTTTAGCTTCTTTGTGTTCGATTTAACTTCGAGTTTTTTCATTTAGCTTTTACCTTTTTATAGTTGTTTTATTTCAAAAATTCATTTAGCTTTTTTTGAGCTTTTGCTGAAACATACAACCATATAAGTCGCCGCAAAAGTAATAAATATTGTAAAATCTGACATCAAAAAACAATAAAATTTTAGCATCACGGAAGCAATAGCATTTTTGGTCAATAAAGAAAAAGCCATAAGTAAGTATATAAGCAGAAAATTTATTTGATTTTAGGTTGGATCAATGTCTCATAATGTGTTACTATCCCAGTTTTGAAATTTACTTTTTTTCTGGTTTTGTACCTTTACTATTGTTGTGTTAAGTATTCATATAAAATTTTTTCCATAAATCGGGCAAACAAAATAGGTTGTGAAAATGGAGCACTTGTTTAAAAGATGAAATGTCAATTTACATTTTTGGTCAATAGAGTTTTTAATTCGTCGCTTGTGTAAAAATTTGTATTGGGTGAGTCATTTAAAAGCTTAAATTTAAGAATGCAACAAAACAAAAACGTTTTGAAATTATGCCAAATTTATTTCTTTGTTATGAAGTACAATTGTTCTGGTTAGAAATAAAATATTAATATGGCTTCCGCGGCTAGCATCACAGTACCCCATTTTATCGGACCAATTTTCGAGAACTTTTTCGAGTGTATGTGGTCGTATCTCGGCCATGACATCACGAATGTAGGTCTTAAAATGCTCAATTGTGTCTGGTTCGTCGGCACTTTTCTTGAACGTCACCCCTCAGAAAATAGTCCAACGGTGTTAACGGTGGCATGAGATGTGTGGCAAGTTGCACAATTCTATTGAAACCAACCATCGTTCACATCAATATCATAAAGAGCGGCCACAAAAAGATCGGTTACCATGGTGCGATAGGCATCATCATTGACCGTAATGGTTGCGCCGTCATCATTTTCAAAGAAATATGGGCCAATGAAGCATCTGCTCCACAAGCCACACCAAACAGTCGCTCGTAATGGATGCACTGGCTTCTTTAAGACCACTTTTGGGTTTTGTGAGCCTTAAATACGGCAATTTTTCTTATCAACGTGTCAACGTACCCACCAAGATTAAAATGAGTTTCATCCAAAAAGATGATTTGAAATGATGATAAATTTCCAATAAATCTCAACGTTGCTCAATCGTAAGTGGATTTATTTCGTTCAGTGGAGATAATATACCGATATGAGACTAAATAGTACGAAATGGTATTGCCAGATTCGAAATAACCGCTGGTTCAAATAAAACCGATAGATAGCCCACCCGATATTAAGTGGAAATGCGTAAAATGTCTGAAGAAATACGGCATGTGATACTGTTTTGATATAAATAATGAAAAGAAGGTACAGAAATATGCAGCAAAGTTGTAAAATATAAAATTAGGGTGTTGTGAGTAAACGCCGAGCCCAGATCTCAAAAATTGTCAAGATTGTTTCGATATCAAAGAGGCACATCGCTACAATTGCGGCAATAGACGCCGCCCATGTAGTAATTTAAAATCCTTTAGAAAATGCTGGAAATTCGAAGAAGCTACTTTAATAGATAAAAGAAATTTTATGGAATGAGTTGTCATTAGTGAAACGCAACGAAATCGAAAACAGAAATATGAGAATATTAACCGAAGAAATCTTAATTAATGTTTGGCCATTGGCTTTGATCCGCTGGAAATTGACTACATTTGGCCAGACTTTACCTTTTTTCAGGGCTCGCAGGATTTTCATAAAAATAATAAGGTGACCAATCAACAATGCCAATTAAAATTTACCGAAAATTCGTATTATAACTTTATTAAAAACTATCTACACTCCGATGTCCACGATGTCCACGATGTCCATGTTTACTACACTTTCGTTAGTTGGATCTACGTATTTGTGATTTAAATTTCAACAAAATCGGTTCAGTGTAATCGGGCTCATAAGCAAACTGAATGAACAAAATTATTCCTCAGTTTTATTCGCAAACTTTTAGGTTGGTTAATTTAATAAATTTTCAATATTAAGCGACAATTCATGTGACTAATTTGGCCCGTTTTTTTCTCAGGTCCCAACCTGAAAAACAGGCATAGCCTATTTTGTTAGCTGGATCTTCTGATGTATTTATCATTAAAAAAATCGGTCCACTCGTGTACGCTTGTTATGTATGTACATATATGTATGAATTTGAAAAAATTCTAAAACAAAATTATGTACATACATACATATTAAAGGTGTTCTTATTTGTATGGTCAAATTTAAAAGTATTTTGATTTCAGTTCCCCGGGCAGATTTTTGTTCCTTTATATTAAGAGGTAAATGAGTAACATTTAGAGCGAATCCAATAACGTTTAGTGGACACGGAACGCGACTTTAATATACCTCTATACAAATTAATAGATTAAAATGAATATTTTTTAAATAATAATATTTTTTATTGACTTGAGTAAACATAACAACAATAAAATTTTAAAAGAGAATTGTTTTTGAGATCTTTGTTTCTTGAAATTATGGATTTAATAGTAGATCAGATTTTATATACGAAGAATATTTCTGTTAATAAGACTGAACAACCTGAAGCAACAATTGCTTTTTCTCTCTATCATTTGTTAAAATTCTGTTAAACTCTTGAATATATTTAACGCCTCCTCTTAGCAGTATCATTAACAACAAATAAGCCACTGCAGTGTGCCGCTGTGGTATGCTAGGTAAGACACCCGCCTACCAACCAGAGCGTCCAGAAAATAATGGAAAAGAATTTTTCGACAGCGGCGGTATCACCTCATAACATTAGCTAGTAACTGATAATGAGTATTACTACTATTGAACTCTTCTCTAAATGTATTTGCCGTTCGCCACTACAGAGTGTCCAATCTTCCTCAAGTTTAAAGGATGTTTCCCAAGCTGAAGTCTGTTAAATTTGTATAGTTTCGGCCATTTTTTAATTTTACAGTTGGTTCTCTTAACTTAAGTTTTTCAACCACTTTACATTTGCCTTCAAAACTTATATCTGAATCGAAAAAGGCTAGAGCTACTGTTTCCAGACTTGAAACTTGACCATGACTTGACAAATCTTTTAAATATTGAAACTTCTTGACCTAAAACAGAGTTTGAGCCTAAGTTTTCTTTCTCGATAGTCGTGACTCGATAACACAATTTTCATCAATCCACTCCATAAGTTGACGAACATCTATAGATGTGCTTTTTTTATTCTGTGTCTTTTTTTTTGTCGATTCGATAAAGCCATATCTACACCAGTCATGTCCTAATTGCATGGCAATACCAAATAACTCGTCCACATTTTCATGAAATAACAGCAGCTTTCTGTTGGGTATTTTATCTTTTCTCCAATCGGTATACGTGCTTGATGCAAAAATATTTGAACGGAATCAATTGCCCATATTGCGTTTTGCTTTGCTAAAAGCTTTACAAAGCGAATAGGACTTGCCAGACTCGGCAGTTTGACGGAAATTTTGCGCCAGTAATTTTGTAAAAAAGATTCCTAACTAAATCAATTTTGTTTAAATTTTCGTTGGCTTTACGTGTTTTAACGATTTGTCTGCTTGGTGGTTCTTCCGTAGTCGATTTTGATGATATTTTTGGCATCTTAATCTTAATTGTTATATAACTTTAGAACACTTGAATGACAAATTATTTAATTATGTACACTGTTAATAACTCACTTCTCTTAGACCAATACTTACATTACAAAATAAAACTTCAATTAAATCACGATTTTTGCAGCAAAAGTATTTGGCTATAACAATAATTTTGAAAGTTGTACCGTTATTGTAACGTTAAGAAATATTAATCTCAATCAAACAACAAATACCCACGAACATTTTTTTGAACTTTTTTAAATGCTATATATAAAAAAATATCAATGTAGCACTCTTAAAACTTTTGTTAATTTTTTCGTTCGTTCTCAAAAAACAATATAAAAGCAGAAATAAAATTAAAATTGCAAATGAAAATCTTAATAACATAAAATAAATAACGCGTAAAAAGGTTTTATTTTTAAGTACATGCTCAAAAATTAAGATGTCCCACTTCGCCTTATGTCGCACTTTACCCAACTCTTCCCCATATAATATTGAAGAAGAAAATTAAAATTTCTTTCAGTATTTTTTGAAGAAAATAATGAATAGACGCGATTAAAAAGGACAAATGTATAAAAATTGATGTTTTGGCCATATTCACTTATTGAATATTTAAAGTTGTTTCCGGGCCCATAAAATGTTATCGAATTTGGTCAAATTTTCCATTCTTAAATTTCTAATACAAAAAATCTGCCGGGAGCAACTAAGCTCAAATATGATATTTAGCTTATTACCTAAACTATCTTTTTGCTTTGGATTTAAATAAAACAATTTATGCACATATATACATAACCCAATATCCAAAATATATGTTTAAAAATAATGACAAAATTTAGCCCTTTTTAGCCGAAAACATTTTTAGCTTTTTTGAACGCTATGTATCTAATGTTATTTAAAATATTTAAATATTTTCTATTTATATTTATATCAAGTTGTTTTTGCCAACCACAGTATCCTCAACGACGCTGGTATACAGCTAAAAAAGCTTTTAAATAAAACTTCGATTTTGATGCGCTGAATTCAAATCCGTTTTCAGTTTTATTCCATCGAACTCAAATATTTTTTTATGGACGTGGCAAATTTTTCGCCCAAAAAAGGTAGTTATGTCAACATATTTCCGCATAACTTGAAAACGACTTGACCGATTTTAATGCAAGTACAAGCAAATGTTTAGGAACAAAATTTCCTATAAATCGTCAGAATAATTTTTTTTGTGTTTTCAATTTCGGAGTTAATAATAATTTTGTAGTGAAAAAAAAATTTTTCGTGCAAAATTAGAGCAATTTTTTATATTCTTTACATTAACCAAAGAGTAACCAAAGAGTATACATACATAGGTGTGCATCTCATATATGCGAAATTGTTATTGACGATTGTGTCATTCGTACCCGTCTTTGATGTTTTCTCTCTTAATTTTTATTCTCGTGTAACTTTGCAAAAGAAAAGAAAATAAAAAGACCTTTTTCATGTTCACTAGTATGTTTACACCAGGGCTTGTCAAACACAAACATTGAATTCAGTTTGTGTGTGAGTTCTCTATTATTTAATGCACTTAGAGAAAATTGTAGTAAGAAAGAAGTATAAACAGATATATATTATTATATTATTAAAATATATTTGATACAAATTTAAGCATTTTTTTTAACAAATAATTTTTTTTTAACAATATAATTTTTATATTCCTTCTAAATGAGTTAAAATGTCATGCTACGCCATATATATTGAAGCATCACAACGTGCGTTGGCAAATTAAACATTTAGGTTTACCAAAAAATACTTAATTAAACATTTCGCTGAGTGTTCTTTTGAAAGACTGATAGTTGCTATCTTTGTTCAATGTGTGAGCACATGTAGATGTAAGAGAAAGATAATAAATTTACGCCGTGTAGCGCTTTTGAAAAGCTCTGGTTTACAATTATCACGTGTGCTCCTTTTCAGCGCTCTTCTTTACTTCATATTATTTTAAATAAATTCAAAAATTTGTATGAATAAAAAATACAGTCAAACAATATGACTGTCCAAATTAATGTAGGGAAAAGGATATTTGTTGTTGAAACGTACATAAATAATAAATTATAAGTAAATATGTATGTACACATAATTATTTTTTTAGTTATAGTAAAAAATTCTAAATAAATTTTTTTATTAGAGAATATTATAACGTGTATTTATTTATTTTTATTATTATTTCCAATTTTATAAAAATAATGAAGTTAAATTAATTAGAATATTTCGAAAGTACTTAAGTTAAGATTTTATTTTTAAACATTTATCAAGTATCCATGTAATTTTAGTTTTGTATTTATAAAAATTTTGTATTTTGTATAAAATATTGTATTTTTCTTAATAAATTCCAAAAATACAATTTTAATTACATAAGTTGAATAAATAAACTAATTGATGATATTAAAATTATTAATAAAAAAAATATATAGTTATTCATTTGGAAGAAATCTTGCTTTCCTCTGTTTAGAACTGCTTTTTTCACAGACTTAAAAAGTACTATTAAAAGAAAACCTAATATCTCTAGCCTGTGGCGAAGATAATTATGATCAAACCATTCTGGAGTCGACCGTTTACACGATTCAATAATAAATTATTTTATACCAACTCTTTGTGGCTCATCCTTACAAATATTGTGAAATATAACATGCTTTTTACAGGCATCCATGAATTTATTTGGTGAAGCAACTAAGTTTCCAAAATCCTTTGATCTCTGGTAATTCTTAAAGTATATAAAAAGTTTGAAGAAGAGTTATCAAACACCTCTTCCAAAAAATAATCTGCATATATATTGTTAAGTTTTA
>JAKWBJ010000114.1:0-312500 GCA_023159175.1 Wohlfahrtia magnifica
ATCTCATCAAGAGATAAAAGAGCGCCAGTCAATAACCTTTTTTGTGGTCAACTAGTGAAATGCCTGTCCTTATGGCCGCCTGGCTATCCGAAAGTATGCTAATATTTTTCCTAGAGACGTTGCCCTTTCCTATGATCATCAAGGTAGCCTTTATGGCCGATGCTTCCGCCTGAATGACGCTACAACGGCTCGGTAACCTCATAGAGTAAGCTATATTTGCCCAGTCCGAAAATACACCCCTACCCAAAGCTCCGTATAACTTGGAGCATAGGTGAAGATTAGTTCAGAGTCTCTAATATGGTGCACTTCACCACCTTCCCATTCATCCATATCCGGAATCGTGATCCGAAACTTCTTTGAGAAGTCTCTGCCTTTTCAAAAACCCCAAAACTCGGCAGAGTCCTCGAGTGATCCACCTTTAGTCATGCTACAATCCAGACGCCTGCAGACGCTGACTCACACTAGCCACCACCCCCTTACAGTACAGGTCCAGAGTCGGTAGATGAAACATCACATTCATCGCTGAAGTAGGTGTAGTACGTAATGCACCTGTAATTATAATGCAAGCGGACCTTTATACCCGCCGTAGTTGGCCAAAGCTAACCGTCCTACAGAGAAATTCCCACTATACAAGGTCAAGATTGGTCTGACCACGGCCGTCGACATCCAGTGAGTCAATCTCGGTCTAAGACCCCATTTTCTTCCCATTGCTTTATTGCAAGAGTAGAGACCAATGGAGGCTTTCTTTATCCTATTGTATATATTAGGCCTCCAGAACAGCTTCCTTTCTAATATGAGTCCCAAAAATTAAGCCACTTTCCTAAGTCCGAGGCTCGTGTTATTCAACCTTAATGAAGGACTTGTACTTCCCCGTGAAAAGTACTATCCGTTTTCTTGGAGTTTACTCCTAAATCACGTGCAGATGCCCACTAGCTAACTTCCCGAGCAAGTTGCATTCTGTTCATAATAGGATCTACAAATCTGCTCGAAATCGTGAGAACCACGTCATCTTCATTTGCGATTGCCCCGCAGTTGACCTATTCCAGAGCCACTAACAACTCATTCATCACAAGATTTCAAAGAAGAGGAGAGAGAACCCCCATGCAGAGTTTCTCTACTTATCATCCCAGTGATGATTGAGCTGCCTGGCGTCGGGTAGATTATCCTCCCGTTAAGCAATTTAGCTATCCAGTCCACCAGACTGCTCTGGTTGATCGTCCCTGTCACCATCAGTACGCCCACATGCTCGTCTAACGACGGTTCACCGTCGGCTGACTCTATGTATCGTTTCTCATCCTTCTTGTATACATTAAGTGTGATGTGTCCAAATCCGAAGGCCATCATTGGAGTTTGCCAAGTGCTCCAAAGATTCCTTGTTGTCTGTAATAGTTGCTTTTTGAGGAGCTTTTCAGGTTCCTTTGAATTTGTAGGGATCCATGCGCGTATACGTGACGACTAGCGTTGGCGTCTTTATGCACTATCTCCAGCTTGGCACTTGGCCACACCTCTCCGAAGTTTCCGATGGCTATGGAAAAGAAATCCAGTGCCCTTTCATCCGCGCACGTTACCAGTTTGACGTGCCCTTGGTACCAGTCACTCAACTGGTAAACTGGTACTGAGCCGGGGTTCTCCTCCATAACATCTAGAAACAATTCTGCAAGTCGCTCTCCACTAGTCTCCAATTTGTTGGAGTAATGCTGCTGTGTGGATCTGAGCGATCGACCACCGCCATATCTAAACTGTCCATAAGTACCTCACTGTACAGAACGTTTGTACGATGTGCAGTTTGTTCTATATTTTTTCGACTCAGGTTCTGCATCTTCGGTGGATCTATGTCGTTCGACTGGATATCCAACCCTCGATTTTTTCTCTAGCTCAGCTAGTCTTTCTTTAGCCCAGGCGAACGACTGTTTGTCTGTTGGTGTACGACGGTTCTCTGCAATTTTTGGGATCCTTTCGAGAACTCGTTTTACACCCTGTCGTTCCTTATAGCGTAATTTCGATTCTTTCATGAATTTTGTCGCCGTGCCAGTATTCTTACTAATTTGTCCACTTTTGCTGGACGTTGGTCCTGCTTTATCAACCTCTCTAGTGGTCTGGCCAGCACCTTTCGCTGATAATTTTTGCATTTGTTTCGAAGCGACCTCTGGCCTACGATCTTAGGATCAACCAGAGATGTCGCTTCTTTTTTGGAGTCGGGCGTTGGATGTAATGCTTCATCCGTACGCGGATTTTTTCGAGTTCCGTTCTCGGCCTGAAATCTAGAGGACTTCTCACTCTCATTTTCCTTTTAATTTTTATCCTTTAAAGTTTCTGTGTTTGATTCCACGAGTTGCGGAGAAAAGGTGGTCCGCCTGTGCAGGGATCCGCCGTACACAGGTAAGACTGCTTAATGCTGGAGGTCACAGGTATCCAGGATACTCCGTTCGTGACTGGGCTATTTATGATTGGCCACCAGCTAGGCTGACTCTCGGCACGGGTCGTATGACACCTTAGTCCAGCCCATACCTCTATCTCTTAGGCCTCTACAAATGCAATCCAACTTCCGGTAGATGCAGAATTACATTGGTAATGACCCTCCCCTTAGCTGATGGCCATCCTATCCGACAACCGTCATTTCCAACCGGCACCCACGTGGAGGTTTTGGAAGAGGACTTTTGCCAGCCATGTTATATAAAAAATTATATTAAGTTTTTTATTATTATTATTCTGGCTAGAGTATTGTATTGAAATTTTTCAAAAATAAAAATAAAAATAAAATTCTCCCCGAATAGAACAATATTCGGCAGTGAACTTATAATTTCAATAAATATTGACTAAGTTGGAGCCAAAAATGTAATATACAATAATATTATTGATAATAACAAATCTTTGTAATAACATAAAATGTAAGAAGCAAATATAATGTTCTTTTATTAAAGTCTAACTTTTACTTTTTTTAATTTTGCATTAACTTAACAACACTCATCACTGTCCTGAACAGCTGACTTCATATTGAAAGTTTAAATTACATTCTTTGTTGACATGCGGCAGGTTATAAAGCTTAAACGTTTAAAATTTAAACATTTGTATAATTACACAAACGTTCGTACGTTGATGACGTAAAAACGTAGCCAGGTGTTTAGATTAGAAAACCAGATTTTGAATTTTTGACTTTTTACTAATCCTTTGCTACCGTACTAATGAACTTAAGCTAGATTCACCCATTGTTTCGGAACCAGAATTGTGTTCCGAAACCATTTTTTATATGTAGTTTGACGTTTGTCTTTTTGAGAGAGAGCTAACTCGCTTCAGAACAATTTCAATTTGAATTGGTTTAATTCTAATTTTTGTTCCGAAACAACTGAACTGTGCTACCAGCTACTTAAATTTTTAAGTAAAGTTGAACTGAGCTGCTGTATGTATGTATGTACAATATAATACATATCACTTGTTTTATATTGTTTGTCTTAAAAAGTAACTGTTGATTAATATTATTATATTAAAAATAAAATTAAATATATATTCGCATGGAGTTAAATAAATCAGTTGCATTGAAGCTTATTTCAGAAATAAAAAGCAGGGCAGAGAATGTTTGTATGATATGAATAATAAAAGTTACAAAAATAATCATATGAGCAAGGGGTGTGCTTAACAATTGCAGCATCTATTGGAATGGGAAGTAAGTTAAATTTTGTAGATGATTATCAAAACCAATCAACAAGTTTTGTTTAATTAATTGCAGGAAGCGAATGCCCAGCACTCTGGAAGAGTTTACTTAGGAGGTATAAAACAGCTAAAAGCAATTAATTTTCAATTTGTTTGTTAAAAAATAACCAATATAGTGTGGACATAAAGAAAACAAGCAAATTGCAATCATCTGCTACTGTGCTGCCAAATTGTAAAATTAACACACCTCGTTTACAAAAATATTTCATATGTTACCCTCGTTTTTCGAGAACCATTGTTCTAAGTGGGTGAATCGTTGAAGAACAAACTCTCAAAAAAATAAAACTGTTTCGGAACAAGCATTTAATCATTCAATCTCCATATATCTCATCTAACAAGTAAATAATTCTTTTTAATTCGTTTATACGGTCTACGCTTTTTTATTGCTTTGTTACTTTTTTTAAAGTTTTAATACCATTTGAAATAATGACTTGGTGCCACCAAAAAGAAAAAAGCGTTATAATTAGAAAAGAATGTTTTTCGTGTTAAAAATTTAAAAAAACACTAAAAACAGTGCGTAACTCACTGAGTTGACAACACTGGCGATGATGGCAATAATTGTAATCAAGGAGTTGCCAACGCCGACGATATTTTATTGTCAGAAATAGTGATTGCTCTCCAAGACAAAGATTTTCAATTCGCGGTCTATACTCAAGAAAAATTAATTTCATTTTTGTTAAAATTTTACAGACTTCGACAAAATGGCAAATGAATTTGAAGCTATGGAGCCCAGCTTAAAAAATGTTATTGATCAGACATCATTAAAGTGGATTTTTGTTGGTGGTAAAGGTGGTGTTGGCAAAACAACATGCAGGTATTTGCACGCCAGAATATTTCTAGAAAAAAGTTGTTTAATAAAAATAAAATCACTACAGTTGCAGTTTAGCTGTGCAAATGGCTAAGGTTAGGGAATCTGTTCTAATAATATCCACTGATCCGGCGCATAATATATCAGATGCATTTAATCAAAAGTTCACAAAAGTCCCAACCAAGGTAGATGCATACATCTGTAAATGTTACATGTATCGACACTATTGCTGTGGAGAATAATATATGTATATAGAGTGACTCACTCGACTGTCCCAATGTTTGTCTATTGCTAACAAATACGAGTATTTGTGTATTACTAACAAACACTAAAACTATTGTCTCGACAACGGTACTTTAAATTTATTGCAATAACCGTAGTTTGGAGTCGGTTTTCTGTTGAAGAACCATATCTGGTCTGCAAATCGGATTTCTTCCGCAGTTTCATGGGGATTAGTATTTTCGATATAAGATTGCTCATTCTTGGTCACAACTATATTGTAATCTGTCTTAAATTCTTTAGTCATGTATGTCACGGATCTAACGCCAAAGTTTAAGATTGGTCTTTTGCTTTCAAAGTTCCTGTAAACGTTATTAATTACAATTTTTTGTTTGAATTAAAAATTCTATAAATGGAGCAAATAGTAGGGATATGATTGAGCCCATGATATATGTATATATTTTCTTATATCACGATTGAGCCATAATTTTCTTGTACTTATATTTGTTAGTAATGGACAGTTGGACAGTTGATAAATTTATAGTTTGACAGCTGGTGTGTATTTGTATATATATATATATATATATATATATATATATATATATATATATATATATATATATATATATATATATATATATATATATATATATATATATACACCTAATTCTCTTAACACAATGGATAAGTTCTCAAAAAATTCGTGTAACAATAGAATTAGTTTAACGATATTAAAAAATTGTTTGTTACAATTTATTTAAGAATTTATTTCGTGTTTAAACCTTTCAATTCGTTAAATATAAAACATGATAATACATAATCTAAATCTTACAAGGTGAGTAAATTCGTGGAATGTAGAATATGGTGTTATTCAAAAAAAATTCTCGTAAAAAGAAAAAGTGCTTTTAAATCATGTTATTACAAGTTCGTGTAGAAAAAATTAGTATAGAAAGAGAATTAGGTGTACATATATGTGCATAACGAAGTAAACAAACTATAAAAACTTATTCATTTATTTTTGGAAGTATTTCAGTTAGAAAAGTTTTACAATAAAAAATAAATTACTTAATCTTAACTTTTTTTTAATATCGACAAAAACAATAGGGGTCTTCAAATAAAAGTATGAAATAAAGAGTTGCATGAACGTGGTCATCAATGAATATATTCATATGTATGTTCATATTCATATCTTCATTGATTAAAACTATAGAGTATACAATACATAGAGTGTGCATCTCATATATGCAAAATTGTTTTCTGACGGTTGTGTCATTTGTACCCGCCTTCCATGTTTGATCTCTTAATTTTTATTCTCATATAACGTTGAATTTTTTCTCTCTTTATAACACCGCTCACAAAAGAAAATAAAAAGACCTCTTTCATGCTCGGCGTTGCCAGAATGATGATTTTATCACATTTTGGATGATACTTTTACCAAAATATGATTTGATGATTTTTAAAATTTGACCAAAATATAAAATTTTCTGAAAAAATGTAAAATATGAATCAATAGGTAATTTGTAGAAAAAAACATTCTGTGCCAAACAACTTTTAATAGTTTTTGTTCGCTGTGTACCCTTTGTCTAATCCACACAAAAGTATATCGTTGTTTCCGGGCATTATGAAGTAACTTAAGTAGCATTTTTTAAGAAATATAATTGTTAAAAAAACATATTTTTGTAAAGTTTTATACATTAGTACGAAAAAGTAACATTTATGTATGTACATTAATGTAAAAATAGTGTTGTATGTTCATGCATACTATTTAATTACTTTCAATGAAACTTCTTTAGATGGGAACAGTGTGAAAACTATAAAATCAATGAATATAAAGATATTTTGATGTGAACTTAACGATTTTGCTTATTAAGAGCTTTCATGTCTTGACCTTTTTAAAAATTATAAATAGAAAAGCTTTAAACTTCCATTCTTTTAAAAATTTGTGTATAATTTAATGAGTTTTCTTACTTATTTCTTCTGATATTTCATGTAAATGTTGCCCGGGGCTACGTCGTAGGTGGTTCATCCGTCAGCTCAATTCTGATATACTTGTTCCAGCACTTTCCCGTTATCTCACCAATGGCGGCTGTAATGTTGTCGATCCGATTTTTTGAAAAATGTATGGTTTATGGTGCCTATATGTACCACTCGTTCCGAAAACGTTAAAGAGCTGAAGTTGGGACTGACTTGTCTGTGTACAAGAGTCTGTCTAGTGGGGTCATATTGCATTATTTGGCGTCAATCGAACTGCTTCAAAACGTGGTGTGATTTGCTCACCAAACTCGCCACTTAACGAGTTTATGGTATCGCGTGTGTGTGGCATAAGGCACCATCTTGTTGAAGACACGTGCCAACCAAATCCAATTTTATCATTTTGGGGAAAAAACAGGTAATCATCGCATGGTACCTTGTTCCATTTATTGTAACGTTAGAATTTTCATAGTTCTTGAAGTAGTACGGTTCAATGATGCCGCCAACCTACAAACTACACCAAACTCTTGAACTGCCTCTGGCTGCTTTTCACAACAAATTCGGTAATTTTGTTGTTTGACGTAATAATAGATTCAAAATGGCGCTTCGTCGTTGAGGATAATTTTTCAATACGAAACACATTCCTCATACAGCAAGAATTTTGATTGTAAAATTCAAAGATTTGTAAGCGTTGTTCGTTAATCTATTCATAGCATATCACAAATCTTTCACCTTATAAATGTTTTTTAATTTTCATTCATGCTTGGTTTATGTAATAAAACATCTGTTCTTTCCTTTTATAAAATTATTTACTTTTTATTAAACGTTTGAACGAATCAAAACTTTTGTCTTCAAAATACGATTTTTTTTTTCGCCAAATGATGATTTTCTTTCCGAAGCTTCTGGCAACGCTGTTCATGCTCAGTAGGATGTTTACACACATGCATTATCATGTGTGTTTCTTTTTCTTTTGCTTGCGCTCTTTGTGTTCATATTTGATTAAACAATATAGGTAGGATCACACGTAATGAACCAATATTTAGCCCATTTTATATGCTAATCGTGTGATTACACAATTTATTAGCTCATACGTCAACTCATAACATTATTATGCTTATTTATCCCAATCAAATTCAAAACTGGTGCGACAATCGTGTGAGAGCTGTAAAGGCAATCATGCACCAATGTACATGCCAAAAATACTCCAATATTTATTATATTCTTGTGCAGCAATTGAAGAAGACAATACTCACCATTTTTTTTTTTTTTTTTTTTTAATTGATTACTTCCTGAAAAAGCAAGTGTTTGTACAATATTTAAATCGTAATTACTTAAAATATGCATTTTTTAACTATTCGTAAGTAAATTGCATCACACTTTTACCATTTTTTTTTCATACTTATTTTTTTTTATCAAGCAGACATATACAAGCCGATACATTTTTAATTTTGTTTAGAGAACAAATCATCTCTACTCTAGAGGATTAAACATAATTGTAGTTATTGATTATAACGTGTGTTTATTTATTTTTGTTATTATTTTCAATTTTATAAAGTTAAATTATTTAGAATATTAAAAAAACATAAATTAAAACTTTATTTTTGTATAAAAATTAAATTTAAAATTTCTTTCTCGTACATTTTACTTTAGTTGTTGTAATTGAGAGTCTCTCACTCAGGCCATTTTGCACTGTGTCTTTCCACTTGTTTTTTTTTACTTCTCTTTGTTGTCTCTCTATCTTGTTATTTTTTGCCTTTGCATGTGATTACGTACGTGTGAAAACAGAAGAGGAGAGCAGCGCTTTGCCGAAATCTGATGTACACTTAATACCTTTCAAAACTAAATTTTAATTATGTTGAATAAATAAACTAATTGATCAAATTAAAATTATTAATATAGCGTGTTTTTTATAGTGGTATAGAACTTTAAGTTGGCATTACTTTTCAAGATGACGACCGATTTAACAGCTGTTAAGTGATTTATTCTCAGTTTGATTTGGCAATTCATCATGAATAGACTCACGCCCGAACAACGCCTACAAATAGTGCGATTTTATTTCGAAAATAATGGTTCTGTGCGGAAAACGTATAGCGCACTACGTCCATTTTATCGTTAACAAAATCGTCCATCAGAGCAGTTAATTCGATTCACCATGGAACGTTTTCGCACCAAGTTTACTCTTATTGATAATTCGCATCCCCAGAGACGCTGTACGGTGCGTACAGAAGAAGCTATTGCTGCTGTAGAGCGTACAAAAGCCAACTCGTGCAAGAATTGAAGCCAAACGATCATCAAGTAAGGCGTAGATTCGTCGAATGGGCCCAAAACGAGTTTACTGTTGTTCCCGATTTTCATGAGCGAATTTTGTTTAGCGATGAAGCGCACTTCTGGTTGAATGGCTACGTCAACAAACAAAACTGCCGCATTTGGAGTGAAGGTAATCCTTAAGTGTATGTGAAAACACCGTTACATCCAGAAAAACTGACTGGTGCGCTTTATGGGCTGGTGGAACCATTGGTCCGTACTTTTTCAAGAACGATGGTGGTCAGAACGTTACAGTCAATGGTGATAGGTATAGAGCTATGATTACTAACTTTTTCATTCCTGAATTGAATAACCATGATGTCAGGAGATGTGGTTTCAACAAGACGGCGCAACATGTCACACAGCTCGTGCTACAATAGATTTATTGAAAGACACGTTTGGTGACCGCCTAATTTCACGTTTTGGACTTGTGAATTGGCCTCCAAGATCTTGTGATTTAACACCGCTAGACTACTTTCTGTTGGGCTATGTAAAGTCATTGGTCTATTCGGTAAAGCCACAAACGCTTGACCATTTGGAAGACAACATTCGCCACGTTATTATATGTGGCAAAGACAATTATTATCAAATCATTCTGTAGTCGACTGTTTACATGACTCAATAATCAAAGACTATACCAACTCTGTGGCTCATCCGTAAAAATTTTGTCGAATACGATAATATGCTTTTTGCATGAGCAATTAATTTTTTTGATGGAGCAATTAAGTTTCCAAATGTAATCTCTGGTAATTCTTAAAAAATATAAAAAGTTAGATTTGTGCTGTAAGTACTTCATCAAATTTTTTGATATATTTACAACACTTTTCATATTGTAATTTTGGAATAACTAAATGCTAAGTATCCAACAAAATATCTTACTGAGGTCCATTCAACGTTTGTAAGAGAAGAGTTATCAAAAACATTTTCCAAAAAATAATATGCATCGCATGCTTCGCTTGGATTTAATTCTTTATATATTATATTCAGACGTCTTTACTTCTTCTAAATCAGTATAATTTTTCGTTGCTTAAATTTTCATTGTAACAATTTCCATTGTCTCATATTGGTTTGATTCACAGTTACTGTTTTTAAACAATTTTGGAGACCATAAGTTTTGCCAAAATATTAGGTTTGTTCCCGTACTTTTTGGGTTAAGTTCAGTAAAATGAGAGTAAAAAATAATTTCTTTCACTGAGCGGCAAAAACCTACAAAAGTATGGGGACGCAAAAAACCAAATATTTTCCCGCAAATGAAAATAACTGTCTTCTGGTAGCTCAAATGTAATATAAAAAATCTGTTATTGTTTTACAACTAAAGATCTTTTTAAAATATATAAAAAAAAATTTACGTTTACTTGCACTTTTTAACACAACCAGAATGGTTCGTTTAAATAAAACCAAAAAAATTTGTTTTATATTTTTGTGTACAATGAAATCAATTTTTTCTTCCATTGTTGTTTATTTTTCAAACAGCTGCTTATTTAATAATTTACCCAATCTACCCGAAGAAAAAGTACGGGTTGTTTTGGGTAAGAAGAAGAAAAATATTATTCGAATAGATCCAGTGAATAACGCTTGGATCGAGACTCCATTTTGCACTTACTGTTATTCTACAGCAGTAGGTGGCACAACCATCCTTTCGAGCTCTCTCAGCCAAGTTAACTTTCAACTTGTTTACACTTTGGCGTCAATCGAATGCTGAGTTAAAATGACAGATGTTTACCCTACAAAATGCCATATTTGTTAATATTCAAATTTCTCTCATTTATTCAATTTCTGCGTACGGGAACGCCTTCCAATTTTATGTACGGAAACACACCTTTTATTAAGTTCGGCTACAGAATGGTTGTTATTATTACCTCCTTTTTGTCGCAATACTGAAAACGTGTTTTCCAATATGTCCTGATTAAGAGCTTTTATCATAATAAAATAGACATCACTTCTTTCAAAGTTTTTTTTTTTTGTTTTTTTTTTTTTTTTTTTTAATAAAAGAAACGAGTTTAGGTTGAGCTTTATCTTACTTAAAAAGAAGACGAGCTTCTTTTCATCAAAAAACCACTCACTTCAAGTATTCAAAGAATGTTTGTATAAATATATGACCCTAGTTGTTGTCTTGAGCTGCAGATCGGTAACAATTATCCGCAAAGAGTGATCCGCTATTAAAGCAATCAAAAATTTTATCAACTTTTTCTATAAACTTTACTGTTTTAATGTTGAAGTTTTGACCATGGTCCTAAAGGCAGCGGCAACTGTTCTTATAAAAACTTAATAATTAATGCGCTTTTTTTCAAAGCAATTAGGAAACTGCGTTGTCGTGGGCACATTTTATTTTTTCGTTTATCTCCATCTCATACAGTTATTTAATTACTTATGCCAGTTTTCATATCCATCTGTTTTTTTTTTTTTTTTTTTTTTTTTTTTTCATAAAAAAAACAACCTGCTTACAATGTAGTTACATTTTCCTAATCATTTTTTTACACCTTTTTAAAAATATGTTAAATATAATTTTTTTATTGACTTTACCTGGTTCAAAATGTTACAATATATAAGGACATTTTTTAAAAACCTATTTTAAAAATAACCTGAAGGGCTACTTGTTTGATTTTTCATTAAGAACTACATCTTGTAAAGCGCATATATAATTCGGTAATGATCCCTGTATGTTTATCCGTACAAAGACAAAACAAAACATAGTTTACCATACACAAAACAGAAAGGTCGTGCTATATTTCTTCTTGTCTGCTACGAATATTTATAATATAAAAGACAATTCTTGCAACACTTCTGAAATTTTAAAATAAGCAATCGAAATCATTCGTCACAAAACAAAAACTTGTGCCCACGCAAACATAAATATTTTAAATGACATATATACATACATCCTTACATACATTTATTTATATTATGTTCTGTTCTCTTTATTTTATGAGCGGAAAATCTTAATTATCTTTCGTTGCTTTCTTTCCCCTCCACCCCCTCATCTAAAACGAAACGAAAAATATTTTAAGCTTTATATAATATGAACATTCTTTATATTCACCCATGTTCTAAAAAACGCATATCGCTTAAAATTTACGTTTTCGATTTGAAAACGCCAAACAGGTGTTCTGGCAAACGAAAACGCTAGAAATCCGGCGTTTTCAAACCGCTAGTGTATGCTGAAGCGATCTGGTCATTTTTATTTAAACTGCACTTGAAAGAGAAAAAAATTGATATAAAATTAAAATTTAATATGTCCTGTTTTTATTTGAAGAAAAACTTTTATCATTTTTTCACAATTTTAATTAAAAATATGCCATTTAAAACTTTGATTTGTTTTTGTCAATTGTCGGTATCATTTGTTTACTTATAAACTGCCGATTTATGCAAACAGGTGGTCAATTTGATCTTCGAAAAATATTTAGTGCTATTGGTGTTAACTTTAAAATTACTTACTCTTTTCAAACTTATGATAATATTATTTGAAATTTATTGTTTTCACATATTTTAATTAAAAAGTAGTAAACAACCCTTTATAAAAATTCAAAAATAATTTAAAAACTGTTCAAGCACCTACAAACATTTACGAGAGATAAAAAAATTATTCAAAATCCTATTTGTAACCGTCTACCCGTGATGAAACTCACCAACTATTCGCAAGTGTTATATGTAACGTCTCTAAATAAAAAGAAGAAGCATTTGCGGCCATCGCACTGATATTTTACAAATGAAATTAAATAAAAAAGCCGCCTGTTACTGTTTCACAAAAAATATTTGAATTTCAAATACATTCTTACATACATATATGCAAGTAAATAAAGAAATATTTTTTAAGCTTAATAATAAATCTAGTTTTCCATGAAGGGCGTTGCAAAAGTCAGTAGAACAGTGTAAAATATTTCTGCAATTTATGGAAACACATCAAGATATATATATTTTAACTGATAGTTTATTAAATAACAATTTTTCAATAACAAATTTTTGTTTTAAGCATAAAAATAGTCGGTTTAATTTAAAATTTATTCCAACAAAATTTATATTTTGATAATTCTTTTAATTGACAAATTTTTATGAATAATTTTTTCTATGTTTATGTTTTGTTATTATAAAACATATGTTTTTTATTTGTTCGAACACAACTTCGAAAAAGACAAAATGCCAGCAAATCGCGTCGTTTTCAGAACATGCTTAAATGCGTTTTGCGTTTTAAAAACGATTTGCGATTTGAAAACGCAGCGTTTTCAGAATATGGGCGATTGTGTATTCTTTGCTAAAACTATATTTCGGTTAAAAATCAGAGCACCACAAAAACTGTTGCTTTATTCCAGTGCTTGCCAAACACATGCATTGTCATTTTATTTGTGTGTGAGTTCTTTCTTACTCAATGCACTTGGAAAAAATTATAGTAATAAAGAAGTATAAACAGAAATATATTATTACAGTATTGAAATATATTTGGTATAAATTTAAGAATTTTTGTAAATAAAAATTAGATAAATTTTTATATTCCTTATAAATGAGTTAAAATGTTTTACTACGCCGTATGTAGTGTAGAATTTATAGTAATAAAGGAGTATAAACAGAAATATATTATTACAGTACTGAAATATATTTGGTATAAATTTAAGCATTTTTTTAAATAAAAATTAGATAAATTTTTATATTCCTTATAAATGATTTAAAATGGTTTACTACGCCATATGTAGTGCAGAATGACAACGTGCGTTGGCAAACTAAACATTTGGTTTACCGAAAAACATTTAATTAAACATTTCGCTGAGTTTTTTTTTTAAGAGAAACTAATAGTTTGTTGTTATTTTTGTTTAATGTGTGAGCACATGTAGGTGTAAGAGAAAGAGAAAGAGAATCAATTCACGCCGCGTAGTGCTTTTGACAAGCCTTGCTTTATTTATATCCATGAGTGAGAATATTTTATTTATTTTTTTTTTCACTTCGTTACATGGGTGCCAGATGATTTTGATTAATATCGGCATATTAAAAATAAAAAATCGGCATAAACTGCACTTCACATTAAAAGAATCGGCAAATTAAAATTTCCCGTTTTAAATATATTCATATTATTATTAACAAAAACTAACAAAACAGAGCAATGTTTATAATATATAAATTAATACTAAAATAAAAAAAGATAAATAATAAACGTTATATAAATAAATTGCATTTTATTGTTATTAGTCACATTTGCTTATCTCAATATTCTAGAAGAAAATATATAAAATAATACAGGGTGTCCGCCGGGAAGGTATACTACTTTGTTTGTTTATAACAAAGTACTAAAATAAAAAAAAACTTTATGTAAACATATTGCATTTTATCGCAAACACCAACAAATTATATCAAGACAATGATCTAAAACACACGTCAGGTGTTACAAAGCTTTCGTTGATCCGTAACTGTTCCAAATTAAGAAATACCAGTGCGAAACCCGGTACCATATGTAATTTAACGTTTTTCGTATAAATTGGAAGTATGACAATATTTATCAAAATCAATTCTAAAAAGCTTTCTGTCCTAGATTAAAGCGGACATGAAAATTGTTACTGGTTGGTCGATTTTTGCATTTTAAGTATTCGTACCTAGTCCGATTTTGCGTTGAGTTAAAAAAAATGTTATTTTTTTATTTCCATTAAAAATTAGAGTTAATATTAAGTAAAATGTTATTTTTTTATTCATAAAGGTACATGTCTGAAGTATCAGGCCAGAAGTATCAGACCCTGGAAAATGTACATACATATATTTTTAGGGACTTATCTATGAGAAAAATTCTTGTCCTATGCGTTGGATTTACTGCATTTAATTTTAAATTTTACCTTTTTTCTCTTTAGTAGTAGCGCTGAATTCTTAACAGTAGACTCTTTTTAATATAGCTAGTATTTCAGTGTTTTCAAAAAATTACAATTTTTCTAAAGCACATAAAATTGCCGTGTTTTTAGATAATCTCGAAAATAGGCATTTTTGGAGCAAAAATCGGCATTTTAATAATTTGAAGGCAAAAAATCGGCGAAATATCGATAAATTGGCAAATATGGCAGACCTGCTTCGTTAATACAAAGCGAATATTCATTGAAACGGTTTTTATTTCGTAGTTCTCGTTCTCATCTCTCATTTTCTTAGTACGCATTAGCAATGCTGCCAAATCATAAAATCATATAATCATTGTGTATGTTTTAAGTATTTCGTAAATCATTCTCCTTTTTCTTTCATCTGGAAACACTGATCTTTAAAGCATATTCACTCACCCCTATCATGAATAATTTTTCCCTCGAAATGTTTTCCCATTTCCCACAATTGCAATCATGAATAATATTCCCATGAAATCTTTTCTGATTATTCAGTGTGGAATGACAGCCCTGTAAGAATTCCCCTGATCGTGAATAGTTTTTCTCTCGAAAAATGTACCCTTTTCCCATTGATTCGTTCACATCATTTTTGATGTGGAGTTGCATTTATTATTTTAGTATTTATTTCTTTTATTGGATAATTAAAGTTTTTATTAACTTATTTTAGAACTAGAAGTTTAAATAAGGTACAAAACAATATAATTTACTATAAAATGCAGAGTAAAAGATTTATTTCCTGTAGTTTAAGAAATGTGTTGGCTGAATTTTAACATTCCTTCACAAAAAAAAAAAAAAAAAATTCGACAACAACAGTATCGACGAGCTTCTCCAAGTCATCAGATTCTTCGTCACTACCGAATATGGCATTAAATCTATCCTCAACTTGCTCTTCAACGGTTCCACTTAGTTCTTTGTTTTGTTGATTTTTAATTTTATTTGATAGAAGTTGATCGATGGTTTTGTCATCGGGATAAATATACACTTTTAGTTTTATTTTTCTATTCTTTTTGGCGTTTAAGCCATTTCTAAATTGTTACTCTTTAGCCATAGTCACCAATTTCCATTCGCCCCTCTTGCTAAAGAAAAGTTTGTTTTGTTTCTTCTCTTCCAGCTTTCGTTTGTGCAATTTTTTTGCATGATAATTGCTTTACAGGAGTTTGTTTTAATTTTAATTACTTTTTATTCGATTTTTTTAGAAATGATAATTTTTGTGTAAACATTTTCCCTTTTAATAAAAACTCACATATATTTTCTTTATTAACTTTTGTTAACATTCAACGCAAATGATAGTTTGTAAAAAGGGAACAAAAATTTCATGGAGGATTCATGATAACACTTTTCCCTTTGAGGGGAATGAAAATTTCATGGGAATAGAAATTTCCCATGTTATTCATGATAGGAGTGATTGTTTTTGTTTAAGACTTGTTCCGTTTCACATTATTAAATGTTAGTATGCTCTTGTATAAGTCATTGCTTGTCAAAAGCACTACGCGGCGTAATTTGATTTTCTTTCACTCACACCTACATGTGTTAACAAATTGAACAAAAATAACAACAAACTATCCGTCTCTCAAAAGAACACTCAGCGAAATGTTAAATTGAAGGTTTTTTGGTAAACATAAATGTTTAGTTTGCCAATAAAAAATAATTATGAAGGTTTCATGATCATCGTCATTAACTCTCCAACGGTCAAAAGCTTAAAGGCCCAATTAGTCTAGAAGTAACGTAACTGTGACATGGAGAATACATACAAATGGTTAGTTGTTCTGTAACGAACGTAACGTAGACGTGGTGTTTCTGTTTTAGGCATAATTTTCTTTTTTACTTCACACACAATATCAGCTGACATAAAATTGTAAACAAAGTATTTGTGTTGACATAAACGTGTAAACATAGAATTCGCGCTTAAATTAAATAAATAAACAAAAGTTTAAGAGAGTGCCTTTTAAATTATAATTATTAAATAATAAATTTAAATAAAATGGATGATGAAAAATTAACATTGTTGGTGCAAGAGAATGAATTAATTTATGTGTTTTTTTTTGTTTCTTTTTTTTGTTTACACACAGTTGTAAATAGCTGACATGTTTTTACTTCACCAACTTTGACTTTTTGATCACGTTACTTTTACGTCCCTTCTACAATGCTTCCAGACTAATTGGGCCTTTTTTGAATAATAATCTGTGTAAGAATAATTGTGTAATTTGATCAAACATATAATAAAAACAAAAGGTGGTCTCAGGGCATCCTTGACGGTTTAGGGTAACAAAAACAATCAATAAGTTTTTATTTCATAGATCTTATTTAAAAAATATAAGGCAAATTTCACAGTAAAATTGAAATAAAAGCAAAAAGAAACTACATGAACCATTAAAAACACCATCATGTGCTAAAATAAAGAAGATTTTAGCAAATGTGAATCGTTAATGAAAGAAAGTAAAGACGATGGATTCCATAGGTGATATTCTAGAAATTTACTTTTTTTAGCCTTATCATTTAATATCAATGCTGTATTTTCAGCATAAATGTCATCAACTACATAACTTGGAAGTTCAAATTTACCATCGCTTCTATAATCAGATATTTCTTTATCAGAATTCATCCAATCCAAGGAGTCAATTATTTGTCCATCTAAAAAATTGGCCAAATTATTCCTTCTGTTGCATAAAACTGCGTCTTTTTGCTATATTTTATGTATATACTCGTACTATTGTCAAATGAAAAATATCCATATACGAAAATTTTTGCTATAAACGGTCAAGCGTGCCCTGAGTCCTCCCTTAACTTTTTAGTTGTAGATTGTACAAAATTGTGTTTGCTTGGCCAATTTTCTGTTTAGATCAAACTATTGGAAATAAAATACTCATAAACAATTTTTTGTAATATAGTTCCGTTTTTTAATTTTTTTTTTTGCGATATTAGAAGCAAACTTCTAAATAATCTTTTTTCTCTTTGACTGTTTTCTTGTACAAAAATTTTTACAGAAAGGACAAAACTCATCTGATTCGATTTAGACAAATTTATAACAATAAACAGTGTTGTTGGCACCAAAATGCAATAAAACATCAATTAAAAATATTTATGGTTGCTTAAATGCGAACGAATAATTGATAGCTGCCCTTAGGCAACCAAAAACGTTAGAGGGTTAAGTTTCATGCAATGCTATAGTGTGCAAGACAAAAGTAGTAGCTTGGTATCAATAAGGCTACTAAGTACGGATTCCGAGATTCCCTTTAGCTTCTAGATTTTCACTTTTAAAATTAAAATTTATTTCGAACAAATTTTTTTACAAATATTGTTTTTTGATTTTAAACAGTTTTCTAGTCTACTCATGCAAAATTTGGGACTTATGAAGACAAAATGGTATAAACACATTTTTTTTCACCGAAAAGTAAACTTTAAATTTTTTTGGTTTAAATAAAATCGTTCTGAATTTTATAGAACAAAAAACAAAATCTATCAGAAATAAATGTAAATAAACTAGCGAGAGACTTTTCTAAAGGAAATATGTTCAGAAATAAATGACATTATGTTTTTATATGGTTTGTTGCTTGTGTTTTGTATACTGTACATAAGAGCTATAAAAAATTGCAATCAATTGGTATTGGAATTTCAAATGAATTAAAAAAAATATATATGAAATGAAAGGTATAAACAAAAATTCTTTTATATCAAATGATTTTAAAAAATTAAAATTTTTTGAAATAAGACCATTTAAAAAAGTTTCATGACATCAAATGCTTAAAAAAATGACTCATTTGATTTTAACAAAAATTTTATGAATTTAAATTATTTAAAAAATTTTGTTGAATCGTTTCACATTACAAACTGAAATCATAAAATCAATATGATAAAACGATTGAATCACTTTTTTAAATCAATTTATATATTAATAAAACAATTTTTTGGTGAAATGACTTTTATGAAATCATATGACTTCATAAAAATTTTGTTTAAATCAAATGATTTCAGTAAAAAAAAAAAGTTTAAAATCAAATGATTTCAATACAATTTTTGTAAATCAAAAGATTTCAACAAAAATTGATTGTATTTAAAATAATTGCAATTGAATCGAATGCAATCGAACTTCATTGCAATTATTTAATATATAAGTTAGTTTAAAAGAAGTGATTCAGTCGGTTTTATCGTATTGATTTTATGTTTTCAAGTTGTAATATGAAATGATTTCAATTTGAAATCATAAAATTAAATTACGATTTTGAATACATTCCAAAAATCACCCATCATTAGCACAAAATCATGGGATTGCAATCTTTAAAGCTCTGCTGTACATACATATACTGTATATATAGTCATGTGAAATTTAATAGATACATATCAAAAGAAACTCTGTTTTTATATTCATATATTTATCAAAAAGATCTTATAAATTGTTTGCTTGAATTTCGACGAGGTAAAGAACCATTATTTGACAAAAAAAAAAAATTGTACCGTTCCTCATTTGTAGTACAGTTTTCTCTTAATCTTTTTAGGAAAACCACAATGTGTCCCTATTATTTTTCACATGACTATATATATTTCTTCTCCAATATTCTTCCATAGTAATAATTAAAATATAAAGATTTTTCATGTTTTAGAAAAAATCTCAATACTGTTTAAGAAAAAAACTTAAATTTATATTCAGGTGAATGGTTTTACAAATTTATTCGCAATGGAAATTGACCCAAATGCAGGACTTAACGAATTACCCGATGAATATTTCGAAGGCGATAATGAAGCATTAAGGCTAAGCAAAGGAGTTCTACACGAATTTGTTGGTGCCTTACCTGGCATAGATGAGGCAATGAGTTACGCTGAAGTCATGAAGTTAGTTTCCTAGTTATTTGCTAGTTACAATCTAATCTAATATATAAATATTTTTATTTTGTAGACTTGTAAAAGCAATGAACTTTTCTGTTGTAATTTTTGATACAGCGCCTACAGGCCACACACTTCGACTTTTATCATTTCCTCAAGTGGTAGAAAAGGGATTAGGAAAACTTTTACGTTTAAAAATTAAAATTACTCCGTTTTTAACGCAGTTTGGAAGCCTTCTTGGTATGCCAGTAAATGTAGATTCGCTAACACAGAAACTTGATGAAATGTTAAAAATTATTCGCCAAGTAAATGAACAATTTCGTGATCCCGTATGTTTTATTTAAATTTTATAACACTAAAACTAAATATGCTCTTTTATAGGACCAGACAACATTTGTTTGCGTATGTATAGCCGAGTTTTTATCTTTATATGAAACCGAACGTTTGGTACAGGAGTTAACAAAGTGTGGAATAGATACGCATAACATTATAGTGAATCAATTGCTGTTTATGAAAAAGGATCAACAGCCTTGTGGCATGTGTGCTTCTCGATACAAGGTAATTTGTTTCTATAACTGAAATTAATATTTATGTATTAAAAACTGCTTTTTTTAAGATTCAAGAAAAATATTTAGATCAAATTGCAGATCTCTATGAAGATTTTCACGTAACTAAATTACCGTTGCTTGAGAAGGAAGTACGCGGAGCAGATAGTATCAAAAAATTTTCAGAAAACTTAATTACTCCATATACTTGTAATTAGCAATAAATAAAAATTGAGATTTTATGTAGAACTTCCAGTGATTTGTTTAAAATTAAAACATACAGGTCTGTTTTGAAAATCACTTAATTTCAAATCAATTACGATTTCAAAATTACCAAGGGGACTTTTAGCTGCTCTGGAAATCACGTGATTTATTATTTCCGAAATGGCGAGCAAACAAGTTGAAAGTTTTATTTTTATGTATTTTGTGAATTAAATAATAATGCCTAATCATTCTATTCAGCTCCTTCTTTTTCAGTACTTTTATCTATCTGTTATTTTTAGCTACCTCACATAAATATCTTCCACTTCATTTCAATTTCTGCTTAAATTATTTATTTATTTTATTTTTTGAGAGTAGTGCTCTGTCGCCCGTGTCATTAATACGGAATTTCTCAAATATTATAAATATATAATATAATGATAAATAACAAAAAACTTAAAAAACAACAACCATAACATAAGAAAAACACTTGACGAAAGTCTAACAAAATAATAAAAATAAAAAAATAAAATATTTTTTATAACAATCAACACAGTATACATATTTTACAAACAACATGATCTTTTAAAGCGAAACATAAAAACAACATAACGGCCCTTATCGCGGTTGGCGTATTTATTATCGTATTTCGACACTTTTCCTAGATTTAAGAAAACGAGCATAATTTTTCTTTAATATACTCGCCAACCACGATAAGGGTGAACGTGATATAAAACAAACAAATTCAACACGAAAGAATTAAAAATCATTGCAATTAAAGCACATCACCAGAAAAAAAGAAACAAAACATTAATTACCTCAACCTTGACGAAGAATTCATTAAAAATGAATTGGAAAACAACAATAAAATGATCAACACACATAACGGAACAGAAGTTCGAAACATACATATTTAAAAACAAATAACTCAATATCAATATTAAAACATCAAAATAAATTATTAAAAATGAAACAGATAACAATAACACTAACATAAAAAACATACATTATAACATTATAACACTGGCTGCTGAATAATTAATCAACAGTAACACACTTTCTTGTCGTTCGCATCCGAAGGTTGGTTTGATTTTTACTTACTCGTGGTTAATTTATCTATTGTTTGTTGTACTTTTATTTGGCCCAACTTACGTAACGGCAGAACGCTTTCGAATTAAATTCTGCGATGGGTGCAGGCTGAGGGCGAAATATTTCTCTGTGTTTGCGTATATATGACTCAAGGCCGAAAACGCTAATCCACAGGATTTTAAAATCCTGGGCATCACCTTCTGGCAGTCAGAACCAGAGAGGAAGCATTCAGGAGTTATCGCAATAATCAGCCCAATTCTGAATAAGAATTCCTTGGGAATTTTTTTCATATATCCTGTTCCCCTATTCTAAAAGAAATTTTCTCCGGATATGTTTCCTTTTCCAACTTCGAAAATGAAAAATTTTCCACAGGAAAAAAGTTATTGGTCGATTATGGATGCCAATCGAACTTCAGTTGCGTTACCGAACGGCAACTAGAAATTTGCAGTTGCCTCAATAGCAATTGAAATTAATTGGTCTTTAGTTGCAAGTTGCCATACATAATGCTATTTTCGGCAACTGGCAACGCAACTAAAGTCCGATTGCCGTCCATAATCAACCTATAAATATTATGGAAGTCAACTAAAAGGATAGTGTGATGACAAATTTTGCGAATAAAATCCTTTAAATATTACAAGAGTTGTCCTAAAAATTAAAATAATTTAATTTGTTGGCTTTACGCACCCAAAATTTTCTTGGAATCTGTTAATTTGTTTTTATAAAAATTTCCGCGGAATCTGTAAAAACTACGAGTACATGTTTGTTAAAATCTTCACCTAAAATGCAATAATAACCTAACAACCAAAAACTCACCCAAAATTCTACTTTTATACAGCATTCAAATTTGTGCGTTTGAAAAACATGTTTTGGTGGATGATGACTGTTAACAAACAAAAAACTTTACTTTAAAAAAGAAAAAAGATAATTTTAAAAGTCAGTAGTTTTGCCCGTCTTCTCCTGGTTTTAATCTTTCCCAGTCCCAATTTTGAAAAACACCTTATTGGACTTTCAAATTATTTCAGTTTTCATCACATATTTAGAGGTGTCAATTTAATGATTTAATTAAATAAAAAAATTTTAATTGAAATCCCTCGAATCGAAATTCCCTTTTCCGAAATTCCTTCCACTGTCTGCTTGAAATGGGAGGATTTTATAACTGAGAAAAATGTATTCCCAGGGAATTTTCAGCATTATGCTGAATAAGTGTGTCCATAATGATTTGCTCTGCAAACAGGCAAAATCTTCATGTGCCGCAGTATTTAGACGCGACCAAGCTCTATACGAACAGCGCCTTGTGCTAAAGTTCTTAATTTGGTCATTCGTTAAAAGGCTAAGAAACAATGCTAGTTCGGTTCCTGTCCTTATAAGGAACAACCAGACATTCACAAATCCGGTTGAAAGGACAAACCTTTTAGCTGAAATGTTTGCAAGTAATTCTCACTTGCAGGAGAGCCTTCAACCACTGTCCAAACTTGAAGGAGTATCAGTAACTATGCCTGGTATATTCTTTCGAGCCCGTGCTGTATAAAGTGTCCTTGCAAATCTCAAGGGCTTGATGGCATTTCAGCACTGGTCATGAAGTTTCGACGCTTGCGCGTCCATTAGCTCACCTTTTCAGTGCGTTGTATAGCGTTGGTGTTTTTCCAACTTGCTGGAAAGTTGCTAATGTAACGGCAATCCCTAAAAAGAGTGAGACTAGTAACCCTAAAACTAGCGTTCAATAGCAGCTTGTTCCCACCTTGCGAGATATTTTTAGTCCAACGATTTGCTAAGCGATCGTCGATACGGTTTCCGAAAGGGTCATTCTACTGGTGATTTTTTGGAGTCGCTCCCGGAGAAGTGGGACAGGTCCATTCGCAGTTTTGACGAGGATCAATTTGTTGTTGGACATCTCCAAGGCATTTTGAAACTTGGTGCATTTGGTGTTGGTAGTCACTTCTCTCGATATATATCGAGCTTTCCCGGAGATCTCTCTAGAGGAGTCTCATCCGGCGAGTTCAAGGTAAACTCAGGAGCACCACAAAGATATGTTTTTCAACTTCTATTTTTCCGATATTTCTTAACGACTCTTCTCACTTAAATCCTATCTACTCATTTGCGGATGACAGCAACATTTGTGAATCATATTTTTTTGATCTTGGAGATTGGGGAAAGAAGGATGAATTTGAACGACACCCTCACAAGTGACCTGGTGAGAATCTTTGAGTGGGGTCGTGCGGACACGGTCGACTTTAATGCACACAAGACCCAATGTTGTTTTAACACAGAAGTGGTGATGTGTTGTCATCTGTACCCATGGGTAATGTGGATATTTTGGGATCAGATGGTCTTGACGTGAGAATTCACTGTGACGTTGGAATGATCACATATTTCAAAATGGAATACAACTCTCGTGTATGGGCCGGTGCTTCAAAGACTTTTGGAGCATCTCGACCGCGTACAGGAGACGGCGAAGATTCTCATTGATGACGGTAGGGTAGCCAACTCTATTGATTCATTAGAGCACCGTCGCAATGTGGCGTGTGTTTCATTGTTCTGTCGGTACTATAACGAAATGTGTTCCGACGACATTAATTCCTAAAAATTATATTCTTACGTAGTACCCATATTTCTCGTAGAGCGTGTCCCTTTGTAGTTGATTGTCCAGTGAATCACACAACGCATTATAGGGAGAATTCGTTCATCGGTCGCACTCTTCGTTTGTGGAACAATCTTCAAGCGAAAGTTTTTCCTGCCACTTATGACAAGAGTAAATTTAAATCTAATGTCCATAAACACTCTCTTTACCCTCATTCCCACAACCTATTTTCCTAGTACCAGCACAATGCACTGCATGAATAGGGATCATCACCAGGGTGCTGGTCTTGTGTAAAAAAAAATAGTACATATGTTGGTAATTGATTGACTATCATTTCCTAAACATCCTCATTATCCGCAGCTGACAACCAAAGAATGAAAAATATATAATCACGGAGTCGTTTTCAGAAGAATAAAATTTTAAAATTGCTAATTTTCACTTTTTTTCAACAAAATTCCCAATTTGAAATAAAAAATGGATAAACGACACATTCAGGGATGCCATAGAATCCAATAATATTGGAATTTGATTTGAAAACGACGCAAATATTAATTTGGCGCCATAAAATCCAAGATTGTCGTTTTATTTTCGAATTTGAATAAGTATAGCTTTTAGGTATCACATAATGTTTTGTTATTTGTTTTGATACTGGAAATAAATCAAACGACTAAAGGCAAATTAAAATTTATTTATGTTTATATTAAAAAATAAAGGATAACAAATAATTATATTTATGTATGTGATACGAGTATGTATGTGTAAACATGAAAATAAAAGCTTCATAACCATTAATAATAATATCCAAATAACGAAACAATCCTCATAAGGATGTGAATGGATAAAGAAACAAAACGTATACCAGAAATAAAATTGCATTTTGTCGTTGAATTGTAGTAATTAAATCATAATTAATGACTCGATTATGAATGCAACTGAACTTTAGTTGCATGGCTAGTTATCGAAAATTATGTTACGTATGGTAGATGGCAATTAAAAATCTATTAATTTCCATACAGTTAACTAGTAGTTAATAAGGGTAGCCAGACACTGGTCCAGCTCACTTGGGTCCAATATTGATCCCATTGTGATGCCCATAGTAGGTAGCGTCGGATCCGACATACATGTCCACATCCGGCCCGAACCGAACCAACCAGACGTATGCACAAAAGAAGAAATCCCACTGATACATCAGCGAAGTCCGTCATGGCATGCAGAAAGGAACTGCTAAGCGAAGCAGTCCTAATATCAGAAAGATTTGTACACTGGTACAAGAAACGTTCAACAGTTACGACCTCTTTCTAATTTATATAGGACATTAAAAATTTCTAGTTGCCGTTCGGCAATGAAAAGCGACTCATAAGGCTAAAGCAACCGGTAGAGGATATAGTATATAGTATATTTTTACCCAAAATATTGATATATATAGACTCCTCAGTATCCGTTAGCTAGTATTTATATATATATATATATATATATATATATATATATATATATATATATATATATATATACTGAGGAGTCTATATATATCAATATTTTGGGTAAAAATATATATATATATATATATATATATATATATATATATATATATATATATATAAATACTAGCTAACGGATACTGAGGAGTCTATATATATCAATATTTTGGGTATATATTAAAAATATACTATATACTATATCCTTTATCAATATTTTGGGTATATATTAAAAATATACTATATACTATATCCTTTATATATATATATATATATATATATATATATATATATATATATATGTATATATATATATATATAAATACTAGCTAACGGATACTGAGGAGTCTATATATATCTATATATATATATATATATATATATATATATATATATATATATATATATATCCTCAGTATCCGTTAGCTAGTATTTAGAAGAAGGTCCTCTACTATATATACATATATATTATATATATATATATATTAAAAAAGTGAAATATATATCTTCATTTTTAATAAGAAACATACTGAAAGCGCGCAATTCAGAAAACAATGGGGACCGACGTTTTTGGATAAAGACGGTAGGAGAAAACTGGGATCGAATGGCAAAGTGGACAGGCTGTTAAAACTTGCAAAAAATAATACATCAGCAGCATTGGCAATATCAGCAGCTTGCGGTAGTTTAAAGAAAATGAATCTTAGGAAAAAAAATTTTATTTTTTGTTGTGTCTAAAACCGTAGGAAAGCGCATTTATTTTTTTATTACAAATACATAAATTTTCAATAAATAAATTTAATATTTTATCAAAAAGATATATAATAAAACATACCTGATAGTATAATCTATGTATGAAATTTGTTATTTACATGTTTCGTTAAAAACGTAAGTAACGGTGATTTGTTTTTACGGAATAAAATCCATACATATATCCATATACATATCGTGCTGTAACCGCCAAAAAAGCTTAACCAACATACTAATTATCGTTTTTTTTTTTAATAAATGAATTCATTGACAATATCTGCATCATCTCTTAAAAAGTCATTGTCATACAAAGTACCGTTACAAATTTGTAGCAAAAACAATTTTAGATTAAGTTCTTGCTGGTTGGGTAAAATTCTCTGTAAAAATTTAGTGAACAGTAAAAACACAAATTGCTTGGATGCATTGTACAACATATGGCACACGTATCAAAAAAGAACTTGAAATCCCGAATTTTATTTTGCTTGACAGTAAAGCAACAGTTCTTTTTGAATTATATTCTCTGGAGTAAAAATTCAAAATTTTTCGATTTGGATCTGATGAAAAATGTTACATATGGCGTTCTTCAAGAATGCAACACAACCTCAGATACACGTCCATGACAGTAAAGCATGATGCCGGAAATGTGATGGTTTGGGCCGCATTTTCAGGGCGCGGTGTAATTTCTTGGGTTTTGCTCTATTTTAACACAGAATAAATGAATTGAAACGAACAAAACTAAAGTACTAATGCTACGTATTTCTTGGACCGCAAGTGATAAATTAAGACATAGAAATGATTAAAATAATAAACACTTAAAAAAATTTTTGATTCCAAAAAGTATACATAGAATGTGCTAACCCAATGTCCACCACTGTATATACATATATAATATACATTTATATCGTCAATAAAGATTTTTAGCTTAACTGACACAAATATCATCAGTAGGTTATAAGAGTGACAGCGAAAAAAGCTTAAGTGACAGGAATTACCGTATTATACTAAAATTAATAGCTGTATTATGTATATCGGGAAAAATAACAGTTACATACTAAACTTCATGGTAATAATTGAAGAAAAAGAACCTTCTGTAAAATTTTATTTTTGTTGGTTAAGATTTTTTGGCGGTTACGGCACGATATGTATGTATAATAAATTTCTCTAAGCTTATTCGCATTAAGCGATTGAACTGATGTTGTTGAAATTATGAATCCAGATTCAGCTAACGAGGGTACAGGAAAATTTTAAGATCATGAAAGTCTGCATACAACCTAAAACTACTAATATAAAGTAGAAATTTAAAACAAAGAAAGCGAAATAATAGTTAACTTTGTTGATTTATTTAAATTTAAAAGCATTACAATTGTTAAAGTGGACAAAGTGATAATAAAAGAAGATATTTGAATTTTTATCCTCGAAAATGGCTAATCGAAAAGAAATACATATTTCAGTTTGTAATATGGTAGTAAATCTCCAAAAGGAAAATAAATCATATGAAAAATTGCTCAGACAATAAAATTCAGTCGTGCTACTGTACAGACGATAATTAGAAATTTAAACAACAACAAAAGTACCGATAACAAAACACGATCTGGCAGACCTAACAAGCTTTCGAGAGGTAATGTTACTGTTATCAGTATTGTGAAATTAATCTATCAGGATCTGACAATAAACGCCCAAAATGTTCCAATTAAATTGGTATTCCTCGAACAATTATAAAAGTTTCACATGACAATGGATTTCATAGCAGAATAGCGCGCAAGAAGCCACTAATTCCACTAAAGAATCGTGAACTTTGCCTCGAGTTTGCTAAAACACATGTAGACAAGGATATAGATTTTTTTTAATCATGTTATATTTACCGATAAAAGTAATTATAACATTTTCTGAAGAGTTGGTCGTTCCGAAGTTTGGAGAAAAGCAAACATTGCACTTGATCCAAATAATATTATACCTACAGTCAAACATAGTAAAGGCAACGTTATGGATTGAGGCGCCATGGCGTCAAATAAAGTCGCACGTTTGGCTTTATTCAGTGGCAATATTGACCGCTATCATTATAAAATCATATTAGAACAAGTTTTGAGGCATCTGTTAGTAGCTTGGGCCTGGGATACCAATGGATAAGGTAGCGGCCCTAAGCATACTGCGCACTTTTTTCGAGACTAGCTCCTTTACTATGCTTCAAAACAGCTAAATTTATCACCCCAGTCACCAGATTTAAACCCAATATAGCACATATAAGACTTTTTTTACGAAAATATGGCATTAGTAACCTTGAAACATTAAAAACTGCCATTATTCGTGAATGGGCAGAAGTAACACCCTCTATTACAGAGAATTTGGTGACATTAATGTCCTGTCGTCTTCAAGCGGTTATTGATGCCCAAGGTGGATCAACCAAATATTAAAAGTAAAGTTTTCGTTTTTCACAGGTATATAAAATTTTTAAATAATATTTTTTTTTTTTTTTTTTTGTAAGCTGTATGTAGATATTTTTGTTATTGTTGTTTTTATTATGTAAAAGAATTACTTTTTTATTTTATAACTAAACTTATTTATTAATGCCTTAAATATTAATATAAACCTTTTTTTACTTGTCTTCACAAACTATCTAAAACCCCTAAATCAAAGGGTGTATGTAGACTTTTTTCCCTTTACTATAGACGACAACGCAGTCTAGTGAATGGAAAGTGTGAGGTACTCAATAAGAACATCGTCTATGGAAAAATTGAGGTGAAGATGACTATAACGAATATTACTGTAAGCCATATTTCGCCGGTATCGTAGATGAGGTTATCATTGGTGCCGATTTTATGATAGTCCATGGCACCAATTTGAATATGGGGCAACAGATAATAATTTGGCGTAATGTAGATATACCTCTTGATGTAGAATACGAAATTAATGTGCATGCTAGGAGATTAGTTGCTGTTAAACGACAAAATTACCACCTCAGACTAAATCATTGATATGGGTGCGTATGGAGGAAGATTGTGCGGACAACCGCTTGTGGGTAGTAGAACCAGTAAAAATTAAGATGGACCTGTCATCAGAAAAGACCATCGTCAAATCTAATAAACAATGAATAGTCGCAGTGAGAATGCTCAATCTATCAGGCCACGAAAAATTCATTTTTAAAGACTCCGTTGTAAACCAAAGTGCTTCAGTAGAAGCCGTACTAAACAGCGAACCCTGCCAATATGCCAGCCAAGACCGGTATTTGACGAAAATGTAGAGAAATAGGTAGCAGGCTTAACAGCTTCAGAAAGAAATAAATCCAAAAAGCTAATAAAGAGGTACGCCTGCGTTTTCGCCACGAAAAATAAAAGTCAAGGTAGAACAGCTATGGTCAAACATGAAATTAATACAGGCGAAGCGAGACCGATAAAACAGGCACCCAGAAGTATACATATGGTGAAGTGTAATGAGGTAAGGAGGCCATATTCGAACGGCTTATGGAGCGCGTATTAAAAGGACTCCATTGGAAGACTTGCCTGGTTTAGCTCGATGACATAATAGTGATGGGCAGAATTTTCGACGAACACCTTAAAAACTTGGCAGAAGTTCTGCAACGAATATCAATGGCTGGACTAAAATTAAGCATGAAGAAATGTGCATTGTTCCAAAACCAAGTAAAATATTTGGGGCATCTAGTTACAGCAGATGACATTTCAACAGATGAAGATAAAACACGAGCATTAAAGGTCTGGCCTCTTCCCCAGAATCTTCATGAGTTACGTAGCTTTTTGAGATTCTGCACATGTTACAGATGCTTTGTGACTAACTTTACGAGCGTGACAGCAAGCTTGGAGGGCCATATAAGTACCTATATGGTCAACATTTTCTGCTAAATACTGATCATTCCGCACTGAAATAGCTGATGCAATTTAAAAACCCTGAAGGACAGCTGGCACGTTGGATTGAGCGCCTCCAGGCTTAAACACCAAGGTGGCAGAAAACATAGAAATGCTGATGCTCTTTCACGTCGGCCCTGTGATTTGGAATGCAAACATTGTATGAAAACTGAACGGAAGGAATCCATCATTGATATCCGACTAACTCAAATAGATGCAAACGAAGACTGGTCAGGAGCGCAAAGGGCGCCCCAATATTGGCAAAGATTATAGCAGCAAAAAAAGAGGACAGACGCCCCACCCTCAATGAAATATCAGCAGAAGGTCCTCTCACAAAAGCGTATTAGGCACAATGGGACAGTTTGAAGTTGATTAATGGGTGCTTATATCGCCATTGGGAAAGTGCAGATGGCAAAATTGCACCCAACCTAATAGTGGTGCCTTCTTCCAAAATGAAAGAAGTCTTAAATTAGTTCCATATTGGAGCCAGCGGAGGCCACTTTGGGGTGACAAAGACTGTGAAAATTAGAACAACGTTTATATTGGGTTGGATGTCAGCAAGCTGTGGCGGATTGGACAACAAACTGTACCCAGTATATTGTAGCTAAATTCCAAAAAAAAGAAGCCGGGTCAGCTGCAACAATATAACTCGGGTGCACCCTTCGAGCGGATGGCGATGGACGTAACAGGCCCTTTTCCTGTCAGTAATGCCGGAAATCATTATGTTCTCGTCGTGATGGATTATTTTAGCAAATGGCCGGAAGTGTATGCCATACCCAATCAAGAGGCGAATACAATTGTAAATTTTTTTGTGAACAACTGGGTATGCCGCTATGGGGTTCCAATAGAACTACATCCCGATCACGGTATAAATTTCAAGTCTGCTATATTCAAAGAAATGTGTGAGATATAAGGTATTAAGAAGACTTGAACGATGCCGTTTCACCCACAGTCTGATGGAATGGTAGAATGATTTAATCGAACCCTAAAGGAATAATTGCGAAAAGTAGTGAGCGAACAACAGAAAGATTGGGACGAATACATTAAGAAGTTTCTGCTGGCGTACCGATCAGCTGTCCATAACCCAACATCTAGATCACCTGCCGAGATTATTTTCGGGACTGAGCTAAAATTACCTGATAACTTAGAGTTTGCTGTTAAGCCTACCACAGAGAGGAGTGCCACATTTGCTGAAAAACAGGAAAGCCTCAATGGACTTATTGAATTTGTGCGCACACGAATTAAAATGGTCAGCAATAGAATGCAAACAAGATATGATCGTGCAGGAAATATGGATTGCTTCCATGAGGCATAACTGGTTCTACTCTAAAACCCATAGCGGAAGAAAGGATTATCTTTCAAGCTGCAAACTAACTGGAATGGATCTTAGGCAAAATGTTAAACGATGTGGTATAGAAAATACAGAACAACAATAGCCCGCGATCAAAAATGAAAGTGATACATCAAGAGCGATTGGCAAGCTAGAGGAAGAAAGATAATGAGCCTATTCGAGACGAAGAAGCTTAAGTGAGAGGCAGTGTTATGAAAATAAAAATGCCTAAAAAGAAAACACACCACATCAGGGACTGTATTGTGTGATTTTTATCTATTGGTTTGTATCAAGGCGAATTGAATAAGTTTTGTTGCCAATTCTGCTGATTGTTTTTTTTTTAATTGATATGGTGATTGATGATTGTCAAAAGTTTTGTTTATGTTTACAATTGTTGTTCCCTTGTAGTAAGCGTTATATTTGATTTCAATTTTTCTTTAGCGGTCCAAGAAGAAAATTGTGCGAATTGTTTTTAAATTTAAAGTAATTTCGTTAGCAACAGATTAAATAGGTGATAAATTTGTGATTAATATTGTGAATATATTTAAATTTTTGTGTTTTTTGTGAGTTTGGCTATATATTTGGTTATTAGCAATTAAAATTTTTTTGTTAATTTCAGTATTGTGGTTTAAATAGTATATATATAATGAGAACGTGCATGTTGTGCAATAAAGTGTAAAGGCAGGTAGTGGTACATTTTTTTGAGTCAAAAGATTAGCAGAGGAGAAGAGAGTGGGGTGAAATATGCCATATAAATTTTATCACAACTTCCAGAATAGACCATAAGTGGTAAAAAAAGCCTTTTACTACCTAAGGCTATTCCAATTGTTGCCCAAACTTCCTCTGCAAGGTAAAGTATTTATATATTTGGAAGCTTATATTTATATAGTTAAAATAGAGTAACCTTTAACATTTTTTAGTGCTGTACTTTATGATTTTTTTATTTTCTAATAAAATTTTATCCTAAGGAACCATTCGGAATTGCATTCGAAAACCAACGAGACATGTTGATTCGAATGATAAGCCTTATGTCGTCACCTGTCTTGCCAGGAAGGAACTCATTGGAGCATTTTCAAAAGAGCATTGTAATGACTTATAATGCCTTGATTATGCTCAATGAGTACGTCAAAAAATTTAATATAACTCACATGATGACCAGTAGGCTCAACCAAGGTGTGCTTGAACACTTCTTCGGTGCTATAAGTAGCAATGGTAGTCTAAATGATCACCCATCATCGAAGGAATTCAAATACAAATTAAGAAAGTACATTTTGGTTAGGTAAACTTTATAGAATAAATTATTAATTTATATATTAATTCCTATTTATTTAATTTTCAAATAGCAAGGAACACTGAATATCTAAGTGGGAGAGGAAATGTGGACAGTGACAACACTGAATAGCTTTCGTCCACTTCAACCGACATCCCAGCTTTACTTCAAGAACCTGAATATACGAAATTAAATCTTGAAGAATATAAATCTCATGAGTCAATATTTAATAAAATAAATGGTATGGTAATATCCCATAGACGAAACCTTCATCACCACCTGATCCAAGAAAGTCTATTAGTAAGCCTGCCGGAAGAAGTGAAAAAACTGTTTTTTAAGTGTCGTATTCATTTAAGGGTACGACATTTAAACAAAAGACTGCGAATGCAAAAAGCAAAGCAGAAGATAATTGGCTACAAAAAAATGCTTAAAATAAATCTATAAGCATTCCTAATAAATAAATAATAGTATAACATAAGAAATATCCTATATTATCTAATCCTTTTTATATTTTCTTCCATAACTGAAACAAACATGAATTAAACAATCGGTTCTTTTAAGGACCACCGAATATTTTCAAAAAGAGACAAACAAAAAAACTAAAAAATTTTATATATCGGTACTTTTCAGGACCTACAAACATTTTTAAAGACAGTATTAAATACATTTACATAAATTTACAGCAACAATGCCTTTTATTTGTACAAAAAAATATTGATATAAAAGTAATACAATGTCTAATAATCATTAGAGCTCACTTTCAGACTCGGCATGATATATAGTATTATTGTGATAATAAATTTGCTTTTGTTCTATTTCTTTTCAATAGTTACAACAATTCAAGGTTAAAAAATATCCATAATGAAACACACTATGTACATTATTGTCTAGTGTATAGTATTGGACATATGGCTGGTACATTTCCTGTATGCGTCATTGAAAAGAGTATATACATATTTTGCTATAAAAAGATGGTGTACAACATATTAATTTATATTGAAGCCCATGGGACAAATAAAATTATCACACAACTAGCAAAAAGGATTCATTTATTTAAAGGGCCTCGTTTTAAATCCTCAACTCAAATTCAAATGCCTAGATAAAATATACGCTTTTCAATGAAGCGTACATGAAATGTATCAGCCCAATGTTCACCACGGTATATGTATTATAATTTAAGAGTTAACAAAAAAGTTTACATTTAAAATGCAACAACACAATTAGTTTGTACAGCTTTACGTTCAATCAAAGTCTCACCAATGTAGGAAATTTCTTTAAGTCTCTCAGCCAAACCGTGGGTAGCCTTTTCGGCAATTAATTAACGTATTCATGGAAAACATTACGATGTTCAGAGTGACTCAAAATGACCAAGGCAAAACCTACACCGTTCAAAATAGCAGGAAAAACTTCACCAGTACAAGCTCCGATTGGTATGTTTCTTGGCAGAAATATTAAATCTGCATGGGAACCCAAAACAGTTTGAATCTTATCATCTTTTCTTGGTATTTGTTCTCTTTTTTTGTTATTTCTTTATATTTCATAAATTCACTTTATAAATCCGCTTAATGAAATATACATATATAATATAAATTCACGTCAAGAAATAAATAAATATCCACTTTAAGAAATATTTCCTCAATAAATAAAGTGAAAATAAATGTCAATACACAAAAACATTTTGTTTATGTCAAATATTTTGACATTCATTAGTCACGATAAAAAGCAACAAAATGCATGTTGTTCTTGTTGAAAAATTAGTTGTTTAATTCGACTTGGTTTGTGTAAAAGTTGATAATGAGTAACCCTGGTATTGCCGTACTGATTTGTGTATTTGATGGTATTGCCGTACTAATTTGTGTTTGACGGCATTGCCAGTTCGATCATCTTTGGTAACACAATCTCACGTGTTTAAAATTAATGGATACAAAATGGAGTATATGAGAACATTTGAGATATTTCCGGAACTTTCCAAACTGTAGGCAATTAGGTATTAAGAAGACTGCTCTTCCCCCGTCAAGAAAGTTATCGTTCTGCAGTCAATAAGTAAAGTCGTGTTTAGGCTTAAATAAAAGTGTTGTATAAACGAGTATCAAGTGTAAGTTAAAAAGTTGCTGTATTAAGATAAACTGTATAAAGTTAAAGTGAGAAAATAAAAACTGAAAAACAACAACCACGTGGTTTTATTTTATTTTGACGGAATTAAAACGTTCAAACGTTCTAAAAAAGTTAAAACGAGACGGTATTAACCTTTCCATCCCTGCAAACAGCTGTTATTTGCCGCCATCAATAAAAAATAAATGAATAATTTATTTAAATATGAAAGTGGCTTTTTGTTGGATTGAATTTAGCACATTTTTTTTCGCCTCTTTTTCATCGACATTTTGAATTGTAAACACTCTTAAAAGTATAAAAAGTCTCATACTACAAAGATGTGTTAGTATAAAAGCAAAATGTAAAACCGTTAGATTTTGTAAGATCAAAATCCAATGAAAATCTTAAGACTTGCAGAATAGTGTAAAAGTACCTTTAAAGTAGTGACGTGCAAAAGTAAAAATCTATTTGTGTAGTGAGAACATGCAAATTACTCTCTCAGAGAGAGTAAAGTTCATGTTTTAAAAAAACAACATACATCCGTCGCACATGTGCACTTGACCCCGTTTCAGTGACAATCAGTGTTGCCACTATTTGTAGAATTCTACCAAAATTTGTAGAAAATTTTTCTTTTGGTAACATAATAAGATAAATAAAATTCTGGTAGATTTTACCAAAAGTTTAAAAATCACTATGTTATTAAAATTTATTAATTGCTCGCAATCTTATTTGTTTTCTATAAACGAAAAGCCGACAAACAGAAGAGTCTACACAGTCAGTTACAAGCTATAGTAATAAAAAACTTAACTGTAACAGCAAAATAAGAATGCATTTACTGTGAGCGTCAGAATACAACAATTCAGATTTAATTTTCGCATTGTGGTATGATAGGTAAGACACCCGCCTACCAACTAAGAGGTCCACGGTTCAATCCGAGGCCAGAGTAACTGAAAAAGAACAAATTTTCGACTTCTCTACTGCATTTGCCGTTTGAAGCCGGCCTTCAGCTGTGGTCCCTTTTAATGACTCTAAAAATAGAATCGTGTGCAGCTCATTGACAAGAGAAAAGTCCCGTGTTCCTTCAAGGAATGTTATGGAAATTGTCAGTGTTACCAATTTAGCGCCTTTCGCGCACTATTTAACGCCTTCAAACTGCCGAAAAGTCGAATTTTTTCACTTTAGCGTTTTTTTCAAAAAACACACTAGCTTAGCGCTTTTCTACTTGCAATTTTTTGTAAGAAATATAAATTTTATAAATTCAATAAACTCGTTAATTCATATAAATTATTGACTTAAAATGCTTTATGCTGTAAGAATTAAATAATTCCAGATAATATTTGTGAAAAAACGAATAAAAAAGTGTTTTTGAAACGTATCTCAAACCTAAGAGCCCATTTTTCAAGACTTATAAGTAATTTTAGAAGAAAGCTAAAAAGTTTAAGTATTTAATTAAAACACTAAACTTGTTATTTGTTATTCCACCTTTAAAGATCCCAATGGAATTACAGAGCCAAGACGAATTCTTTCCATTTACGCCTATATAAAGTCGATGATCTAATCTGATACCTAGTCAACTATGGGCTTATCTTTTCTGTCTTCCTAGCAATGGGCTTACCTTCCGTTTCTTCTGTTTATCTGCGAGTTCCATTCAATAGGTAAGAGCCCATTTTTCAAGACTTATAAGTAATTTTAGAAGAAAGCTAAAAAGTTTAAGTATTTAATTAAAACACTAAACTTGTTATTTGTTATTCCACCTTTAAAGATCCCAATGGAATTACAGAGCCAAGACGAATTCTTTCCATTTACGCCTATATAAAGTCGATGATCTAATCTGATACCAAGTCAACTATGGGCTTATCTTTTCTGTCTTCCTAGCAATGGGCTTACCTTCCGTTTCTTCTGTTTATCTGCGAGTTCCATTCAATAGGTAGTTTTATTAAGTCGTAGTTTTGTTTCCTCAGAGTGTGCCAAGTACATTTCCTTCATTAGAAGAACTTGGTGTGACCTGGTTTCTGGACAGAAAATTTTCAAAATCCACCGTAGACAGTGGTTTATAAATGCTTGAATGGAAGAGAACACCCTACAGCAATCAGTCGGCTTGAATATGTCCAATCTCTTCTGAATATCAGTGCTGGAACTTCCGGACGTTGTGAGGTCGTCAAAAAGACGGGACATCTCCCAAATTTCTGATTCAGAATTCGAATTGTTTGGGACTGTATCTTGAATGCTGATGAAGCAATTCACATCATTTTGTTGATGGCAAAGTGGAAAAATTCGAAAAGAAAATATGTATGAAGAAAAGTGCAGAGAAAAAGGGTATCGAAAGCAATATCCCATTTGACCAAGACTACGATCTTTACTGACTGTTCTGAATTACAAAAAAAATTGGTTAATTTTTTGTTTCTGATAAAACATAGTTATTATTGGATAAAATGCTGATATTTTTATTCATAAAGACTCATATTTGATGTATTATTAAGACCTCCTAAAATCTATATATATTTATTTAGAGGACTTTTCTATAAAAAGCTCTTGTCCGATTGGAGTCACTGTATGTCAATGGTGTTCATTTCATAGAGAAATTGTTTACGCTCAACTCACACGTATTCTTACGCTCTTGGTTTTAGTCCTCTCTTTGCCTGTGTTTATTTTTTCAAAAGCACAGGAAGAAATTTGCTTTTAGAGGTCACTGAAACAGCAACGAATTTACATGTAGAGTGGCTGTTCGTGAATTTTATTTTTTACTTAATGTACTGATTAAAATTATAATCACAGCGATAAGAGTTCGCATCCTAAGTCGCGGCATCCCTATAATAGACTCCGAGCGAAATACAGGGCCAGATTTGCCTTCATACAGAGCACGTAGGTTCATCATCCCACCGTAGCTGTGCTCTGCCCAACATGTACCGCAGGACCATAAATACGTTATACAGGAACCGCCCCCAACCCGTTCCGAGGTTTCGATCCATCCCTGTATACCTCAACAAAACCGGGTTCAATTACCGGCTCTGGTGAGATGAACACAGGTAAAATTCTATCCAGGAAGGGTTGGGCTTACAGTAATCTATTCCATCAGGGATCGTATCCAAATACCTAAAGATGGCCGCATGCCCCTGCCATCTTCAACCTTATCGCAGACATGCCCACCATCTGCCTAGCTATCAGACCCAAAGTAGTATAAACAAGGCCTTCGAAGAAGTGGACCTGAGCGGATCTGTAATCATCAGTGCTGCACTCCGCAGAACCCTATCAAAGTTCCCGCAATATGTGGGTTTCACAAGAGACCGCACTATACATAAGCATAGGATTGACCACCGTGTTAAATATCTAGTTGGAACTCCTAGGATTTAGACCCCAGGCCTTTCTAACGCCCCTACGACAGGCATAGTGGCTTAACTTGAGTGCTTGCCCTAGGACGTTACCTCACGGTACCAAAGCACGAGTGAATACAATGCGTCCACCAACGCCCCCATCTATGATTAAAATCACCAGTGAGTACCAATTCAAAGTCATGTTATTTGGACATGACCTCACACCTTGGTGAGGTGCCAGAGACTATCTAAACTCCCACCGATCTATGGGTCCGGCACCCAGTGAAAATGTAACTCCACACCGAGCCGCATAACTCTCCCTGCGATTTGGGTTCAAACCACAGCCACCACGTTGCTCTCACAAGCGGGCCTAACCATGGTCGGGCAGGAACCGAAGTTCTTGGGGCTCCCGACACCCGTGGTACCAGAATTAAGTCTCCGGTCAGCCTTCGTAGAATAAATACTACTTCCAAACGACTCCGGACTGGTGGCCATGATGATGAAAAACAACAAACAAGAAACAATCAACAACACAACAATAAACGGAACCACCCTCATGGGAGAACTCAAAGTGACATCGTGCGAAACGGACACAACACACCAACTATCAGCACACCACCGGGAAACCGAGTTTGAAAAGGCTAGCCAGGAGACCGCTAAGATGGTGATGCGGGTTCAATCTCCGCTAACAGTGCCGTCCTTCTACGCCTTAGCACTTCAGTGGCAAAATCGCCCAGCCTACCATAAGTACAATCGTATAACAATACCCTACTGAAATCCCACACCCCACAGTATGAGTGATACCCATACAATCTAAATCCCTAACGTTATCATAGTCCGGGCATGAAGTCAGTACATGTCTCCAGTCCTCAATCCCCCTCCCACACGGACAGTCAGCTGATTCAGTCTGGCCAATCCGATGCAAAAATGCATTGAAAGAGCCCGTCAGTAAGAACCCCAGACTTAAGCCAAAGCCAAAGTCAGGGTGTTCCTGTGCAAACGTATCGTCCAGAAATCACCCTTCCCTTGTCACTGTTCGTCCATCTCGTCTATCACCTATTTACGAGGCACCTCTGCAAAAGCGCCTTATACCTATCTCTCCCACTCTCGAGCTCCGAAGCAGAAAGCATTCGTCTCAAGTGGCAGTCCCTTCTTAACCCTGAAAGCAATAATACTACTTCCAAGTCAAGCGGTGGTACACCAACAAGGAGACTGTTCGACACACTGGGACACATGTCAAGAGTGCAATTTTCTGACGTGAGAATCTTGCGCTGTCCAACAACAGTCATAACCGTTTTGTACCACACAGATGCGCCATACGCTGCACAAATAACGAAAGCCTATTGTATACGATACGGACGGCACGCCTGCTAAGTCCCCAATCATTTCTCTATATGCGCCTAACCTTTCTAACAATGGCTGCCAGTCTATGCCTAACATGGGTGAGATGAGCTTTGCAGCTCATACGCTCTCCCATAACTATGCCGAGGTACCTGACCTGAGTCACATAATGAATGCTGTTGTCACCAATTCTAATGAGTGGACGTCGCCCGCCACTCATACCTCTACACCCCACTCATAAGCGAAACGAATGGCTTGAGCACCCCTCCTCTCAACTCAGCATGAGACTGGTCTTTGATCAGGATGAGCAAGTCATCCGCAGTTTAAATGTCAGCCCGAGCTGCCTCAACAGAGTATTCATCATGAGATTCCAAATGAATGGACTACAGATGGACCCACCGGAGGCGGAGTATAGCTGACTGACTCCGCCCTTTGAAAGAAAACCACCAACAAAACGTCCATGCAGTCCCTCCATGAAAACAACACGGTGTTGCCCACATAGCCACCTGACTCTTTCCACCCCTGCAGATACGGAAAACCTTAGCCCAGGGGTCATCCCTATTGTCCTGAACGAATCACCTCCACTCGTCCTCCTTAACTGTCACAATCATGTCCTTGTACGTCTTTAGGCTGCCAAGATACCCTCCAGTCAGATCTCAACATTGGCACGCCTACCCATCTGCAAACGTCTCCGGAGGTGTCAAATGTGCCGCCGCATCGTCTCTAATTCAGGAGTCCACCATTTGACCCTCTTGAGCTTTGCATAACTAGCTCGGGCCAACAATGCATCATTCACCCCAGATGCCGTTCGGACAATCTTGTCAAACTGGTCGTCAATCGTCAGTAGCCTAAAGTCTTCGATTGGCACCGATGACAATGCCTCCCGGTCACCATCGTAAAACTCCAACAGTCTCCCCAGTCTGTTGTGGACAAGTGATCATAACCTCAATGAGATTATGGTCACTTATTCCCCAATCACAATCACAAACTCTCCAACTAAAGTCCAAAGCAGTAAATGCCGCCCCATTTGCAGCCATGACGTGAATGTCATTGACGCCCATTGGCCCATCGAAGGTATATAGCTCACTCGGCTCATTCAAAACGCTCAAATCTCGCGAGAGCTACCATTCACTAACCATTCTTTCTCCTATAAGGTTCAGATATTCAAGTCTGGAGATCTTGCTGAACCATATACGAGAGGGGGTATTCGCATTTAGGCCGAGGATAACAGGAATACTAGTCGACGCGAGTACTACCGTATCCATGTACCCTAGGTAAGGTTCCAATGAAACGCCAGGTCTACGGTAGATGCTAGCCAGAAACATCTTCCCAAACCGCCCTTTGACCCTAACACAAAGCCCAACCTGACTATTAGCTAATTTTTCGTACAGTGAATGTCACTGTCCCTAACTCCATTAATGTCTGGCGTTCGCTCTGGCATATATATTAATATATATATATAATATAATACAAATACAAAAAATAGTAAATGGAAGGTTATTATGAAAAATTAAAAAATTGAAACTAAATCTTAGAAAAAGAAAAAATATAATTTATGAGAGAAAACACACAACTAATAAATTAGAAAGATTTGAATTCATAAAAAAGGGAATAGAATTGAAAAAAAAATTAATAACGAAATAACAATTAGAGTTAAGAAAAAATATTAACTCTTTACTTTTAGAATTGGCAGAAGTAATAAATTTGTTACCTACAAAAAAAAGAAAATACAATGGCTCCGTTTGACATAACAATAGTTGGCAAAAATTTACAAACATACAAAGAAACATACAGATATCTGGAAGAATTTTTAGTTCAAGTAAAGATATTACATGATTTGGTTGATGAGCAAGATCGAGTAAAATTCATTAATTACGATTCATTAATTACGTATATAATTTTAAGTTAACTACGCAAGTACGAAATACACTGGGCAGATCGAGCAGACTAACAGCTTTTGCAGAATTAAAACAATATCTAAAAGATGCTTACCCGACGTTGCAGCAAGTATTGACCGAATTGGGTAATATAAAACAAAAAAATAGCATCGCTGAATTCAGGGAGAAGATTACTGAATTACTCGTATCCACTGAACTAAGTGCATTTGAAATTGCTAATCTAGTCAACCCAACACAAGAAATTAAAGATGTGGTATACAAATTAAGCGATAGTGTAGCATTGAATACATTTCTTCAAGGTGTAAACATGGAATACCAACAAATTCTGTTAAGTAATGTATCAAAAACCTTAAACGAAGCAGTGGAAAGATGCAAGGCAGCTGAAAGAAGTTTTTAAATACGAAATAATACATACCAAATTAATAGAATAAACAATAGCCACAGAAATATTCACAGAAATAATAATAGCAATTACTACAATGACAATTACTCCAGCAACAGCTATCGGAATTACACAGAGAAATAATAGCTACAATAGAGACGACGGCAGGAGAAATTCCAACAACTGGAACTACGAGCACAACAGAAACAACAATAGACCAAACTTCAGCAGAAACAACAACACTGAAAGCAATTTCAACAGAATCAATTATTATGGTCAACAACGCAACAACGATAACTACAGAAATGTTACAGGATGAATCAGGGAAACTAATAAGGCCGGGTATGATCAAACGTTACCAGAGCGCCAAAATTTAAGAATCTATAACATATCTAGCTGTACAAATTCATACGTAATTGTAATTGTATTGTAAAATTAACACATTTGATAACATTAACAAGCAGGAAACTGCAAAATTAACCGAAATAACAAATGAAACAATAGGATGCCTGGGCACAAAAGCATTAAATTTTATAATAGATGAATAATTCAACACTCATTCCTCATAATGCCTTTATCTACAATTGAATTGAAAATGAATTTCCTTTATTATTGATGGTAATATTGGCAGAAAAAATTGATATCGAAACATTCACTATTACATTAAATGCTAATCAAAAAGAGAACTTTGCCAATGAACAATAAGCAACTATTCAAACAAAAATATTATTACCTGCTAGATCAGAATGCATTGTTCTAATTAATTCATGCATAAAAGAAGATAGCATTATCATGAATAAAGAAGTAGATAAAGGCATTTACTTGGCTAATACTATAATACTAGCAAAAGGTGTTACGCATGTCAAACTACTTAGCACAAATAGTGAAGATAAAATCCTGGGTATTACGAGAAGTATGAATAAAAAGCATACTATTACCGGCAATGACAACACTAACTGCATTTCAAATGAAAAGTCTGATCAACTGTTCATTTGGAATAGCACACTAACAGACATAAAGAAGATGAAAAAATTAAGATTTATTTTAAATGAAAATATTAAACATTTATCTATCAATAGAAAAGAAGATGAGATTATTGTATCATGGTGTGACAATCCATTAAACATTGAGGTGATTTTAGAGAAACTGGTATTGAGAATGAAAAGAATGAAGATAAACGAGCTAGAGTTATGAAATATTTAAGGGTGTGCACATAGAAGAATTTAAAAGGATATTTAATAAATTACAATCAGATAACGATTCAAATTTGAAAATAATTTTATATGAAGAATCGGAACGTATAACATGCAAACAAACACAAATGAGACTAATTAATGAATATCATAATTCGACACATGGAGAACACTCATGGGAAAACTGTAGCAAAAACATTAGTAAAGTTGTTAATACTAATAAAATATGGTCATTTAAGACTTTAAAATCTGATAAAGGAACTGAATTTACAAATCAGCTGGATAGCTTAATTATGCCAGCTGTTAAAGGTCAAACAAGTTTTTAGTACTCCATACCATTACGAAACGCCGGGTTCAATAGAGCGCACTCATAGAGTACAAAATGAATTACTGTTAAATTTTTGTAATAATAATCAATGGGACACTTGGATTCCTTATTTCACATTAGCGTATAATACAACTCCACATGTCGAGACAAGCTACACACCATACGAGCTAATCTTTGGAAAGATGCCATACTTACCAGATGATATGTCAACCGAGAGACCAATTTATAACATTGATAGTTTGCAAACGAATTACAAATAATGTTAAAATTTTCTATAAACAAAGCAAAAGAATATTTAGAAAAATCAAAGAACAAGAGAATAAAAAACAATGCGAAAATCAACCAATCACATAGACATAGGAAATTTAGTTTTAGTCAAAAACATGAATAGAAAAAATTACTATAAGCCATACCATGATCCATATAAAGTAATAAAAAAGGTGTAATCACTATTATTAGTATTTCATATTCGTACGATTTTAAAAATGTATTTTTATTCGTTATTTTTTTAAAAGAATTATGATTAAAATTCCATTTGTTTTTTGCTTTAAAAATGCAACCTCCTTAATTAAAATCGTATAAAAATAATATTTGTTTATTTATTTTTTAAAAAAGGAATAGTTTTAAAAAATGCTTTTCGATCGGATCATTTACAGGACGATATAATTAAAAATAATAAAATATTTGAATCGGTTGTCCAGTATGGAGAAAAGTTCACTTCCATTTTTGCTTTACCTTTAAAAGTTCTTTTAACTGAATTTTGTAAAATGATACATACATATTAGTGTCGTCAGCTTTATTAACCACAGCTTTTCTGTTTTCTGTTTACATATATTTAAGCGATTAATGAAAAAATTTAATCGTTTTGAACAACAAAATATTTTTAAAAATAATTTTGTTTGCTTTTATTTCATAAATATTGCAAAATCAGAAAAAATCGTTACATTTCGGCGAATATGAAAAATCTAAAATTTTTTTCATGTTGGGAAATTCCCCAACTTCTGGCTTCTGTGAGTTTCAGCACATGTGCGTCAGTTATCGCAGTAGAAGGACAGTGTACACTATGTGGTAGAAGACATTTTAACCTTTTCTTGCGAGCTTGCGAGTTGAAACAGCAAATATTTTTTGATTGCGGCTTTCAGCACACAAACTTTGTGATTTCAAATCGTAATCGCAACTTTTTTGCGAAATGTGAGTTTCAGCACTTGGGTGAACGTTAAAAATCTTTTTTTTAGAAATTCCTATTTCTATTGTCAATATTGCCATTTATCGTTGACTCTCAACAAATGTTTGGTACTCTGATAACAAAATTAATGTTGCCTTTAAATGCCTTTGATTTTCGTTGTTGTTGTCATTCAGGACTCGATCCACTGACGCCGTCTGACGGGTATTACCTATTAAGGTAGCACCAAGGATGGGGCGGAACAAAATATTGGTTTTAAAACCGGTTTTTATCCGTATCCTGGTTTTTTTAACCGGTTTTTAAAAAATGTCTGTTTTCGACTTATTTGAAAAATCGGTTGTTATCTTCAAATGCCTTTGATTTTCTCGTTCTAAAATGGCAAAAAGAGAAGTAATAGAAATATGCAATTGCATATTTTTTCTCACGCAACCAACCAAGTTGGTCCAATGATTTTCTTATTTTAAATATGCCGATTTTTAATCAAATTATCCGGCACCCCTGCCGAGAGACTACATTAGATTACAGTGGACGGGGTCGTAGGCAACCGAGGTCTAAATGACCAGCCTCTATTGATGGCCGAAAAGCAGCTTCCCGCACAGACAGGATCTAACCTGGCTTAGCTGAGATTAGGATTCAATGAAATGCTGGATAGCTACCGTTCCGGGATAATTCTGGGTTCATCGTATTTATCTCCGCCATATCATTGAGGTTTTCACGACACGGCACATCTTCAACAATTGTCTAGAGGTTTACACTAATCTAAGACCTTTAGACCATCGAATAAGACCATTAGAGGCAGCTACCTCCCTTCAATTTGCAGTTTCTTTTCACAATCCATCCATCAACTCATTCTCATTTACTATATTATTACCAGCAAAAGAAGAAATATGCTCTATGCGCATAAAATATGCAGTAAAAATCCGAAAACATGATCTAAAATGTTAAAAATATTCTCTAAAAACACAAAAATTTATTCTTTGTTAATAGAAAACAAGGTGACTTTGTCTTGCTACGTAAGCAACAGCTGATAAGTAACTATATGTTGTTTATTATTGATTGTTATTTGCCTTTTTTTCTGTCTATTTTTGTTGTTGCCGTTTACTTTTTTATACTACATTACTGCTTATGTTGTTGTTGCCGATTTGGTTATTTGCAATAAGCACGTATAGTTGTTCTTGCAACTTTTGTTTGTTTTTTTTAGCGATGTAATATAATACAGGGGTGCCTATCTTGATTTTCGTGACAATATGTTAACTTAGAAGAGGTTACTATGAATCCGATGATTTTAATAAGTGTTTCAAGTTTATCACTTTATCCAGTGGAATTTGAACGTGTAGGTGATGTCGAAACAACCATTAGGAATGCATTAAGAATGGATAAAAACATTGAAATTATCTACGGATAGGTAAAAAATTATTGCACCTTTTTATAATGGTTTCAATTTTTCAGTTTAGTGTTAAGATTTTAACGTTCTTTGTTTTTTTCTATTTTAAGTTATAAATAAAAGCTAAAGCAAAAATAAGAAATATGCATTTATTTTTATTAATGAAAGAACCCCGAAAAAACTGGTAATTCGAACCGATACGTATATAAAAAAAACCGAAAGCCAATTTTTGATAAAGTGCAGTTTTTTTGAGTATTCTAAACCCGGTTTTTGGATTATGTTGAATTTTTGACAACTCTAGCTATTTGGTTGTTAGGGTGACAAGGATGGTTGCACGCCATTAAAAATTGTCTCCACTATAGCTCACTGCAGAGTCCCTTCCAGTAGAACCTTGGGCTCCATATATAGATAGACCATACTGGTCATCCTTACGCATCCGGTAGCCGCCCAAAGTGCGTTTGCTTTTTTTTTTCAATAACCTGAAATACTTTATAGAAATAAATTCTATTAAACGTAAGCATTTTTTAAAAGTATGTGTTTAACTTTAGTCAGGAGAAATATATACAAAGTAAAAAAGAAAAATTAGATACCGTTATTAGTAATAAAGTACAATCCAAGATTATTAAACTCAGTTGCATTTTTAATGATCACTACAGTACATGTATGCTGTAAACACGTCGATGTACAGCCAATATCAAAAAAAGTGCCCCCGTATTATATAGAAATTAGGTTTTATTTCAATATTTTAAAATAGTTTGAAGGTGGTGAAGAAGAACGAGTTTCCCAAACCATACATTATTCACGATAACTTCCCTCAAAGTGTTGACGTGAGCACGGAAAAGATTCTGGCGACTATAGAGCAGCAGAACACTGATTTGCCCACTTCAACATGACGTATAATGCTGAGGATGATAAAAAAGGGCTCGTCTACCCCGTCATTGCAATAGGATATGTTACGCTTGGTCTATAGGCTTGGTATTGTCCACCACCTAACGGCACGTGAAGACCGAGATACCTGGAGGACCAGAGGAGGGGTTTATTCTGAAATCGCCTCTTCACCCCAGTTAGTTTGTCTAAGTGAAGAGGGGTCCACTGAGTTTGCCATTTTGTATCTTTTAGACGGTATCGAAAAGACTCTTTGAAGTGGCTCTTTCTGTCTTCTTGGATACTTAGTGCGCCTCTGACAATACAGTCTATGACTTCATTTTTAGGTAGTTGGAACGAAAGAGGACTGAAAAGTCAATTATACCTCGAATTAGTTCCATGCTATGGAGCAACTTTCTTCATTGTTATGGACAGTAGTAGTTGATGTCTTGCTCATCATGTTGGCTCATAGGGGTATGTAATTGGTTATGCTGATGACGTTGTTATGACGGTCCGTGGGAAATATGAGAGTTCGTTGTGTGATCTCATTATCTCATCATGATCCGCTTCACATCTATTTGATGAGGGTGGCAGCATTTGAATCTGTGCTTTGGCAGGAGATCCAGGGTTAAATTTCCGAAACAGGATTGTTGGTTTAATGGAGCCTTAGTAAGTTTGATTTAAACTGGTATACAGATGGCTCAAAAATTAAAGTCTGTGCCGATGCTGGTGTTCATGGAGCCGACCGAGACTTGACAATCCCACTGGATAGATAGCTGAGTGTCTTCCAGGCTGAGATCATGGTCATTGCCATATGTGCGGGGATCAAGCTTGACAGTGGGCTCAAATGTAACACCACTAATATATTCCCTGTCAGACAAACTGCCTTAAGAGCACTTCTTACTATACGTTACAAAGGCTTTCGATTAGAAACAAGGTCCAGTTTTATGCAGTTGGACACTGTGTGATAGATGGTAATGGAACAGCGGATGCATTGGCTAGAAAAGTTTCCTTGCCACCCTATATTGGCCCGGAACTTTGCTGTGCAGTATGACTTACTACCATCCTTAATCTAATCAAGGATTAGGAAATTGTCAGATGCTTGGAAAACTTGAATGCTCAAAGGGGACTTTTTCCTTCTAGGGTGGCGATCAGTCCGCAATTTTGGTACCGCATGGAGGTTCTTAATTATGGCAGGCTGGACTTACAGTCTACTGTGGGCAAACAGCTCATCCACATATGTGGATGTTTGCAGACTATGCTCACATGCATCAGAGACAGCAGGACCCATATTGTGTAAATCTAGGGTTCTTGATAGGCTTAAATGGAAATAATTAGGCAGACTAAGTGTTTCACCATTATGGTTTCAGATCTGCTGGTGTTCATTAGAAAGGCATCAGATCTGCTGAACAAACTATAGACCGGAAAGGATACAATAGATCCCATGGGCATAGTGGCCTGCAATAGTGTGTGGTCGGCATGATAATAATGATGATAATTTAAAAATACGACAAATTTAAGCATTTTATACGCTTTTAAAACACTGTTTCAAGGTTTACAAAATTCAAAACACAACAAAAAAATTTTTACAACAACTAAAGTTATTCAACAAAACGAAAGGTACTGTATTTTGAAAAAATAAATTACAAGAAAAAACTATGCGACAGAAAAGAGTGAAGTAGAAATACGTGAGAAGTAATATCATTTAATGGATAGGTGCAACCTAAAGACGTCAAAAATATTCAGTTACGGATAAAAAAAACGGTTTTTCAACCTTCGTACACGTATAAGCTAATAATTTAGCTAAATGTTAACCGTTTTTTAATGGGTGTTGAAGGAAGAGGAACAGACCTCTTAAATGTTATATACTTTACTTAAGTAAACTTGAGGAATCTGTTTGTATTACTCAAGTAAATACATTTTACATCCAATGTAATCCAAATTGTTCATGTTTAGATATGTTTTTACACTATTTTGTATATAAGAACATTACTACTTATGAATTTGGAAATTGGCAGAGTTATTCAGCTATTTGTTTTGTGGGATCAGAGTTTTCCTATTTTTCACTTATATATAATTAAAGATTAATATTCAATATCTGTGATTATATAAATCCTTCGTTGTAATATCCAAAGATAAAATCTCTAAAAATTGTAGGCACATAGTATGTAAATAAAAGCCATGAGTAAAAATGAAAAAATTAAAAGCAAATTCAGCTATTTGGTAAAGCATCTAATGTAAGATTGCAATATTATGACATCGCCTAAGACGATGGGTTGTCAACTACATGTGTGGTCGCCAGTCATACATCGAATTTAGAAACATAAAGTTCTCCGGAACTGTTCACCCTCTACCTTTCTGGCATTCCACGTCCACCAGATGACATTAAAATCGCCACATAAACGGATGACTGTTTTATTATGGCGTCAGGCCCCTTGTCGATGATATCTTGTTTTTTCATTTAAAAAAATAAGTTTGTCTTTAGAGATGATGGGGTTTTCCCATATAAAATTTGTGCATTCATTTTAAATTTTCCTTAAGAGAAATACATTTTATAGGTATAAAACAGGAAGGCTCCCAACTAAGAGGGAAGGAAGTTTACTCTAGTTTGCAATATAACTCAATTAAAATTTTTTGTAAACGTATAAAAATGCGACGGATTTTGGTCCACTATGTAATAAATAAATATATATTTTTATCCAAAACCAAAGGACGTTTTTGACATTATTTTTAACGTATACCATAATAGGTGGTGAAGATATATATACAAGAAAAAACAATTAAAAATTCTCAAGTATGTACTTAAAAACTCGAGAAATATACTTCATATAATACAAGCGATAAAGCATCATAATTTCGTTATGGATCAATGTACCCTACAAGAAATGAATGACCGAAACCAACATAGAAACATGGTTTTTAATGACACAAAACTTTTTTATATTAAAATGCTTGAAAGAGTGAAACAACAAGAGAAAAAATGAAACAACAAGTGTTGCAGAATCATATTTTGTGACGTTTGACAGCATAGAAAAAAATATTTTTGTGAACTCTAGCAGAATTAAAAGAAATTAATTGAAATAAAAATATTGTATGTATTGTTTAAAAAAACTGATAAAAGGACAAGGTTGGAGGAAATTAAAGCATATGTAAGTATCCAGTACATTTACTATTGCTTTTAATTTAAATAATAAGTAATATTTTTACCACGTTGTGCCAAAACTAGAAATGTTGGCTCAATCGGCTCAAATTCTTGATAAAATACAAGATAGCCATCAGTCTGTCTGTTGCATGACTGGCGAGATACAGGACAAACACCTTGGCGAAGTCTCATACATGCTGCCTTTGATGACACTTGCGGATGGAAAGAAAAGATTAGAACCGCCAAATTTCGCTCATGTAATGGTAACAAACCCAAAGTAACACTTTATTATTTTAATATTTATCCTTCTTTACAGACAACATTCGAGCAATGTTTGTAGACGACCTTCAAATATATATATCTATAAATGATGAAATAATTAGTAACTTATAATATATCTTTTCTACAACTTTCAGATCTTTTTTAACTGTATAGACCCATTTTAGTTCAAAACAAGAGTAAGAGAGTGAAATTACTGAGTGAAATAAAATAATTAATTGAATGATGTACTTTGTAAAATTAATTAATTAAAAATACACTTTTAATTTACTAAATTATTAGTATAAAAAATAATTAATCATTTTTTATTACAAAAAGTGTACACCCATCAGCTTTGACGGGTCTATACATCAAATATGATAAGTCAACTTTGACTAACATTTACATCATCTTTGATGAATAAACAGCAGCAGAGTGAGAAGCTCAGATATATGATTAATAGTCGACAGAATTCATAAGTTAGAGAAGGATGAAAAATCAAATGTTCACAAATGATTCGGTAATTTTTTTTCATTTTACCTTTAATAACTTGATAGAAAAACATGATAGACATTTCTTGATAGAAAAACATGATAGACATTTCTATCACAGTCAATTGACCGGTCAAATGACTGTCACTGTTCTTGTAGGGTATTTTCGTTTGCACAATAACAAAACAAATATAACTTCCAAAACGGCTACACTACCTTTACCACTCGCTCATAAGCATCCTCAAATCATTCTAACGACTTAAAGATGGGTGGAGTACACTTGCATGTAAGCTGTTCGCTAGGGTTACGACATACAAACACCATACCGCAAGAATATTAAAATTTAATAATAGAATCATCTGTCCCAAGCAGGGAGATCGATTATTCGACTTTTTTCAAAACCGGGTTTCGAATAGTTCGAAAATTAGCATTTTTAAAAAAACCGGTTTTCGGTTAATAATAATTTAAATAACCGGTTAACCGGTTCTTTTATTTAAATAAAATTGTTCCTAATTCTTGAAGCGCCGAGCTGGACGTCGTTTTAAAAATAAGCAGAAGTTGATGGAAAGCTTAAAATTAAGGTGGCAGTCAATAATTATAGTTATAATTTTTTATGTGCCTAAGATAACAAAAATTAAATGTTTTACTTTTAATAAATCTATTAGTAATATACGAGTCCTTAATTACCCCGACAAGAAAATTCGCCTAGATTTCGAGCAGCACTGTAAGTAAATTTATGCACCACGTATTTAATAGTGTGTGTGTCACTGCGGTATGTTAGGTAAGAACCTACCTTCCAACTAAGAAGTCGTCGGTTTTATACCATCTGACAATTTTCAACAGCGATATCACCTCGCAACATTACCTGTGACTGGTTATGTGTATTTACGCTGTGAAAAACTTCACTAACTAACATATCTGCCGTTCGGAACCGGCGTTTGTGGGTTTGTGGGCTTTTAATGAGACTTGTTGATCATTCTCCATATATAAAAATCAATATTTAATATTTTACAGAAGATGAGAAAAGGTTATTTTTGCTCAAGAGTGCATATCTTTTTCGATCTACCTTAATTTTCACGTTCTTTGTAAGACATTCAAGGTTGTCATACATATATACAAAAATAATTAAATTTAAACAAATAATTAAACGATGAGTATAGAAAACGTATTGTATAGATCTAAGGTACATTTTAGCCCTCATGTACCAACTGCGCCCAAAACTTTGGTTCTGATTCGAATAGGTTGGCATTGAAAATTAGTAAAATTTGCATATTCATTTTTTAGAGGCTTTTTTATGGAGTCCTAAGTCCATTTTCTGCAAATTTCGCGTTCTTTAATGTACTTTGGGATTACCTTCCAGATTACCGTTTGATTTTTATACATTTTTTTTATCTCTCCGTATTACCGTTTTTATGTTAATTAGTAATAACAGTTAGCTCTTTGTCCTTCAATTATATACCTTCCAGATTACCGTTTGATTTTTATACAATTTTTTTTTTATCTCTGCGTATTACCGTTTTTATGTAAATTAGTAATAACAGTTAGCTCTTTGTCCTTCAATTATATACTATATATACTATTGCTACGAAAATAAACAATGCCTAAAAAAAGAGATACACCACATTAGTGCCTTAAAAGCTGTATTGTGGAATTTTGGTATATTGAGTTGTGTTAAGGTTGTTAATGTGTCCCTGTGGCAATGCCGTACTTATTTGTGTATTTGGCAGCATTGCCAATTCGACCATCTTTGGGTGTGACGTTTGAAATCGAATGTTGTGGGAAGTACAAGAATATTCGGAAGTAAAGTCAATTGTATATAAACTTTAGCTGACAACTTATATTTACAATGTAACACCCGCAGTTATATCAATAGAATGTAGTACCTATTCCAAATTGTCTAACCAAATCCCACCAAAATCCACATGTTTTTAGTTTCATTACGATACTTCAAAAATATGTAAAAACATAACTAAAAGAGAACAAAGGAAGATTCTGAGATCACTTTAAAAACCAGGATTCGCTTTTACAACTTTTTTTTCCAGATACTGTATGTGTGTTTATATAAGTCATGCACACTTCATTATAAACCTTGTATGCTAGTGGGCAAGAGAGCGAGAAAATTGATTTTGTTCTCCGCTTCATTAATAAAAACAAAATTTACATTTACAAAAAATGAGAGAGAGAGAGAGAGAGAGAGAGCACAGAAAAAGTTTTTTGTTTGCCTTTGTTTGTATCAGAAGATGCACAAAATTTAAAAGAATGTACTAAGTGAAACATCTTTATATTGTTACGTTTTTACCTTTTTAAAAACGTGTATTTATGAGTTCGTAGATTGTAGTTAAAATAAAATAAATATTGTGTTTAGTTTTAATTAAAAATGCTTTATTCAATACAGTTTTGTGCACCACTGCTTGTAACGTTTTTACAAGCAATAACAATTTCTATTCTTAATTACTCTCTCCGTTTACAACTTTGTAAACACAACAATTACTCGACAGATCTTTCTACTTAATGATCTTCCGACCCGATTGTAGTTACAACTTAGATTCGATCATAATCTCTTCAACCAGAGTTTAATCACACTAAACTCTCTTACACTGAGTTCAAACCAATAACACGTACGCTGAGTTTACACCAAATAAACTCTCTTCACATAAACTTTACTCGCTGAGTTTACTACAAATAAACTGATTTATGTTCGCATCGGATTCCACTTCTTTCATTTACTTTCTATTTAGTTCTTATGTAGCCATGCGAATGTAAACATCTACTTCTCTCAGCTTTCAGTATTTGTTGTTGCTTGTTATTGTCTGTTACTTATTTTCTTTGTTGTTAATTTTTGCTGTTGCCGCCCTATTTTTATTCACATTATTTTTGCTAATGTTTATTGTTGTCGATTTGGTTATTTGTGACAACACGTATAGTTGTTCTTGTAGCTTTTGTTTATTTACTTTTAGCAATGTAACAAACGACTGAGGTACCCGACCTTATTTTCGTAACAATATTATATATGTATGCAGTCTTTGTTATTGATCTCATATTTTTGTCTTAACAGCGTCTGATCAAATAGTATTGGCGGCTACAAACCAGGTTTGCCAACCCACTGGATAACCTAATTAAACCCATCCGGGGTTAAATGGGTATTATATTAAAGAAATCTTGAGTTTTTATTTAGAGGTTTTCGTTGTTTATTTACAACAAAAATAAGTATAATTTATGTATTAATTCGGTCCGTTTTTTTAGCTCAAAAAAGATAATGTATTAACAAATTTATCAAACCACAGTTGCATTTTCCCCATCTCTGAGCCAATTTCTATATTCCATCTCAGCAAGACTTCTCGTCTTTTGAATCTAAAAATAGAAACACTTCTCGTTTGCCATCAACAAATTCAGTTGTTTCAAAAAATAAAATATCTGGAGATCGTTTAAATATGATATACCAGAATGTAAGTGGTTTAATTATGAAATTGTCCAATATTTTCGTAAATACTTATGCTTTTATATACATACCATATTATTGTCGTTACTGAGACCTGGCTAAATGCTGTTTTTAATGCTGAGGTGCTTTGCAATAATTATTAAATATACGTAGATACATTCGGAATGAACGTAGAGGAGATGATGTTTTGATTGCTGTCTCTTCATTATATCCATCTGAAAATATTGTAACTCATACGTCAAATATTGAGTCGCTGCTGTTGTAAAACTTAAATAATCAAAAGTATATGTTACTTGTTCATATATTCCACCTGATTCTGACTCTTCTGTTTACTGTATTTACTCTGCTTGCCGAAAAAAATGAATTTGTCTTTGTTGTTGGAGATTTTAATCTACCCTTAATTTCATGGAAACAATGAACCCAAACCCAAATTTATACTGTTTGCAATGATTTCGGGAAAATAATGGATTTGATCTTCGTTAATGATGCGAGTGATTATGCTCTAATTCGTTCTGAACCCGTTACTTTGCCTTAGGATCGATATTATCCCACAGTTGTAGTAGTTTTTCTATTCCATCTACATTAAGATTGAAGCCTTCTGCTGTAAAAAAGTCTTCTATTTTCAGCGGACTAATTATCATTTATTTAATGACCTGATGGGTAGTATTTGCTGATATGATACTTTATCTACTCCCATAAGCAACAATTCTGATATCGGTTAGTTCATCACCCATTTTTGCAATATAATTCATTCATTTCTTGAAGTTTGTATTCCCAAGAGATGCTTATATATTTTAGTCGACCCACCATGGAACTCGAGGCAACTGTTCCAAGTAAAAAACCTCGGGAATAAATATTATAAGAAATATGAAAGATCTGGCTCGATTTCTGATCATGGGAAGTATTCCGTTTGTCGGTCGGAATATAATCTGCGTAATTATGCCTTACATAAAAACTATTTAAATAAAGTAAAAGCCAATTTCGTACAAAATCCTAAGTCCTTCTATGCATTTGTCAATTCGAATAGAAAATCCAGCGGATTTCTATCTGTTATGAAATTTAATAAAAGAGAATCCTGTAATATTCATGTCATATGTAATATGTTTGCCGATTTTTTTCCAAATACTTACTCTGTTGCTGCTTATAATGACGAAAATAAGTACCCTTATCCACTTTCAAATAATATTCTTTCCTACTTTGAATGAGAGTGACATTTTGGAACACTTAAGAAAGCTTCTTTTTCTTAGTTGGTCACCAACATTAACAAAACCATTAATTCTCACATCGCCAGCTCGTTTTCGTTATATTAAATTCTTGGATACTAGGATTATTATTTGTTTTTATTAAACAGTTAATTTTTTAAATTTTATTTCACTGTTAGTTGAAGATACATATTCGCTTCGCTAAGTGGGCCTGCGATCGACTTACAGAAAATGAAAAAAGTTTTCATTTTGTATTTTTAATTTTACAAGACAATCAGTCACATTGTGGCATCTAACATCTATTTAAATTATATGGACACAGATGGACAAGAGTTACCGTCATTTCACTTTTAGAATGTTTAATGGACTGAAACGCTAGGAAAATAATCTAAACACAAAATTTTATTTTTTTAACAACAACAATAATTAATTTTTATTATATTTTAGTAAAAACCAGTTTTTTTCTTAGCCTAGTTTACGAAAACAAGTATTAAAGTTCAAATATTTTGTGGACAAAAGTCGCCGGCAGCTAAAGATATTTTTTTATATAAATACCTCAAAAACCATTTTAATAAGAAGTGTGTTTTTATTAAATCTTGTAAGCGTTTATGCATCAATGTACCAGTTTTTTTTTTTTAATATCTGTTCCACTTTTTTGCCATTCATCCAAAAGTATTTGGTAAAACATACTTTAAGAAGAAATAAGGTACTCTCTCCGTCGATCTAAATGGTCCTATAAATGTCCGATCAGGTTTAGGTCCGGTGATTGTAAGAGAGTTTTTAGGGTGTGGGGAATGGTATATGACCCACAAGCGAACTATTTCTGCCGTGTGCTTGGGGTCATTGTCATGTTGGAATTCGTAGTCGGGTTCAATACCTTTAAAAATATTAAGATAAAGAGCTTTGTCAATTATTTCTTCGATAAGCAAGAGCTCCACGACATCAGTCACCGACATTCACCCCCATACTATGACTCCAGCACCTCCAAGTTTAACAGTTGCCTGTATATACTTCTCTAGTAAAGCATCGCCATTCTGTCTCCATGTTAAAACACGTCCGTCCGACTTGTAAGTACAAAATTTACTTTCACCGGTGTTACTTTCACTGGTGTTACTTGAACGATTTACAAATGAGTATATTTTCCGAAAAGATTTATTTTGGTTGCACACTTTTTAAATAATTTTTCTTTTTCAATTATCGTTTCTTTCCTTTTTGTGACTAATCTTTAGTACACACGTGGCGTTAGCAATCTTTTTAAAGCAAGTACGGTTATTAAATTTTTACAGATCATTCCATACATGAATCAATTGAAAAAATAGTTTATAGTGGTAAGATGGCTTTAATTTAATCAAACATTTCTATTAGAAAGCATGCTGGACATGCAATAACGGTGATTTTTGTCCGCAAAGAATATGCACTGTGAACATTAAATATTTGCTTTTGTATATAAGACTACGGAAAAAATTGTTGTTTAAACTGTAATTATATTTACATATGTTGAAATTTTTGTTGAAAATGGAAAATTTTGTGTTTCAATTGTATTTAAAGCTTGGCAGCCCTTCAAACCTTCTAAAGATGAAATGACGGTGGCTTTTGTCCACCTGTGTATATAACTTATTTTTTATTTTGTACACATCTGTAACGAAAAAGTTTTAAACCCATATCTTTCCAAAAGCGATGCAGTATAACGGGTGTAAAAGAAATACAAAGAAATTTTTTAGCATATTAATTATATACATAGATATTGTTATGTTTTTACCTTTTTAAAAACGTGTTGTTATGAGCTCGTAGATTGTACTTAAAATAAAATAAATTTTGTGTTTGGTTTTAATTTAAAAAAATCCTTTATTCAACACAGTTTTGTGCACCACTGCTTGTAACCTTTTTACAGACAATAACAATTTTCTATTCTTCATTACTTCGTCTGTTTACAATCTTGTAAACAACAACAATTACTCGACAGATCTTTCTACTTAAAGATCTTCCAACCCGATCGTAGTTATAACTTAGGTTTGATCACAACCTTTTCAACCAGAGGTTATCCACACTTAACTCTCTTTACTGAGTTAGCTCCAACTAAACTGACTTTTTGCTTAACGATTCACTTCACGAGTTTATTCTTTATAAACTCTCTTCACACAAACTGCACTCGCTGAGTTTACTTGACTTAAACTCCACTCGCTGAGTTTACGACACATAAACTGATTGCTGTTCGCATCGATGTGCTTTTTATATGGCTGAGTAAACAAAAATCGAAAGCTCTCGAAGCTCTCGATATTTCAGGTAGATTCTATTTCTTTCTTTTAATTTCTTTTTAGTTCTTTTGTAGCCGTGCGTATGTAAAGATCTACCTCTTTCAGCTCTTAGTGTTTGTTGTTGCTTGTTTATTGTCTGTTACTTATTTTCTTTACTGCTGTGTTATTTTTATTTACTTTGTCTCTGCTAATGGTTGTTATTGTAGATTTGGCTATTAATAAACAGCACGTATAGTTGTTCTTGCAGCTTTTGCTTATTTATTTTAGCGATGTAATAAACGCTGTGATGCCCAACCTTATTTTCGTAACAATATGTTATATGCTAGAATGCGACTGATTGTGTCAGCCCCTAAGTACGCTAGTTATTATTATATCTTTATTGAAATCTTTTCTATAGTAATTTATAATATTATTATGAGATTTTATTTTAAGTATTTTAGCAATAATTATCGTAATAATTAAATAAATAAAACTACTGAAATCACATAATCAAGGAAAAGTTGTGTAAAAAACCTAATACAGACTTGGAATATCTTGAGAAATTTTCAAAACACCCACTAAATGACTCTTTTAGTAAAAAGGAGACTTAGTGTCTTCTTATTTGCTGTGCAGCAAAACAGTAGAATATCTAAGGTTTAGTCAATGTATTAGTTTCAAATTTTTATTCTGTATTATCTTTAATTGCTTTGTAAAACAAAACCTGGTACGCAAATGTTAAATAGGGCACAACCGCACATTACTGCTTTCTCACAAATATGTTCCAAGTGCTGTTTGAATGATAACATTTGTCTAAAATTACTCCTAAATATTTAACATTATCCCTTAATGCTACTAGATCTTCCCTAGAATAAATATGTATGTCTGGTGGGAATATGTTTCAGCGACCTATTATATGGAAATATAGCAGGCTTACTCTCATTAAATTTTATTTTAGGTTAGCTTGAAACTATCCTCCATTATTCATTCTAGTTGTGCGAGTTGAAGCGAACGGATATGTAAGTTTATAAGCGGAGAATTGTTATTTTTAATTCGATTGTCTATAAGCAGTGCTTTTGATATTATTATAACGGTTCGGTTCGTTTGTGATTGCTGACAGTGTTGTTGTGTAATGATACTCTTTTTATTTGAGTTATTGAAGGTCAGCGTAGGTTCGACAATGACTAACGGGTGTAGAGTACCAGATTTTTAAAAGAAAGTGTTGCTACCAACAGTCTCGCATTTGATATTGAATTGGATTGTGTCTCGGCTAACGTGTTTTATTGGCTATTTTTAGTTGATGGATATTGAAATAGGACTGTAGACGAATCGCCTACGGTTTTTGACTGTGAGAAGTGCGGTGTATTTATATCCTTTTGGTGTTGTTCCCGGCTACTGGTGAGTCTTTGTTTTTGAATATTTTTGTGTTTGATTATGCCTCTGTAGGTGAGAGCCGGAAGAAGGCCAAGGGTGACGCCTCCGACGTTACGTCTGAGGCGGCCACATATGATTTGATGTGGCCTTCTCCTCCTCGGCTATTTAGTCTCTGCTAGACGGAGAACGAGTTGAGCATCTCTGAGCTGAATCTGATGGGGCAATGGATAGCCTCGTCCTCGCCAAGCGATATAGGTCTGAGAAGGCTGCTGCTGAGACTGATATTATTGCTGGTGTTGTTGTTGCTCCTGCCGTTCCGGCTGTTCCGGCTGCTTTTGCTCTTTCTGCTGTGCCGCCTATTCTTGCTGCTTCTGCTTTTGCTGATACTGCTGCTACGGCTGCTACAGATGTTACTGCTGCTGTTACCTCTGGCTGCTGCTTCTAGGGCATGTAGGCCACGAAAAAGAACTGTGGGTTGAATGCTGCCCCTGCTGTGCTGTTGCTGCCCACTTGTCGCCTGGTGTCACTATTGCGGACGTTTGAGGATCTTGTGTTAGGTGAGATCCTGGGCTCTGGTGGTGGTGCCGTATTCGTACTCCCTCTGTTGCGGAGAGGGCTAAAATTGTGTTGAATAAGAAGCTTAGGAGGACGGCTTGGAAGTCTCGGTTAACGATAAATTGGGTCCGAGAGTCGCTGTCCGCGAGGTGCATTATTAAATCACAACGGATGAGTTTATGCAGGAGCTGCTCGAGATGAACCTCAAAGAGAAGTTGCCGATGGAAACGTCCAACAAATCCGTTGGCTTGGTGAGCACCCCTGGAAGTCTTCCGGCGGTCAAGTCAAGGTTATATTGGAGGCAGTGAGAAGGCGATGAACTATGTTATGGATGTTGGCCGGGTGTATATAAAATGGTTTAGTTTCGTGGTACAGCCGCAGAGTGTCATCCCGCACTGCTAAAGGTGCCTTGGATTTAACCCCATACGGACGGAATGCGGTATAAAGGAGTCGGTGTGCAGCGTATGTGGCCAGGAGGGTCACGAGTTCAGACAATACCAGCAACCTCCAAGGTGCAGAAATTGCGCCTTTAAGAGACCCCCCGCTACTCACTTGATACTCTCAATGAAGTACCCCATACATGCGAGTATGGTTGCCCGAGCGAACGCCAGGCACTATAATGTTGCGTCTCCTGCAGATCAACTGTCAGCGGTCGTATGCTGTTGTGTGTGAGTTTGAGCAAGATATGCGTCGAATGGGCGTTATTAGCCTGGCGCTTATTCAGGAGTCATATACTGATAATGGCGGTGTACCGGGTGATATGCGCGTGTTTACGGACACTGTGGGTGAGGTCGCAATAATAGTGAACGATGGTGACCTGGAATGTTCGGAGGTAGAGATTAACCAATGGGGGGTCTGCATTCGTGTAGAAGGGCGTTTCGGGGTGATGTTGGTGGCTAATATCTACTGTGGGCATGGCGTTCCATTGGAACCCTATCTAGGATATATGGATACGGTATCACTCGTGGCGAGCAGTATTCCGGTAATCCTTGGCCTTGATACGAACAGTAAGTCAGTCCATCCAAATCTCATACGAGAGATGCTTAGTGAATGGTTTCTCTCGAAAGATTTGGTTTCTCTCGATGGACTAATGGGCGTCAGCGGCATTGACGTGACCGCTGTGAATGAGGCAGCAATGTCTACTTTTGTCTTTAGGTGAAGGGTGTGTGACGATTGGGGATAAGCTACCATAATCTCATTGAGATTATGATCACTTATCAACAAAGTACTCGGGAGATTGTGGGCGTTAAATGATGCCGAACTCAGGACATTAACTGGGACCTTTATCAGCGTACCAATTGATGACTTTAGGCTACTGACGATTGACGACACGATTGTCAGCATCTGTAGAGAATTGTGTGGTTGTGGTGCTTCTTAAGTCTTCTGATAAAGTGACGAGTAATCCTCGCTCTGTTTGGTATCAGTCTCTTGCCAGTATTTGCAAAATTACTGGAAAGAATCATGGATAGACTTAAGGAATGCTACAGCGAGGGTACTTCATGTCACCAGTTCGGTTTTAGGGAAAGCAAATGCGATGAAGACGCTTGGATGTACGTCAAGAGTTATATCTAACAATCTACTTCGAAGTATGTGCTTGGCCTTTTTATAGGGCAATAGGGCTGACCATTGGGGTAGGGTTTACCGTATCTGCAGGGTTTACCATATCGAACAATCTACTTCGAAGTATGTACTTGGCCTTTTTATAGATTTTAAAGGCGCCTTTGATTATTTCTTGTGTGATAATGTCTTGCGAAGGTTGTCTGAGCTTGGCATTCGTGAATTAGAAACCTTCTGTTGTTTAATTCAATGAAACCCACTCATTAGAATTGGTGAAAACAGCATTCGCTATGTGACTCAGTTTCAGGTACCTCGTAATGGTTATGGGAGAGCGTATGGGCTTCCACGTTCATTTTACGCATATTGGACATAAGTTGATGGCAATTGTTGGCAAGATTAGGCGCATACTAAGAAGTGGTTGGGGTTTTGGCTAGCGTACCGTTCGCATTATATATAATGGACTATTTGTTTCCTGTGCAACGCCATAGCTCTACATGACGGTCATGTCTGTTGTTGGATAGGGCAAGATTCTCATTTGTTAGAGAATTGCGCTCTTGGCATGTGTTCCGGTTTGTCGGACTGTATCTACCGACGCTTTGCAGTTTCTTGTTGGTGCAGCGCCACTTGATTTGGAGATAAAATGTCGCAATATTTCCTACAGAATCAAGAACACATGACTGGCTTTCTGCTTCTGATTTAGATATGGATTGAGATACGTATAAGGTCCTTTCCGAGGGGTGCCTCGTAGATTGGTGACAGACAAGATGGGCTACATATGAGCTTATTCGGACGTAACGTTCGACAGGAAAACCCAGACTTCAGCTTCGGCTTAAGCCTGTGGTTGATACTGACGGGACGTGCTCTTTCAATGCAGTTTTGCAACGAATTGGCCAGACTATGCTGACATTAGGAATCTAGATAGTATGGGTATTACTCATACTGGGTGATTTGGAATTAGTAGGTGTTTGCAGGACAATCGGACTATTGGGAGGTTAGCCGCTTTTGTGCTTGCTGTGTTTGATAGGAGAAGACGGAACGTTTGGAGAGGTATCACCTCTACTTCCAATACTAGGACTCGCTGCGTTTTTGCCGTTTTCTAGCTCGTTAGCACATGACAGTATGCAGTTTGGTTGGTCTGCGGCCTGTTGCGAACTTTAGTTCGTCTCCGGTTTCTGGCCAACGTGCTGTTCCTGTTTGCTGTGTTTCTGCGTTCCTCTTTGCTGTTTGTTATATTGTTGGTGTTTCCAGTGTTTCCTGTTTGCTGTTTGGAGTTTTTCACCTTGATTTTGGCCACCAGTCCTGAGTTGTTTGGGACTTAGACTGGTAGTAGCATTATGCTACTAAGCCTGACCCGAGGCTTAATTCTTAATTCTAGATCGTTAGGAATTTAGATAGTTTCCGACACCTTACCTTGGCTTCGAATTGGTACTTACAGCTGATTTTAATCATAGATGGGGGCGTTTGTGGACTCATTATTTTCACTCGTGCATTGGCACGGTGGGCTAAAGTCCTAAAACAGGCACTCTCGTTAAGCAACTGACTCATATCCTCCATTATTTTAATTATTTCGTGCGATACTTAACAGCAGCAAATAAAACTGGTATCATCCGCATAAAAAGCTATTTCGTGATTTCTGGGCACGGTAATATCTGACATGTAAATTAAGTCGAATTGGTGATAATACCGACCGTTGCAGCAGACCCGCGTTGATTCAAAAAACTTTATAATGCTCTGCAAATATGATGGAAAATTAAAGGAATTAAGTTTAGAGACTAGACCATCGTGTCAAATAGGATCGAAAGCCTTTTCGATATCAAAGAAAATAACGCCGGTAATCTTACGGTTTCCCTTACTATACTCGTGATAGCCATCAAAGATGAAAATATAAGGTAAAAATCTAACGAGTAACAGTAGCTTAATATTGTTTTTAGGCCTTTTATTTTAACCGTATTAAATTCGGCTTTTTATTATATTTTTAACCACTCAATCCAAAACACCGTATATACTACGTAAATACATACGTATGTATCTGCATTTTTACCAGCCTTTTTAAGGTAATTTCGTTTAAATAAAGAGATATATATAAGATATTTTTATTATAATACATAAAACACTAAGTGCAATTTTATTTATTCTTTGGGAAAACTGTTTAATATGGTGTTACGCCAGACATTTGGTCCTTCGAACCGGATTTTCCCTGGATAAATCAATTTAGCGTCATTCACGAGGACTTTTTTATCTTTACGGATTATACATTTTCAATTCAATTAAGGTGCTATATGAATTTAACGCAAATAGAAATTTGTAATAACTGCAAGAATATTCGAAATTAATGATGATTTCCTATGTAGGGTGGCGCCATATGCATTAGTTAGTCCAGTTATAGTTTGGATTTCGTTATGTAAAGTTTTAAGACATAAAGTAAAGTCGTGTTTAGGCGTGAATAAAGGTGTTAAGTAATTTGTGTATAAGTGGAAGTTAGTGTGGAAATAAAAAGATTGTAAAATAAAACAACTACTACGTGGTATTAATTTCATTTAACGCAATTTAAAAAAACTCAAACGTTTTAAAAAGGTTTAAACATAACATTGGTGTCAGAAGTGGGTTTGCGTATATAAAATAAAATAAATAAATAAAAATAATTAAAAACTAAATAAATACAAATTAAATAAAAATAAAAATTAAGTTCCTAGAACTGAAAGTGGACCGTGTATAAATTAAACAAATTGGAGCTCTCAACGACCGACAATAAGACCGATTTACAGGAACGTCTATTAGAAGACTCTCAGAGACTAGGCATATATATCGAAACATATAAATTTGATGAGGAGGAAGAGCCAGAGATGCGTGTCTGCAGCAGCAAACTCTGCGGATGTTAATTCATTGCTTGCTATGATGATGGAAAAAATACAAATACAAATCGAAAAGCTTATGGAAAAAATAAATACTGTAGCGAAAGCACAAGAAACTTCTAGAGCTGAAAATCAAAAGCATTTATATGAAGTACGAGAAACTTCGAAGCAACTTGAACACAAATTTGAAGAAACAACCGAGAAGTTACGAGAAATATATGAGGGTAAGTAACACCATCCACCCTAGTGTGGAGACAAGAATGTAAGATTTTGAGAAAACTGTTGATGAAAAATTGAATGTAATGGAAAAACAAATCAACAGTCTACAATTTCAGAAACCGGAACCAAAACGAATCATACCAGAAGCTTCTAGCAGAATAAAGACATTAAAATTTCAGTTCGTTACTGTATCCAGCAGAAACGGATGGGACGATGAAGAGAAGGCTCTGAAATTAATTTTGGCCTTAAGAGGTTCTGCGGCAGGAATTTTAGAAACCATGCCAGTTAGCTGTAAAGACAACTATAACGACTTAATGGGGCGATTTGTACTACATGGAGTTAAGGTGCCGAACCCAAAAGGCTAATGAGTCGCTTCAAGACTTTGCAATGGAAGTCGATAGGTTGGTGCAGCTTACCTATCGTTAAGCCCTCGTTAACGGCATACGAGACGCCGATATTAAGCTATCAGTATGTGCTGCAAAAAAGACAACTTTTGCAGAAACTGTGGCATTTGCACTAGCTCAGGAGACCGCTCGCACGATATCAAAGTCACAAATACACAAGGTGCGTAACATGGAGGTTGTGACAGGGAAGAAGGATGAAATAAAAAAATAGAAGAGGTCAAGCGGCTTCTAGCTGCGCAGAAATCAAAATTCAAATATTTCAACTGTGGCAAGAGCGGCCCATCCATAAAAACTATAAAGCGCCACGCAAAAGGTCAAGATCCGTCCAACCACCGAGAAAAAATAAACGGATCAACTACCAACAATCAACAAAAGAGTCCACGTTAAACTAAAACGAGCTAGCACTAAAGGGCAAGGGCTAGCTCCCACATTCGAAGGCCCCACAACCTCCATATGAGTAAAACAACAAGATAACAGCAACCTTATAGCGTGCGGGTATTATAGACTCCGGTGCGACACAGTCTATCATCAGGCCTTATGTAGTGAAGGGAAAGTGTAATAAAAAATTTTAAATTCAGACTGCGGACAGCAATTGGGGAGCCTACCGCCGTCTACCGAGAGGTGAAGGTGACTACAACCAACATCAGTGTAAACCATGTTTTTATTGTCGCCGGATGAGGTTATCATTGGTGCCGATTTTATGATAGTCCATGGCATCAACTTGAATATGCAGCAACAGATAATGAGTTGGGGTAATGTAGATATACTTCTTGACGTGGGATACCAGCATCAAGTACACGCCAGGAGATTAGTTGCTGTCAAACAACAAAAATTACCACCTCAGACTGAATCATTGATATGGGCGCGTATGAAGGGAGATTGTGAGGATAATCGCTTGTTGGTAGTAGAGTCAGCAAAAATTAAGACGGACTTGTTATCAGAAAAGGCCTTCATTTAATCCAACTAATAAGGAATAGAGTCGGTAATAAACAGCGAACAATTGCCGGAACCTGCCAATATTCGGTTCACATATTGCATTTAATTTTGAATAAAATCAGTAATATCCAACCGATTTTCATGATTTATAGCTTATTTTATTCACAACATTTTAAGCATTTCGTTCTGAATAATTTTGTATGACTTTAAAAAAAAAAAATTGCTCTAAATTTGCGCGAAATTTTTTTTCCCAGTTAAGCTGTGAATAACTCCGAAACTGTTGAAAATACAAAAAAATTTTGTTCAGGTGATTTATTGGATATTTTGTTCCTAAAAGTTTGGTGGTAATGCATTAAAATTGGTCAAGTCGTTTTCAAATTATGATGAAATATATTGACGTAACTACCATATTAAAAAAAAAAAAAAAATTGATCCCGATGGAACAAAACTGAAAACGGATTTGAATTTAGCGCATTAAGATCATTATACTTCATATAGTTTTATTTAAAGGCGAGAAAAGTTTTTGGTTTTTGTAGACCGGTGTAATTAAACAATAAAGAAAATAAAAATAAAATAAATAAATCAAACGGAGCAAAAATGAAATTCCAAGACTTAAAAGTGGACAGGCTCAAACGTGAATTAAATAAATTAGAGCTGTCAACAACCGGTAATAAAACCGACCTACAAAACGTCTGTTAGAGGAATTTCAGAGATACTTACGAATTTGATGATAAAAATGACCCTAAGATAAGTGATGCTGCAACCACAAGCAGTTTGGACATCAATATAATGCTTGCGGCCACATGAAACACAGATGCAAGTTCAGAACCATAACTTTTTAGCCTGTATTGAAAAAAAAAAACTTGAAGAAACTTCTAATGAGGTACGAGAAATATCTAGAGCTGATAATGAAAAACTTATGGAAAAATTAATGTAGTGGCTGAGGCACAAGAAACTGCTAGAGCTGAAAATCAGAATTTTCTGGCAAAATTGAAACGAAACTTAAGAAAACTTCTATTGAGCTACTAGAAACCTGTAGAGCCGAAATACTAGAAACTTCTAAAACGACAACAGAGAAGTTGCAGGAAATGTATGAGACACTCAGTAAAAGAGAGGGGCATTGAGGCAAAAGTATTGTTACGAAAATAAGGTTGGGCATCACAGCCTTTATTACATCGCTAAAATAAATAAACAAAAGCTGCAAGAACAACTATATGTGCTGTTTACAAATAACCAAATCGACAACAAATATTATTAGCAGGGATAAAATAAATATAACACAGCAACAACAACAACAAACTAACAGCAAAGAAAACGAGTAAGAGAATAAACAAGCAACAACAAATACTAAAAGCATACGCATGACTAAAAAAGAACTAAAAAGAAATTAAAAGAAAGAAATGGAATCTACCTGAAATATCGAGAGGTTCGAGAGCTTTCGATGTGTTGTTTACTTCGCACATCGATGCGAACAACAATCAGTTTATTTGATGTAAACTCAGCGAATGTGTTATTGGTTTAAAGAGAGTTTATAAGGAGTAAACTCATGAAGTTAGTAGTGAAGTAAAAACCAGTTTAGTTGGAGCTAACTCAGTAAAGACAGTTAAGTGTGGATAACCTCTGGTTGAAAAGGTTGTGATCGAACCTAAGTTGTAACTACGATCGGGTTGGAAGATCTTTAAGTAGAAAAATCTGTCGATTAATTGTTGTTGTTTACAAAATTGTAAGCAGACGGAGTAATTATGAATAGAAAATTGTTATTGCTTGTAAAAGGTTACAACACTGCACAAAACTGTGTTGAATAAAGGATTTTTAATTAAAACCAAACACAAAATTTATTTTATTTTAACTACAATCTACGAACTCATAAAAAGACATTCTTAAAAAGGTAAAAACGTAACAGTATTAAATTTAGAAAAGACTGTTACGAAAAATTTGTTGTAATGGTGGAGAAAATGAACAGTCTATAGTGCGAAAAAACAAAAACCAGTGCGTATTATACCAGAAGTTTTTAACAGAATAAAAACACTTTGCTTTGATGGTAGCACACCCCCATCCTTATTCAAATTTCAGTTCGATATTATAGCCAACAGAAACGGATAGGACGATGAAGCGAAGGCTCTAGAACTAAATTTAGCATTAAAAAAGGTGCTGCAGCAGAAATTTTAGATACCCTGCCAGCCAGCTGCAGAAACAACTACAACGACTTAATGGTGCGTTACAGCGTAAATTTGGCGACGAATACAAACGCGATTTGTACTGCATGGAGTTAAGGTGCCGAACGCAAAAGGCTAATGAGTCGCTTCAAGTCTCTGCAATGGAAGTCGAGAGGTTGGTGCAGCTTATCTATCCAGGGGAAACCCTCCCACTAATAGAGCAAATTAAGACCGAAAAATTCATCAGTGGCATAAGGGACCCTTATATTAAGTATACAGTGTGCGCTGCTCATAAGACAACCTATGCGGAGACCGTGGCATTTGCACTGGCATAGGAGACCGCTGGAGAGATATCCAAGCCACACGTACATAAAGGATGCTATACCTTTATGTAAAAACCGTAAATACCAAAGAAGATTTCATTACAGCTATCAAAGAGGTGGTAGAGCGATTTTTGGCTGAAAAAGAGCAAAGGGCAAAAAGGAAGTGCCAAAACTATGGCAAGAGCGGTCATTTCCGAAGAGATTTTGTGGCACCGACAAATGGAAATATAAAATGGGCTTAAGTATACACAATAGGGTACGAATAAATGAACATCGTAATGTAAATGAGGTTGACCATAATGGAAATAGGTATCATAGAGACTGTGACATGAAAAGATTTCCACGTAACAGTGAAGCTGGTTACCGAAGTCGAAAAAGTAAATACGACAAAAAAATAGCTATTGATGAAACAAGTGATAAGGCCAACGAGACTGTTATCAACATCCGACAATTACTTCTGGAAGTCAACGGCTCAAAGAAAATACCTTATACCGGCAAGGATTATAGCGGCTAAAGAAAAAGACAATCGGCCTACTAGTAAAGAGACATCGGCAGACAGCCCTCTAATAAAAGCTTATTGAGCTCAATGGAATAGTTTAAAGCTGATAGATGGCTGCTTATACCGAAGCTGGGAAAGTGCAGACCGCAATTCAACTTCCAATCTAATAGTGGTTCCTTCCTCAAAAATGAATAAAATTTTGAATCAGTCTCATAAGGAACATAGCAAGGGCACCTTAACGTGGCAAAGGCAGTTGAAAAATTAAAACAGCGTTATTATTGGGTTGCATGCAAGCAAGCTGCCGCCGGATGGATAGCAAACTCCACTGAATGTATTGAAGCTAAAAATGCAGTCAGAAAAATTCAGAATCATCTGCAGCAAAACAAATCGAAAGCACCAGTCGGTAATGCCAAGAAAAATGAAAGTCTCAAAGAAATTCATGAAATGATGCACACACGACTAGAAACGGCCAGTGATAGGTTGAAAGCCAGGTATGATCGCGCAGCAAACACGGAAGGCTACTCTACATTCCACAGCGGAAGAAGTGAGTCTCTCCAAAGCTGTCAATTAACTGGGATGGACCTTATAAGGTAGTCAAAAGGTTAAACGATGTAGTATACAGAATACAGAAGAACAATAACCCACGATAGATAAGTGTCACCCCGTCAATCTGGCAGCACTACCATGTCGACCATCTTTACGTTACATTTGAATTAACGGATATGAAAATAGAAAATGGTCCATATTTCCAGAACCTTCCAAGTTGTAGGCAATTAGGTATATAAAGGAAAGAAAAAAGTTTACCTTTGTCGAAGCGTAATGAGGCTAAGGAGCTGGTCAATGAAATGAAGAAGAGTGGTGTAATTGAACCATCATCGAGTCCTTGGAGCTCACATGTAATCTTATTTAAACAGAACAGAACAGAAGATGGCCGTACAAAATTCTGCGTAGACTACAAAAAGCTTAATGATGTCACGAAAATGAACAGCTACCCTCTTACAAGAATTGACTACACGTTAGCTGGAACGAAGTGGTTTTCTAAATTAGATCTGCAAAGCGGGTATTGGCAGATAGAGATTTCAAACAAGGAACGACAGCTTATGGCGGTTCAAAGTAATGCACCGGCCACATTCGAGCGACTTATGAAGTAGTACGCGCTTCATTGGAAGACTTTCCTGGTGTACCTCGATGACACGATAGTCATGGGCAGAAAAATTAATGTTAAGCATGAAGAATTTTTTTTTATATATATGACCAGCACCCAGGGGATGGCCTACTCATGCAGTGCATTGTGCTGGTACTAGGAAAATAGGTTATTGGAAGGAGGACAGAGGGAGTAGTGTCTATAGACGTTAGATTTAAATTTACTCATGTCGTAAGTGGCAGGAAATACTTTCGCTGGAAGATTATTCCACAACCGAACAGTGCGACCAAAGAAAGAATTCTCCCTATAATGCGTTGTGCGATTTACTGGACAATCAACTACAAAGGGATGCGCTCTACGAGAAAAACGAGTACTACGTAAAAATATATGATTTTTAGGAATTAATTCCTTAATTTCGTTGGAACAATTTCCATTATAGTACCGATAGAACAATGAAACACACGCCACATTGCTCCAATGAATCGATAGAGTTGACTACCCTACCATCATTGATGAGCATCTTCGCCCTCTCCTGTACGCGGTCAAGAAACTCCAAAACAGACATTGAAGCACCGGCCCATACATAAGAGTTGTATTCCATTTTGGGTCGGATATAGGTCTTGTAAATATTAAGGAGATCAGATGAAGTGAAATATTTTTTGCACCGTCTCAAAAAACCAAGGCTTCTTTCGACACTTGAAATATGTGATCATTCTAACGAACGTCACAGTGAATTCTCATGCCCAGAACATTAAGAGCATCTGATTCTTCAATATCCACATTACCCATTGACACAGATGACAGCACACCACCACGTCTGTCTTAAAAAACAACATTGAGTCTTACGTGCATTAAAATCGACCCTGTTCGCACGACCCCACTCGGAGACCTTCACCAGGTCACTTGTGAGTGTGACGTTCATATTCATCCTTCTTACCCCGACCTCCAAAAGGCTCGGTCTACGATCAAAAGAATATGAGTGACAAATGTTGCTGTCACCCGCAAAAGAGTAGATAGGATTAGAAGTGAGAAGAAGGAAGTCGTAGAGAAATTTTCGAAAAAGAGTAGGAGAAAGAACAGAGTCTTGCGGTACCCCTGAGTTTAACCTGAACTCGTCGGATGAGACCCCATCTATAACCACTCTTATTACGATCTCTGAGAAAACTCGATATAAATCGAGAGAAGTGACTACCGACACCAAAAGCATTAAGTTTCGAGATGAGAGCCTAGTGCCAAACTCTATCAAACGCCTTTGAGATATCCAGAGCCACAACCTTGCTCTCGCCAAAACCATTAATGGACTTGTTCCACTTCTCCGAGAGCAACGCCAGCAGGTCACCAGTAGAACGGCCCTTTCGGAAACCGTACTGAAACTATGCAATGATCCGAATTTCCGAGAGGTGCAAGAACCTCAACTACATACTTTTCAGGGTGTGTAGTGAGGAAAAGGTCGAGGGTATTGTTCCGGTGCCCATCTACACACGATATATGTGTAGGCTCATTCACTAATTGCGCAAGGTGATTGTGCGCTACAAATAAATCAACGTATTGGCCTTCTGGAGTTGTACGGCCTGAATGGCGTAACCAAGATGAATTATGAACATTAAAATCACCAGCAACAACAATTCACAGCTTCATTGTGAATATACATAGCAAGAGCCCTATGAAAATTAAAAAGGGACAGAAGGTGATACCCAGGGATATGAAAATCCTGTAGATCAGCATTTTCAGAAACCTGGGTCTCACATAATGCGAAAACATCCGGCCTATGGAGATAAAAGTGCGCATACACGGAGAAAAAGTTCGCCCGTAGCCCACGCACATTGTAGAAGTCAATTCGAAAGCGTCCTGCCATTACGTAAATTCAACCAAATAAAAGAAAAAATAAATATATAAATTAACCATGGTTGACTTAACGGATGCGTACGACAAGGAAATGGGTTACAGCCAGTGTTACCTTCACTACTGAATAATCCAACTGCAACCCCTCCGAGTGGTTCAAACCCAAAGGTTCGGAAAGGGATAATGAGGGGAAGGGAAAGCACTATTGCCGATGGTAGGGCACATAATTAAATTCTTCCCTATGGATCAAACAGTCCTTCATTTTACTGATGTTTAATCTTGCCCGTATTCGAATTGGTTATTGTCAAGTGTGTGTTTATTTTTTATGTTAGTGTTTTGTTGTTTGTTCTATTCCAATAATTTGTTTTGAAATTAATATTTTGTTGTTTTCGTTCTCATTGATGATGTTGTATTTTCTTGTTTTATTTATTTATTTTAATATTGTTTTTGTATATTCCGTTAGGATTGTTGGTCATTTTTGCCTATGTTCCACAATTCTTTTTTGAGAAATTGTTTCGTTGAGTTTTTGTTGGTTTATAATTTTATGTCGTTCTTGTAAAAATATATTTTTCTTTTTATTTTTTTTAATTTTTTATTATTAACTAATGTTTCGTCAAGAGTTGCGACTTTTGGTATACGTATGTATATACATATATGTTCTGTTATTGGTTTTTTATGTTCACTTTTGTGTACTTTTATTGTTTATCATTGTTATATTTTATTCTGTAATATTGCACTGCTTAGATTTATTGACACAGAAACAACATGGACGGACAAGCGAAACACGTATTGACGACACCGACGACAAATCACTACTCTACTACACTACTGAAGAATTTTGTTGCAAAATGTGGTTCAAAATTTCGTGAAACCGCAAAACCTATTGCATTTTCAATTTTCATAAGAAGATCATGTGCATATAAACTAAATATAACTGAGGCGTTTCCTGTTAAAGAATATTGCTCATTTTTAATATTCCATAACTTAACTTCCTTCTATTACATATTACAAAACTCCTCTCATCAACATTTCATATAGAAGATAGACTGCATGGGTAAGAATGTTATAACTCGACAGCTTGTATATTAAGGCTGTCAACCAAACATTATTTAATGCCTTTTTAAAATCTATAAGACAAGCACCGGTGTAGTATTTTCTGTTTAAGTTCCAATTAAAATCTGAAATCAGTATATTTTTGGCGTGTACAGTAGAGTGCCTAAATTGAAACTCAAATTGTCTTTCACATAGTATTTTCAACTTTTCACAATTCTTCATTACCATGATGTTAGTGCAGTTATGGCTCTGAAATTTTTTGGATCGATGTTATCTTTCCCCTTTTTTTGGTATTATGACAATCTTTGCCGACTTCGGAAAATATGCGTTATTTGTCATATTATTAAACGATGTTGAATACTCAAAAAATCAAAACATTCGGAATATTTTTCAAAACTACGATTGATATACTATTAATCCCGGATGACAATTTTGGTCCTAGGCTTAAGAAGATGTATAAAATCTCATCGCGTGAGACAAAATAATCATTAGTGAGAGAAGAGCTCTACTCATTAGGCTCTGTACATTTATCAAATTGTAACACGGTTGTTCGACTATTTACATATCCGTCCCCGTTTCCAAAAACGAGAAAAAATGTAGTGGTCATTGACTGGTACATGGGTGTTGTTGTCTGACTCCATTTCCTTTGATGCATATATATTTGCGAAATATGCTCCAGTAACATTCAAAGTGTTTTACTCATCTCTCACTATATAGTATACTTATTATTTTGGTACGTTTGCAACGTTGCAGGGTTAATATGCGCCTTATAAAGCAAGTCTGCATTATAGGAAGACATCTTTATTAATTCCAAGGATGCCTGTTTTCTGGACTGTTTTTTACCGTGGAGAACGTGTGTGAAGAGTCATTATAACTCAATTTAGAAAGCTTTCATCTTAACATATCATTGTCCGATTTTCTAATAAGTTTTAGTCTGATTTTCGAAAATGAAAATTCATTAAGGGAAAGTATACGCTCAAGCTTATTATACTTCTTTCTCATTGTCAAAAATTAATTTTCTCCTTTTGTAAATTCGTAATAATTGGTGTAATAATATAATGAAGATTGTCTTTGTCATAGTATCTTGGAACAGTCCTATTAACTGCATCTACTAACTAGTTACCTAGTGATCTTGTCGTGATGCGAAGGCTTACGTGTAAAGACCCATGAGGCTGTGCTAGCAGGGCCTCCCACACCAGAGTGGATCATCCCCAACAGGGCGGCTATCAGGCCTTACCTTCTTGATGACCTTTCTCAAATTCTTGGTCAGGATTCCTCCGTCTACTATCAAACTTTCCGAAATCCACCAGCGTCTGTTTCCATATTGGGCGGCTTTGTGGTCTGTCTTGCTCCCAGAAGGACGGCAGTTATTTATAAAACTCGGTTATGTATAAAACTCCCTTTGATTTTATTCGAATAAAATAAGTGAAGAGAAACCGAGCCTCATGTATCCGGTCGGGCGCTTTATAATCTCCGGACACCTTTTTCCCACGATGATGCCCTTGGTTTCTGATAAATCGATTGATACCAAGGTCCAGGTTAGTCTGATGGAGACGGCAGGTCAGGCTAGTCTGCCGGCTACTGGTATTAAAGCAGGAGGAAATAAAGGGAAACCTGGACCTTCCAAATGCGTAAAAGCTGCTCTCAAAGGAAGTAGTGGCAGAGTTCTGTAACAGGCACCACCAAAGCTGCCTTGACCCGCGCCGGCTTAGGACCCGTGAAAATCCCTGCTCCGGACCCTGCCAATCTGGAATATCGGGCGACAGGTAACCAGTGCTTACCTTAATAAGGGGAATGCGAACAAGTCTTCGGTCTCCCAACCTTCACCTCCCTCCGCAGGTTAAGGAAATGCGAACAAGTCTTCGATTTCCGGATCTGAGCTCTCTAACAAAAAGACGTCCCAAATACACATTACACCCGCTACAAAGAAGGCCTTCTTGAAGCGATATGCTTCTGAGCGCTTCATGGATAAATTGGGCAAGAAGCCCAATACTACCAAAACTACCTCCTCTGGTGTCAAAAGACGCGCCTAAACAGCAACGTTCAGAAGAGGAGGAGCAAAGGCAGGGCCAGTAGCCCAAGACGAAGCGTCTGAAGCCACAAAAATCAATGGATAAGTCCTACAGCGAGGTGGCCAAAGGTCATCTCATACGGACGATCATTGATAGGAGTGACACTGATTGCTCTATTTCCCGGGAAAACCGGTCTCTAAGCAATGCTCGTTCTACGAGCATCTGTACATTGACTTTAAGATTGCGGTCAGACCGCCTGGGACTAGGATATTTCAAAATAGGAGGAGGGCGGACTGGGGGAGCATCGCAACATCCTTTCCCGAACTCTTCCGGAATGGTTGCCGCTATATCGAAGCTTCTGTTGAGATTTTGACGAAAGCTTTGGATATGGCGACGGGCGAGGCATGTAGACCAAGGGTCTGTAAAGGGAGGAAGCAACCACCATGGTGGAATTCCAATCTGGGCGACATCTGAGAGGAGTGCCGCCGGCTATTTAATAAGGCTATGAGAGGGGGCGACTGGTCCACTTATAGATCATCATGGAATAAATTTAAGAACCAGATTAGGAACGCTAAACGCAATTTTTATAGAGCCTTCTGCAGCAGTGTGTAGGGACTTTCCGAGACGAGCCGGCTGCGGAAAATCTTGACATCATCACCCGAGGGCCCTGGTTTCATTCAGAAGCCATGTGGAATTTGGACCAAAAGCGGACAGGAGACTTTGAATGTCTTGCTGGACGTGCTCTTTCCGGGCATTCTTCCTATTGGGGAGCGACATGCGGGCAACTCATAAGCTTATACTGAGTCCTATGTTTCATTCAAGGAAAGGAAGCTAAGATGGGCATTGGGTAGCTTTGCCCCGTACAAATCCTCTGGTCCGCATTATTCTTGCCGATCTTCAAAATAATGTTGATTTAGTGGGTCCTTGGCTGATGGTTATTTATAAGGCATGCTTGGCGTGATCTTATATTCGTGAGTCGTGTGCCGTGCGCTAGGTGGTATTTATTCCGAAAAGGAGTAAAACCTGCCATACGGATCCAAAGGACTTCAGACCCATCAGGCTGTCTTCTCTTCTTCTGACGACTTTGGAAAGGTACGATACAACCTGACCTATTATCTGCGTCCCAATGTCTACACTAGTGGTAAATCTGTGCTTCCCTCGCTTGTGGGATATATTGAAAATTCCCTCATGCGCAGGGAGTATACTCTAGTGACATTCCTAGATATAGAGTGGACCTTTAACAATGTGTCACCGGATGTAATTAGGTCGGCTCAGGTGGCACTGAATGGGTCTGTGAGTTTTATATGGAAGCTCTGGATAAACAGGGTCATTGTCTCAACTATAAGGTCAGCCACCGTCATAGGGTGGCTGCAAGAGGCACCCCACAGGGGGGTTCTTTACCCTCTCCTGTGAAATTTAACCGTCAACACTCTACTCGTGAAGCTTGACTCTAATCGTTTCAAGACTGTGGCATATGCGGATGATGTTACTGTGGCTGTGTCGGGAGAATTTCTCGACACACTGTAGCAGCGCCTTCAAACATCTCTGGTGGGGAACTGACAGTGAGCGGAGCATTAACCCGAGAAATACGAAATTAGTACTGTTCGCACGCAGGTACAAAGTTCCGTCTTTTTCTCACCGCGTCTGCATGGGGTTGAACTGTGGCTGTCGAATAGCGCGCAGTATCTGGGAGTAATCCTGGACTCCAAGCTATCCTGGCTTAAGAATACGCGTGTGATATCAGCGAGGGGAAACGTTGCGCTGTACACTTGCCGTAGGGCCGTTGAAAAGTCCTGCTGTCGATTCCTAGGTATTCCCATTAGATTTTTGACACGATGGTTAAGCCCATACTTATGTATGGTGCGATTGTATGGCGGAGGTCTCTTGAGAAGTCCACATATAGCATGATCTTTGACGGGGTTCTGCGAAGCGCGGCACTGATGATTACAGGTGCGGTCAGGTCCTCTCCTTCGAGGGCCTTGTTTTTATTATTGAACAAGCTTCCAGTGTACCTGATGGCTAGGCAGATGGTTAACATGTATGAGATAAGTTTGAAGATGGCGGGGCATGGTCTGAGAAGGATTACGGGCATGTGGCCATTTTTGGGTATTTGGATATGATTCCTGACAGGATAGATTACTGTACACCCAAACCCTTCTTCGATAGAATGTTCTCCGTGCGCATCTCACCAGAACCGGTTATTACACCCGGTTCTGTTGAGGTATGCACGGATGTATCGGAATCCACGGAAGGGGTTGAGGGCGGTGTCTTTTTTCCTCCTTACGGCATGAGAGTATCCTTCAAACTGCCGGAAAACTGCAATATCTTACAGGCGGAGGTCTCGGCGATGAAGAGGGCAGCGGAGTGGTTGATGTAGTATAGGGTATATGATGTTGATATCCGGATCTGTACAGACAGTCAAGCTGCGATTAGAGCGCTTCTGGTGTCTATTCGACATCGTGAGCTGTGTGTGAATGCCTGCCATCTCTGAACAAGATGGCGAGACATTCAGATCTAGAAGTTATCTGGGTAAGGGGTAACTTTGAACTGTGTAGCAGATGAACTGGCGAGTGGGTCACTTCTCGGCAACGAGGAGATTAGGATGGTTGGGATGCCACTTTCCTCTTATAGACTCTAGAAATTTAAATGTTGTGTTCCTTAATTAATATACCTGTACCACCTCCTCTCGAAACACCACACCTATCTTTCCTAATAAACTTATAACTATCAAATTTAATTTTATCTCTTTTGTTCAACTTTGTTTCATTTAAAATAATTAAATCAAGATTATATTTGTTAATGAAGTTTACTAAATTTTATCTTCAATTTAGTCTTTTAATGAATTTACGTTTATGTGAGTTAAGTTACATTTACACATTATTAATATTATTCATGGGGTCTGTAAAAGTGAATATAGAGCATCGATTCTTGATGCTTGTATTTGTAACTGTTTTTTGGAAATTAAGCATTTGATTAGATAAGATAAATTTTGAATTGAATTTTGTAGATCGACAAAAAAAATTATTATTTAAGCAATTCTTGGTATATCGCTTATATTATTATTAGTTCTTACCACATTAGCAAAGCTTAAGCAATTGTTTGTTTGTAAAGGTTTTATGTTGTTTTTGGGAAATTTCTGTTCTAATCTTAATTCGCCTTTGCAACTCTTTATATTTCGCACATCCCTTATACGAGGCTGGATGGCTGTACTTATTGCAGAGAACACAGAATATCTCTTCTCTCTTATCTATGCCGATGCGACCTAAATCGCATTTACCAATTCCATGTGATGTTTTTCCCATTTAACACATTTGAACAATATTACATTTATTGCTTTTAAGGCTTTGTGACGACAAAAGTCAGCGCGGCTTCGTTTTTGGGTGGTCCACAAGCTCATCAGGCCAAATATTTATTTTTTCTTACTAGTAATTTATATAGTAGCATTGAATTATGTTATTTTATTATTCTTTTTATTATTACCCTTTATAGCATTATTAGTATTGTTATTGTTATATTGAATTAATTTTTGTTGTTGCATTGAATTGTATTTATAAATATTATTGACTGTACTTTTTCCTCAGACTACACACACGGAGTGGGATAACGGTGTCAACACATAATCTTACTTATAGATATTTAGCTTTCCCCAACGACAGTAAGACCTGACGTGACTAAGGGAACAAGGTTAAAGCTCTGTCGGAGGGTGGTGAACCACTGCGACCGAGCCGACAACTGGTGGCCAAGCAACCCGGTCATCATTGGGTGATCGAGTTACCCAGCCTCTCCTAACGCGACTTACGATCACGGACTGACCTAGTTTTCCGGCCTCTCACCTAGGAAACAAACGTTTGTTTAGCGTTAAGCATAGAATCCTAAGCAATGTTTTAAAAAAAATATTTATGATTATAAGTGATAGCTTTGTTATTTACTTATTAAATTGTTTTAATTTATTTTCTGTCCGACACTGGACCCCGCTGACCTACCCCAGCATCCGAGCGGAAAACGTGTCGTTACAGCTTTAATGTGACTTTCCCTTTTTTTAGATTTTGTAGTTAAAATTATTCACTTTTATAAACTTTAAGATTTCAGATTCAGGCTGACGAAGTGCAGACATAATTTCTTCTGAATCTGTATCAGCTGGTAGCCCTTTTAGCAGAAGGGTTTTAGTTTTGCACATTTTGGAGTAAACTTAAAGAATTTTTTTTTGCTTTTTCTAGCATTAACGTTTTTTATTTTTATTTCTAAACTCCTTTATTTTAAAGTGATTAATCTTTAACCCATTTTTTATGAATTTTATTAGTTCTTTTTTGGTAATCAATCTGCCTTCGTTTGTGTTTCCGTCGAATATCATTGTAAAATTTCGGACCTTAAACTTGCGGATCCAAACTTTTATAAGAGTGCCCTGATGATATTTTATTGAGGACTGATATATATCCGAATATTATCTTCGGTGGACTTACGAGGAATATTTTCAGTACCTTGTTGGCTCAGGAAAATGTTTTTGGATGGATCTTAACAGGACCGGTTAAGAATTCTACGGTTAAAGTTTATACCACAGCCATTATTACATAATTTAAGTAGATATCTGGTCAATTTCTGGGAGCTCGAGAAAAGTTCGGGGAAGGTTTTTATCTCCGAAGTCAGGATTTGTGAACAGAATTATAAGACTACGAGACAGCGTAACTCTAGTAGAAGGTACATCGTAACGCTTCCTTTTAAGCCTGACTTCCCACAAGCTACCAACTTAGGTATATCGAGAACTAGTGCTTTGAGCTTTTTTGGAATTAAATAATACCTTTTCCGCAAACCGGACAGTAGGGATATGTATGATGAGGTTGTGAGGGAATATTTGAACTTAGGTCATATAAAATATGTAGGTTCAGTTTGATAGGAAGAACCACAAAACTTAGAGTAGTCTTCTATGCGTCGAATTAAATTTTGAATTGTACTTCCTTAAATGATTGCTTATTTGCAGGAACAACTTTGAAGGCCGATTTAGTCATTTTAATTCTTCGTTGGCGATTATTTAGGTATGTTTTGTATTGTATGTTATGTATTGCCAGATCAGGATTCATCCCTCGAACGAATTCTTTATAGAAGCTCACCTGATAGTGATGCGACCGAATACGAACTTCATACTATGACTTTCTGTGTGAATTCTGCTTCTTCTTGCTGTTAAGACATTACTTCGGTTAGCCGAAGAGTGCCAGGAAAATTTATGTATGTATGTATGTATGTATGTATGTATGTATGTATGTATGTACGTTGACAACGTTTTGACGGGAGCACAGGACATATCTTTGATTGCTAGGCATCAATTAGTAGCAGTCTTATCGTCGGCTGGCTTCGAACTTAGAAAATGGACTTCGAATGAGCATTTAATACTCACAGGTTTGTCCACGGCACATTTCGTTGACGCGGAACTTTTAACGTTCGAAGAATCTAGCAACTCTAAAGCTGTAGGAATTTTATGGAATGCGCAGTTAGATTCTTTCTTTTTTAAAGTGAGTACTATTGAAATGAAGTTGAAAAGAGAAATTTTGTCCACTATCGCTAAACTATTTGATCCAGTTTGTAGGTTGAGTACCGTGATTGTTATGGCCAAAATTATTATACAACGCATTTGGCAAGACAATATTTATTGGGATGAATGTATGTCTTCAAGCTACTACAAAGAGTTAATTAAGTGTAAAACAACATAATTCACTATAAAATACAGACTAAGATTTATTTCCTTTAGTTTAAGAGACGTGTTGGCTGAATTTTAAAATTCACACAAAAAAATATATTGACAACAGAATCGACGCCCGTCGTTCTTTTTTGTTTTGTTGATTTTTAATTTTATTTGATAGAAGTTGTTCGATGGATATGTCATTGGGAATAATATACACTTTAAGTTTTATTTTCCTATTCTTTTGGCGTTTGTCATTTTTAAATTGTTACTGTTTCGCCAGAGTCGCCAGTTTCTTTCCGTTCGTCTAGCTGAAGAAAAGTTTGTTTTGTTTCTTCTCTTCCAGCTTTTGTTTGTGCAATTTTTTGCATGGAAATTGCTTTGCGGGAGTTTGTTTTCCTTTTAATTTTTTTTCATAAAATTTTTGCGTTTAATTATAATTTTTGTGTAAACATTTTTCTTTTCAATAAAAATTTTAATTTTTTTCTTTATTTTTGTTAACATTCAAAGTAAAATGATGGCTTGTGAAAAGCGAACAAAAATTTTATCGCTTTCATACCCAGCTATATCAACTCTGATATCTGCCCTTTTTTTTATTAAAAATTATGTGAAAAAAATGTGTTTTGTCTCTTAACCTATAGGCAATGATTGTAAGGTGTTTTTTTTTCTCGAAAAACGAGAGAAATTATAAGAAAGTGGAAACAAATTTTTAAATTCAACTTCAGTTTCATTGCAACATTTAGCAAGTCTAAATATGCGTACACGTGGTTTATATTTTGTCTATAATCATTAGCAAATAAATTTAAATTTTCACTGGTACACTTGTCGCTGTTTCAGTGACAACTAAAAGAAAAAGCGAAAGAAACCTTTTCATTATTTCTTTGTGCCTTCAAAAAATTTGCGTACATTTACCATACGTGTGCATTCGTCACCGTCTCTTTGACGACTAAAAGCAAGAGTGTGAGAATACGTGTGAGTTGATCGGGGGCAAAAGTCCCATGACAAGCTCATGACCGTTTTAGACCAATCATATACTGACTTCAGTGATGATGATGATGCTGATGAAACTGGTCAGCTTCAAATGTAAATGCAAACGCAGATAATAGAGATGATAGCATGACCAATGAAGATATTTCTAAATTTCAGAATAGTCAGCTAAGTGCAGTGGTAGAGCAATCAAACTCTATTGAAATAATAAATTGTGCATTATGTATTTCGATTTGAAAAACTAAATCTTTCGAAAGCAAATCCTTTTCGAATAATTTACTAACATTTCAGGTATTTTTACAAATAAATTTTTGTAAATAGGTCTACATACAACAATTTGATCGAGCTTGTAAGTTTTTCTTTAGAATGGAAATACATAAGTCCCTGTAAAATTAAAATAAAATTTAATTATTTCTGTAAATCTCGCCAAAGTGTACAACCCCTGAATGCTATTCAATCTTCGTAAAACTTAGTATATATAGCATTTGTATCAATAACCGAAACCCAGGGCATAAGCAAAGTCATATGAAAAATACATTTTTGCTAAAAACGAAACATCCATCGATGGAATTTGATTAATGGATAAACTTGATTATAATATTTAAACACATTAGGGCAACGATATATTATACAACTGAAATTAATGTTTACCTAGTACTTCATGTCCACTTAACGGAAAATAAAAATATTTTTTATTATTTATATTATATATATATATATTTTATATATATATATATATATATATATATATATATATATATATATATATATATATATATATATATATATATATATATTGTATACAAAATATATAATGTTATTGTACATAAGGACGTAATTTTTAAATATCAATAAATACATATAAATATCAAAACATATTAAACTTATTTTATATTTTTACATGATTTGTTTTTAAGTAACGTGCAGTTTTTATATATGTAATGAAATAAATACATTTTTCAATTACTATGATTCTAAAAAAATTAATATTGGGAGATTAATTAATTCGGTCCGCTTTTATAAGATGGCTCTAAAAACATTATATTTTTAAATTGTCCCAACTGATTGACGTGATTTTACAAAACATTTTCTAAAACCACGGCGAGAAGCTATTACTATTCAAAAATTTAATGTTTTTAGAGCCATCTTTTGAAAACGGAACGAATTAATTTGCATTCTCAATAGGTTTTAGTTTACTATTTAATATATTTGAAAGATTCACAAAGTGTCATAAAATCGCATGTCCGAAAATAAAGTATGAAAAAATTAGACTGTTGAGAACAACCATTTTTATTAACATGATGCTACTATTTTAAATTTATAAGTAAAACAAGCAGTGTGCGATTACAATTTGCGGATAAGACAAATAGGAATACGTTATCCAGACGCAAAAATAGATTTATTTTTAAAAAAGTTATTTTTTATTTTACATATTTTTAAAATACGATAGCACAAAAACAACAAAGAAAGTTTAAAAATAACAATATTTTTTGACCTTTTTAAATTTTTAGAACATTATAATAATGTGACACGATTACACACTTTGTGAATACCCCAATTATGTTCTTAAATACTATACAAATGATTAAATTCTATATAACAACCATACCAAGTATTGTTAAAAAATCAAACATTAAATTAAAAATTGTAAAATATAAACTGATATAGTTTTTCTTTATTATTTTACATTTAAGAAATGTAATTTTTTTATGAATTGTTTAAGTGTTTATGTAAAACAAATGTAGCAAATATTGTAAATAGATGACAATTGTTAATAGTACGAAGTATTAGATTTGATTTCTTAAAACAATTTTTAATAACTGCAACTAAGACTTTATAATAGGCAAGAAATAGAAGCAAGTGTAAAAAGACTTGACTTATGTATAATAACACGCTTTGTAAAAAATATCCAAGGGCAAAAAAGCATGCCTTCATCCTTAGTTTATAAATAAATAAAGTCAAGACGGAGATTTATGTGCTTTTTGTTTTGCAGTATAATTTAAAAAATGCAATTTTAAACCTTTCTACTCATTAGATATAATGATATGTAATTTAATAAGATTAGTAACTTGTATATGTTATTTAATTTCATATAAATAATTCTTTGGTTGTAATATTTGTACTATTCAAATATCCTCCGTATCCATGGCAGTATTAATATCAGCGACAATTTTGCTCATTATTTCTCGATATGGTGAATTTGGCTTAAATGCTGTTTCCAAAAGTATTTCATCGCCAAAAAATTCAAACACTTCATCAATTCGACTTAAAGACTTTTCTGTCAAGTGATTTTGCACAAGAGTTTTTAATGCGGTATGTGATTCAGCTATAGATTTTTGTAAATATGGCAAATCAAAGCTATAATCAACTTCATAAAAAGATATAACAGCTAATTGCGTATTCTAAATAAAAGAAAAATAACCATCACACAAAAACCATACATATTATTAATCCTTTTTTGGTTAAATTTACCTGAAACTTTCGTTTAAATATATCCGTCTGGGCCTGCTCTTCTGCACTAAATTGATTATTGCGATGTAAAACTCCAATTTTTATGACAATCTTAATTATATTTTTTATAATCTTTTCTGCTTTTACTTTGTTACCACTCTGCAATATAAAATGTTTGCACATTAATTGTAGTACTATTTGAAGTAGTATTATTAATAATTAATTATTATTATAATTTTCTTAGTTTTATATATTTTATACTATTAACTACTATGAAGAGCTATAACTAATTAAAAATTAATAATTATTCATATTTTTATCCTTTTTTAATATTATTGGTTTTATTACTATTTTCTCCGCTTCGTTTCTAAATTTGTATTCAATATTAAAAATAATTGACCAATTTAAAATATATTTTTGCAGCCTCCGACTAGCACTCATCGTGTTCAGACGTACATATTTTTATCATCGTCGCGCATTTTTTTGTTTTTGTTGTTCTCGACATAACTTAATTTATTTTTCTCTGTATTATTATTCGCACTCACATACGTGTTGTCTAGCTGTGTCTTTGCCAACATGGCCCCTGGCCGCCCCTTAATTGGGGACAACCGGTTTTCCTTACTGACTACCGAAAATCCCCAATCTAATAGAAAAAAGAGCAAAAGAGAAAGATCGCCTCTTGACTTTTCTCCACTACCGAAGCAGAAGACAACAAACTCTAAATTCATTGTTATTGCCGTACGGATGAAAAAAACCATTATCAGAGTATTCTTGTTTTGCTATTCCTAGAACTCTTTATATTATTAGCAAGGATATTATTTCAATCTCCCAATTACGGGACGAAAAATTTTTGCTGCTTGTCAAAGATTCTACTACAGCAAAAAAGATTGTATAAATCAAGGAACTATTTGGGATTTGCTCCATAACATGTAAATTGCATGAAAATCTCAATTATACAAAAGGGACAATTTTTGCTTCATACCTTGCCAAAATTCCTGAAAAGGTAATTATCGAAGAGCTGAATTCGCAAGGAGTTGCCAACATTTATAAGTATGAAAAAACTCTTGATAATGTAAAAAACTTCACAGGGGTAATTCTTCTTACTTTTGATTTATACCACCTTCCCGAAACAAGTGACGTCTCCTGGTAAAAAGTAAAAATTATAGTCGGTTATTTGGGCATACAATTAAACATTGTAAAAATCCTCCGACTTGTGTTAAACGTAATTTACCCCCCCCCCCCCTCCACTATCCCGCGGAATTCTCCAGATTGTTTTGTGCCAACTGTTTTGATGGTCAGCCAGCATCCTCAGTTAACTATAATAAATTCATCCAACAAAAAGAAATTTCAAAAAAAAAAAACAAAAAAAAATGTTCAATGCGTGAAGCAATAAGATCATTTAAAGAAAAAACAAAAACAACTTCTCTAATAATAATTCTTCGTACTCAGCTATTGTAACATTAAAAGAAAACAATAATAACAACTTCAAACCAAACAACAAAGGTGAAGTAAAAAATCAAAAAGTAATTAACCAATCAAAATGAAATAAAGAAATATATGAAAATTACCCGACTTCTACTTACACCTTATCTAATAAGCAACAGCAAATAAAAGAAGCGGCAAAAGCAGATAAAGCAAATAAGAAATCCGATAGAAGCTTTAAAGCAGAAACAAATAACATAAATTTTACTTCCCAACCGGTTGAAACAACTACCGAATTGACAATAACCAAAAAAACTAAACAACCTAATCCCTCCTCCGATGTTGATTTTTTACCTACAAATGTTTGCCTGTCTGAACCTAGTTCTGATAATATAGAATTTATGACTTCTGACAGTGATGATTTTTTTTTGGCATCTTCTGTAAGTCGATTGCAGGCCCAGATTCCCAGCGTTGTTCAAGCGTATACACAACCATATTCGTTCAGCGGAAGGATAAAAGTAATTATCTGTCAAATTAGACATGAGCTACCATTCACGAAATAAGCACTAGTTGAAAAAAAAGTTAGATGGCCGACCCTTTAGTAAAACTAAAGCCATAATAAGCTTGTCAACAAATATACAGGTTAAATAAACAAAGATGGCTTCATAAACAGTAGGCAATTTGGACAATAGTATACCGAAACGACTTCGAGGTGTCATTAAAAATAAAAAGGTACACGAAACAAATAATAAATAGTTATAATTTTATATAGGAAGATTTAATCTATTTGTTTGATTTTTATGCTTTAAATTGTCGCGTGCGAAATGTTCTTTAATTTATATAAAATCCATACAAATTAATTTTTTTCTATGATCTATATATCAAAATTGATTTTTGTTTCTCAGATAAGTTATTATTTTATATTGAAATTTCTGCCTAAGAATGATCCCTTGGTCATTTGTATATTGGCCCCAAAAACTTTTGTTGCTTTAACAATTAATTTGGATAATCAGCGCACCGCTAATAGCTTCGGAGGTCGTCAACAAATGCTTACATTGCAACAAATACAAGCCTAAAAAGTATATGCAGATAAGTCGTCCGTTTCATTTTTGTGGAGTAGACTTTTGTGGCTCTAGATCGTATAATACATACATCGCCATATTTATCTACTTCGCGACAAAGGCGGTTCATTTAGAGCCTGTCTCCGACCTTTCCAGCAACAAACGATTATAACGATTAAATCACAAACGTGACAACCGTACAAAATTTTTTTATGATAATGCTACGAATTTTTTGTGGCCGTCAACTCGTACTGCGCTCAAAACTCTATATAATTCGAATTTAATTTAATTTTGGTGGACTCTGGGAGGCGGCCAAGGTTGCAAAAGGTGTCTTTCTAAGAATATTATCCAGCGCCCACCTCACATATGAAGGCATATCTACAGCACTAATCGAAATAGAATCAATTATGAACTTACGCCCTTTGACATCACTGTCAGCAAATGCTAATGATTTCAATGTCCTTACACCCACTCATTTCCTCATTGGCACGTAACTTAGCACAATTCCAGAATCATCAATCAAGTTTGAAGACGACATCAGTTATCTTTAGAAATATCAACGCGTAAATGCTGTGAAATGTCGTTTTTGGAAAAGGTGGCGACTTCAGTATTTGCACGAGCTACAAAATCGTGCAAAATGGAAAACTCCTAATGTCAATATCTAAGTTGGGGCACTTGTCTTGATACACGAGGACAACGTACCGCTACTATCATGACATCTATCTAATATTTCTTAACGACTTTCTTCTTCTCACTTCTAATCCTATCTACTCTTTTGCGGATGACAACAACATTTGTCACTCGTATTCTTTTGATCGTAGACCGAGCCTTTTGGAGGTTGGGGTAAGAAGGATGAATATGAACCTCACACTCACAAGTGACCTGGTGAAGGTCTCCGAGTGGGGTCGTGCGAACAGGGTCGATTTTAATGCACCTAAGACTCAATATTGTTTTTTAACACACAGGCGTGGTGGTGTGCTATCATCTGTGTCAATGGGTAATGTGGATATTGAGGAATCAAATGCTCTTGATGTTCTGGGCATGAGAATTCACTGTGACGTTCGTTAGAATGATCACATATTTCAAGTGTCGAAAGAAGCCTTGGTTTATTGAGACGGTGCAAGAAATACTTCACTCCATCTGATCTCCTTAATATTTACAAGACCTATATCCGACCCAAAATGGAATACAACTCTCATGTATGGGGCGGTGCTCCAGTCTATTTTGGAGCTTCTCGACCGCGTACAGGAGAGGGCGAAGATGCTCATCAATGACGGTAGGGTAGCCAACTCTATCGATTCATTCTATCGGTACTATAACGGAATGTGTTCTAACGAAATTAAGGAATTAATTCCCAAAAATCATATATTTTTACGTAGTACTCGTATTTCTCGTAGAGCGCATCCCTTTGTAGTTGATTGTCCAGTATATCGCAAAGCGCATTATAGGGAGAATTCGTTGTTTGGTCGCACTGTTCGGTTGTGGAATAATCTTCCAGCGAAAGTATTTCCTGCTACTTACGACATGAGTAAATTTAAATCTAACGTCCATAAACACTACGCGCTATGTCCTCCTTCCAATAACCTATTTTCCTAGTACCAGCACAATGCACTGCATGAGTAGGGGCCATCCCCTGGGTGCTGGTCTTATATAAAAAAAGTAAGTAAAATTATTACAGGCGCAGATGATTACGCTCGCGTGGCTTAAAAACAAACACAACATGGGATAAAGAAGCGTGCAATCCACAAGCTCACTCTTGTTCAAGTTGCCTTCAAAGAGGCCGAAATGTTCGGCTCGCCTGCTGAATAGTTTTTTTATTTCTTTTATATTTTTCTTTTTCTTTATTTCTTTTATACTTCTTTTTTTATTATTTATATTGTGTTTTATTTTGTTCTCTCATTTTTTATATCTTATTTTGTTCTCTCACAATTTTCCTTAATACAATATTAAGTTTGAATTTTACAGTTAACGTTGCATTTATTTTTATACATCTTGTATATATTTTTACTTTTTTATAAATCAGTCTCAATGAACTGCTTATATAATCCCAACGCATTTTACTTAAATCGTGAGACCATATTCTCGGCGTGTAAACTAACCCCTCTACACAAAATTACCATATTTGGTGTAAGGAGAAGCCAGAAGCGTTGCAAGAACTGCCAATGCAACCAGAAAAATGGATTATGGCCCGATGTTATCATTGGACCATACTTCTTCAAAGACGGCGAAGGCATGAACGTTACTGTGAATGACGGGCGCTACCGTGCGATGATTACAAATGTTTTTTTGCCCAAAATCGAAGAGCTGGACTTGGCTGACATGTGGTTTCAACAAATCAGAAATATAAATATAGGTGTCGGATTGGATCATTTCGCAGCGTTTCGTTTCATACATCAATATTTAATTTAATTACTTTAAAATATAAGTGGTTAGAACAGAATAAACAAAATAAATCAAATCGGAGAAACTCTAAAATTTCTTAATAAAATGAATGAACAAAATGCTTTCAACTTATTCAACACCAACTCCAGTATGGAGACTTTCGCGCTAAACAAACAATGAAGAATTAATTACTAGTCAATTTTATTATTATTGTTATTATTATTATTATTATTATTATTATTATTATTATTATTATTATTATTATTATTATTATTATTATTATTATTATTATCATTATTATTATTATCATTATTATTATTATTATTATTATTATTATTATTATTATTATTATTATTATTATTATTATTATTATTATTATTATTATTATTATTATCATTATCATTATCATTATCATTATTATCATTATTATTATTATTATTATTATTATTATTATTATTATTATTATTATTATTATTATTATTATTATTATTATTATTATTATTATTATTATTATCATTATTATCATTATTATTATTATTATTATTATTATTATTATTATTATTATTATTATTATTATTATTATTATTATTATTATTATTATTATTATTATTATTATTATTATTATTATTATTATTATTATTATTATTATTATTATTATTATTATTATTATTATTATTATTATTATTATTATTATTATTATTATTATTATTATTATTATTATTATTATTATTATTATTATTATTATTATTATTATTATTATTATTATTATTATTATTATTATTATTATTATTATTATTATTATTATTATTATTATTATTATTATTATTATTATTATTATTATTATTATTATTATTATTATTATTATTATTATTATTATTATTATTATTATTATTATTATTATTATTATTATTATTATTATTATTATTATTATTATTATTATTATTATTATTATTATTATTATTATTATTATTATTATTATTATTATTATTATTATTATTATTATTATTATTATTATTATTATTATTATTATTATTATTATTATTATTATTATTATTATTATTATTATTATTATTATTATTATTATTATTATTATTATTTATTATTATTATTATTATTATTATTATTATTATTATTATTATTATTATTATTATTATTATTATTATTATTATTATTATTATTATTATTATTATTATTATTATTATTATTATTATTATTATTATTATTATTATTATTATTATTATTATTATTATTATTATTATTATTATTATTATTATTATTATTATTATTATTATTATTATTATTATTATTATTATTATTATTATTATTATTATTATTATTATTATTATTATTATTATTATTATTATTATTATTATTATTATTATTATTATTATTATTATTATTATTATTATTATTATTATTATTATTATTATTATTATTATTATTATTATTATTATTATTATTATTATTATTATTATTATTATTATTATTATTATTATTATTATTATTATTATTATTATTATTATTATTATTATTATTATTATTATTATTATTATTATTATTATTATTATTATTATTATTATTATTATTATTATTATTATTATTATTATTATTATTATTATTATTATTATTATTATTATTATTATTATTATTATTATTATTATTATTATTATTATTATTATTATTATTATTATTATTATTATTATTATTATTATTATTATTATTATTATTATTATTATTATTATTATTATTATTATTATTATTATTATTATTATTATTATTATTATTATTATTATTATTATTATTATTATTATTATTATTATTATTATTATTATTATTATTATTATTATTATTATTATTATTATTATTATTATTATTATTATTATTATTATTATTATTATTATTATTATTATTATTATTATTATTATTATTATTATTATTATTATTATTATTATTATTATTATTATTATTATTATTATTATTATTATTATTATTATTATTATTATTATTATTATTATTATTATTATTATTATTATTATTATTATTATTATTATTATTATTATTATTATTATTATTATTATTATTATTATTATTATTATTATTATTATTATTATTATTATTATTATTATTATTATTATTATTATTATTATTATTATTATTATTATTATTATTATTATTATTATTATTATTATTATTATTATTATTATTATTATTATTATTATTATTATTATTATTATTATTATTATTATTATTATTATTATTATTATTATTATTATTATTATTATTATTATTATTATTATTATTATTATTATTATTATTATTATTATTATTATTATTATTATTATTATTATTATTATTATTATTATTATTATTATTATTATTATTATTATTATTATTATTATTATTATTATTATTATTATTATTATTATTATTATTATTATTATTATTATTATTATTATTATTATTATTATTATTATTATTATTATTATTATTATTATTATTATTATTATTATTATTATTATTATTATTATTATTATTATTATTATTATTATTATTATTATTATTATTATTATTATTATTATTATTATTATTATTATTATTATTATTATTATTATTATTATTATTATTATTATTATTATTATTATTATTATTATTATTATTATTATTATTATTATTATTATTATTATTATTATTATTATTATTATTATTATTATTATTATTATTATTATTATTATTATTATTATTATTATTATTATTATTATTATTATTATTATTATTATTATTATTATTATTATTATTATTATTATTATTATTATTATTATTATTATTATTATTATTATTATTATTATTATTATTATTATTATTATTATTATTATTATTATTATTATTATTATTATTATTATTATTATTATTATTATTATTATTATTATTATTATTATTATTATTATTATTATTATTATTATTATTATTATTATTATTATTATTATTATTATTATTATTATTATTATTATTATTATTATTATTATTATTATTATTATTATTATTATTATTATTATTATTATTATTATTATTATTATTATTATTATTATTATTATTATTATTATTATTATTATTATTATTATTATTATTATTATTATTATTATTATTATTATTATTATTATTATTATTATTATTATTATTATTATTATTATTATTATTATTATTATTATTATTATTATTATTATTATTATTATTATTATTATTATTATTATTATTATTATTATTATTATTATTATTATTATTATTATTATTATTATTATTATTATTATTATTATTATTATTATTATTATTATTATTATTATTATTATTATTATTATTATTATTATTATTATTATTATTATTATTATTATTATTATTATTATTATTATTATTATTATTATTATTATTATTATTATTATTATTATTATTATTATTATTATTATTATTATTATTATTATTATTATTATTATTATTATTATTATTATTATTATTATTATTATTATTATTATTATTATTATTATTATTATTATTATTATTATTATTATTATTATTATTATTATTATTATTATTATTATTATTATTATTATTATTATTATTATTATTATTATTATTATTATTATTATTATTATTATTATTATTATTATTATTATTATTATTATTATTATTATTATTATTATTATTATTATTATTATTATTATTATTATTATTATTATTATTATTATTATTATTATTATTATTATTATTATTATTATTATTATTATTATTATTATTATTATTATTATTATTATTATTATTATTATTATTATTATTATTATTATTATTATTATTATTATTATTATTATTATTATTATTATTATTATTATTATTATTATTATTATTATTATTATTATTATTATTATTATTATTATTATTATTATTATTATTATTATTATTATTATTATTATTATTATTATTATTATTATTATTATTATTATTATTATTATTATTATTATTATTATTATTATTATTATTATTATTATTATTATTATTATTATTATTATTATTATTATTATTATTATTATTATTATTATTATTATTATTATTATTATTATTATTATTATTATTATTATTATTATTATTATTATTATTATTATTATTATTATTATTATTATTATTATTATTATTATTATTATTATTATTATTATTATTATTATTATTATTATTATTATTATTATTATTATTATTATTATTATTATTATTATTATTATTATTATTATTATTATTATTATTATTATTATTATTATCATCTTCTTTATACTTTAAATTTACATTTACAATAGTTTAAATAACAAGCTTTAGCTTTAAAATACATTGTTTCTAGCAAAAAATATAAAATTTTTTCGAAATATGTTCGGATTGCGTTCATTTTTAACGTCACTGGGTAATCTGTTGAAGAGCTGTAGTCCTTTGTAAAACAATGAGCGTTGCATTGCGGTTGTTGTAGTCCTTTGAATTCTGAAGTCATCATTATTCCTCAATTGGTATGGTTGTGTTTCCCCGACATACATTATTTGCTCTATTATATATTGTGGTGCCATTCCAATTTTAATTTTTTGAATAAAGTTTACGGTATTTAATTTCAGTCTTTGCTTTATATCTAGCCATTTTGGAGAGTCAAGCATAAAGTTTTTTGGTGTATATCTGTTGTATTTCAATACAATGCGCATTCATTTATTTTGTAATTTCTGCAATGTATCAATTTGTTGACTCGTGCAGCATGAAAAAAGAATTGTTGAACCGAACTCAAAATGAGGTTTAATCATTGTGTTGTAGATTGTGATTGCTGTTAACGTGTTTATTTGTTTTCTTAATCTTCTGAAGAAATTAATTTTTTTTCCAATTTTCTTGCAAATATAGTCAATATGACCTTTTAAATTCAAAGTATTGTCTGTTACAAAGCCCAAGTATTTCATTTGATTTACATTTTCTATTTCTTCATTATTGATTTTGAAGGTAATGTTGGTCTTAGTTTTAATTTCCATTATTTTAGTTTTATTCTCGTTTAATTTAAGTTTATTCATCTGCAGCCATTTGTTTAAGTTTTCAATATCTTTACCGAGTCCTTCATAGCATTGTTCATCTGTACTACCCTCAATATATATAAGTGTATCGTCCGCATATAAATTTATCTCACAATGACTTATTATATTTGGCATATCGTTTATATATATAATAAAAAGCAATGCCCCCAAAATTGATCCCTGTGGTACTCCATATTCGTTATTAACTGTCCTGGATTTAATATTATTTACCCTTGTCATTTGTCTCCTATTCGTCAAATATGATTCAAACCATTTTAATTCAGTTCCTTGAATGCCGTACTTGCAAAGTTTCTGCAGTAGTATACCTCTATCAATTGTTTCAAACGCTCGTTTAAAGTCTAGAAAAATTGCAACAATCCTTTTGTCTCTTTCCGATTTTTTCCACCTGTTTATAAGAAAATTAACCGCTGTTTCGCAAGAGAAATGATTTCGGAAACCAGACTGATACTTAGATAATAAAGCGTTCGATTCCATATATTGCTCCAATTGTTCCTTTACTACTTTTCCATTACGTTTTCACACGTCTTCAAGGTATTAATTGGGCGAAATTCTTCACAAAGTTTTGTCTTAGCAATCTTCTCAATGGGCGTTATCATTGATTCTTTCCAATTATCATGAAATATTCCTGTTCTCAGAGATTCATTTATTATATCCAACATCGTTCTTCCTATCATCATCTTCCAACTATTAAGTATAATTTTAATTGATATTTTGTTGTAGTCCGCCTTATTCTTTAAATTTTTACATATAATATTTAGTTTATCCAGAGTTATAGCACTGAATTTAAATTTAGAGTTTATCACAGGAATTCGGTTTGAGTATTGCACGTAAGGTATTGTATCTCTTATAGATCTTATACTATCAACAAAAAATTCGTTAAATTTATCAGCTATCTGCAAATTTTCCTTATATTCTATTTGGTTAAATATCACAGATTGAATTGTATTCTGGTTTTTCTTAAGTATTAGATTCTTTATCTCTCTCCACGTATCCTTTTGATTTCTAGCATTATTTTGTTATTTATAAAATTGCTCTTTTCGTTTTCAATTTTCACCTTATATAAATTTCGAACGACTTTGTAGTTATTCCATGCTTTGTTACTATTATCTACTTTCGCTATTTGGTATTTATTAATTTTTCCCCTTTTTAATTGCCTTAGTTCATTGTTAAACCATTTATTTGAGTTGTTTCCGTTGATAGTCCTTTTAATAGTCATATTTTCAACTGCATTCTCCAAATATCCGTCAAAGACGTAAACTTTGCCATTAAGGTCCTCATCTTCACTTATTTGTCTTATACCTTCAATTTCTCTATTATATTGGGTGCTGTTGTATTTAAATATTTTAACTTCCTTATTCCTTTTACCCACATCCAGGTACTTATCGCAGTCATTAATTATTATATCAATTGATTCATGATCAGCAATTTTATTTGAGTCATTGATTTTGGCTGTTATGTTCCTATTATTCGTAATTATATAATCAATAATGGTTTTTGAACTTCCCGTTATCCGTGTAAATTCTGTCATTATTTGCCTAAGGCCATTATCATTTATTATGCATTCTATTTTGTCCCTGTAAAAACCAATCTTGCTCCAATCTATATTAAAATCGCCTGCTATTATTATATCACAGTTTGCGTCGTTTATATTCTCTAAAATTTCTTCAAATGCTGCAATAAACTCTGCATCTGCGCTACTTGGTGATCTGTATACAGCCGTAATTATACACATGTAGTTTTCATATTTAGCGATGTATGCAGTTATCCAAATTTTGGAGTTAATAACTTTTTCGGCCACTATTCTCACATCCCATCTTTTCTTGAAATAAACTATTACGCCTCCAGTTCTTGTTGAGTTTGATAGAGTTGTATATTGATTGTAATTTTCTATTTCTATTTCTTGTTCCTCTATATCTTCTGTTAAATGAGTTTCCGACAAAATAATAAATTCTGGTTTTTCCATTTCTGTAATTATCTCTAGCTGATTAAAGTTGTTAAGTAATCCTTGTATATTGGTATAAATGCCGTATATTTGCCTTGATTGTTAGGCTGTTAATCCTATTCTTCTTTTTTTAGCATTTAACTTGTTCTGATATACCGGACATTCTCTGCTTGATGTTACATGATTTTCATCTAAGCGCAAATTTAACCTTTTATTAATTCTAACACAATTAATGCATTTATTCATTACTTCCCTGTTGCATTCCTTTGTTTTGTGCTCTCCATGGCATTTATAACATATTTCTTTATTTTTACATTCTGACGACTTATGATTATACCCTCTACATTTAAAGCATTGTATAATATCAGTGCCATCATATATTTTACATTTTTCCCATCCAATGTTAACTTTTTGTACGGTCATTATTTGCATATACGATCCGTTATCAATTTTTATTTTTGCATTGTAAAAGGTTCGACCATTTCTTTTATATTCAAACAATTTTAGCACTTTTAATTCACTATTTTTCAAAATATCATTCTGTTTTCTTAATTTATCAATTATTTCATTTTCTGAAAATTTAAATGACATTCCTGTTACTGCTATTTTCATTTCCGGTTGATTTGGTACTTTTATTTCATATTTTCCACTCATTTCGTTTTGTACTGCTTTTTTATTTTTTCTCTCTCTTCATTGCTTTCACTTTGGATAACAACAGCTCCATTTTTTCTCTCTTCAACATTTACAATTTTCAAATTGGTTGGATTTATTTTCTATTGAGATCCTCTTTTGTTTTGTCTATACCTTGTTTTTCCTTCGGCTTAATTATCAGCGGGTTTTGTTTATTCTTATCTGGCATCACCGTTTCATTTTTTAATGCATCTGCAAATGATAGCCTACTGGTTGCCCTGACATTTTTCTCCGTTATAGCTTTTTTTATTTCATCATACATCATTTTGTTATTTACTTCAATTGTATCACACATCTCTTTGTATTTGTTTTCATGTTCATTTATTGTTATATACAGCTTTTTAACTTCTTTTATATTTTTATCACAGTATTTTTGTGCTTCATCTATCTTTTTAAGCCTCTCTTCATATCTTCTCTCAATCGCTTGTAACAGTTGTTTTATTTCACATTCGTTTTGTTTTAGTGCTGTTTCAAATTCGCCTTTATATGTTAGTAAGTTCTCTTTATTTTTTATTACACTGCTCTGAATTTCTGCAAGCGCCAAATCCACGTTATGGATATATTGCAGGCAGTCATCACACATAAAGCGTACGTAGCCACCGGAATCCAATATGCCAATAGAGTATTGATCCACTCCCGAGCATCTCTTAGCACAGTGAAACACTTTTTTGCATACACCTGCACACATTATGCCTGACTCTTCGCGTATTGCAATTTTACAATGATGGCATTCGGCCATCTTTGCAAGATTTATTTTCAAATATTTTCTATTTAGTATAGGGTTATTCTTATTTTTTTTTTATATTAACTTTTATTAATTATTATTATACGCTTTTTAAATAGTCTTGTCTATTTTTAAATCCAATATTCTATTATTTTTCAATAATTTCCTTAGAGCTTTATGTTACACACCCGTTTCTGACAACTGTTTCAATACTAGATAATGAAAGTGAATTCCAGTGTGATGTAGTTATTATCAAATTTTAAAAATCACCTGCAAGTGCATAGTGATAAGCGTCCAACAAAGGATAATGGTACAACAATCAACATTTTTACTGAATCCCAGAAGTTATGTTGAATGAAACAAAATTAAACTCGACATTCGATTTGTTTTGAAAATTACAATTTCGAAAAAATGGATAGAATGGAGGGACTACTAGGGGAGATGGTACAGTAATTTTAATAAATAAAACATTAAATTGCCGATATATCATATCACAATAATAAGATACAGTAGTTTTGACTTACCTGCGCAACCAACTTTTGCAGATAAGCCAAAAGTGCAGCTATATTAAATGCCTTTACCTGCCGTATTGTGCAGGTATGTGAATAATTAAAGATTACAGTTTCAAAGACCAGCAATTTATCTGGAATTAACAGATGGCAATTTAGTCCTTGCAATCTAGTGACTATTTCAAGGAATAAATTTGAACAACAAAGCAATTGATTTGTTTTTTAAAGTAAAATTAACTTTTTTACTTTTTTTGTCAAACGCAGCTAACCGTGTTTTTTTCTATAAGAAAAAGGTTATAGTCCTAAAAACATAAGGCATATAAGTAAAGTGTGCAGGTACAAAAAGTGCACTTAAAAAATGCTTTTGCGCTGAATCTAGAGAAATAAGGACACAAAACAATAATGTTGAGCAGGTAAAGAAAATTCGCACGTAAGTTAAAGGCAAGTAAATCAAAACTACTGTATAGATACATTTAAATGCTGGAAACTACACATGCTTCTGAATCAAATTCTTTCCATTATTTGTGCATACTATCCCTCAGGCAATAATAATGATAGCTTTAAACATCAAATTCATCAAATTTTGTTTCACTAGAACTATATAATCTAAACCAGCCTTATTATGAACATTTCCCGGGGAATTTTTTCCATATTCCCAGTTCCTTTTCCCGCATTCCTAGTAACTTAAGAAATGGGAATCTTTACAAAAACCACCTTCTTGCCAATATTTTCACAGGAAATGCAAAAAGGGGCCTAACAATCAAAAAATCTCAATAGTTTTTTTAACTAATAATGCTACTGTAAAGTCTTTAGAATTGTTAGCCTTTTTTTGCAAGCCTTTTCGTAATTAAACTCATGAAAAAATCATACAATTGTTAGCAAACTGATGTTTTTTTTATTACTTAGAAACTGTATTTTTTTTAAATTTTGTGATAATCGCATGATTTTTTCATGAGTTCCTTTATTGAGAAATTTTATAACTCCGTCAATTTTCAACGGATCTAAACCTTAAGTGTTATTTCATTTACAACTACAGACAGTTTCAACTACTGTTTGCTAAAGGCTTGTCATCCTTGTCTTCACTGTACCTACCCATTTGCTCACCGTCTCGTCTCATATATTTCTTGTAGCTTTTGAGTTGTCTCTCTAGTATTTTCACGTATTTCAACTCTACGGGTCTCTCGTAGCTCAGCGGAAGTTACTTCAAATTTCTTTTTCATTTCTGCGAGGAGTTTCTTGTTATAACTAATTTTTTCCATAAGCTTTGGGTTTTCAGCAGTCTCGAATTGTAATTGGATTTTTTCCAACATAGTGGCAAGCAATGAATTTGTGTTCGTATTACTTTTAGCTGCAGGGGCACCCATCTCAGGCTCTTCTTTATCATCAAATAAATGAGCGTCAACGTTAATGCCCCGCCGTTGAAAATTCTCATACAAACGCTTTTGCAATTCAGTTTTGGTCTTAGTTGATGGCAACTCCAATTTTGCTAATTAAATTCTCTGATTTTCACTCTTTTATTTTATTTTAAGGACTACTTCCCACTTCTGACACCAATTGTTATGTTTTTACCTTTTTAAAAACGTATATTTATGAGTTCGTAGATTGTAGTGAAAATAAAATAAATCTTGTGTTTAGTTTTTAATTAAAATCCTGTATTTACAGTTTTGTGCAATAAACAATGGGGAGATCAGACGGTCATTATTCGATCGGTTTTAACCGGTTTTGTCGAATACGGTTTTATCAAAATCTTCATTTTTCGAATACCGAATAAAGTGGTTAATTTAACACGAATAACCGGTTAATTTAAATAAGTTTAATTTTTATACTTTTGTATATTTTTTTAACTATTTGTATAAATTTAATTGTTTTTGTATATATGACAACCTTGAACGAATCACAAAGAACGTGAAAACCAAGGTAGATCGAAAAAGATATACACTCTTGAGCAAAATAACCTTTTCTCATCTTCTGTAAATAAATATTTATCTTTATATATGTATGGAGAATGATCATCTAGACTTATTGAAAGCCTACAAACCCACAAACGCCGGTTCCGAACGGCAGATATATTAGTTAGTGAAGTTCTTCACAGCGTAAATGCACATAACCAATCGCTAGTAATGTTGTGAGGCGATATCGCCGATGAAAATTGTCAGATGGTGTGACCTGGGATTGAATCGACGACTTCTTGGTTGGAAGGTGGGTTCTTACCTAACATACTACAGTGACACACACACTATTACATATGTGGTGCATAAATTTACATACAGTGCGCCTCGAAATCTAAGCAAATTTTCTTGTCGAGGCAATTAGGGACTGATTTATTCAAAGTAAAGCATTTATTTTTTGTTATTTTAGGCACCTAAATTATAACTATAATAACAAACCTTTAATTCCATTCTCTACCAAGTAATACAACAAAAACGAAATTAGCTCCTTGAGTAGCTGTTCGAAACTTAAACATTTTTCAGTAGTTTGCGTAATACTTTGTTTTTTATGGCCCCCGGACACCGTTTTGGCATAGTTTTTATGCGATTTGTTAAAATTATTGTTAGTATTGTTGCCACTTTAATCTTAAGCTCTCCATCAGCTTCAGCTTATTTTAAAACGACGTGATCCAGCTTTGCGCTATAAGAATTAGGAACAATTTTATTTAAATAAAAGAACCGGTTAACGGGTTATTTGAATTATTATTAACCGAAAACCGATTTTTTTAAATTGCTACTTTTCGAATTATTCGAAAACCGCTTTTTGAAAAAAGTCGAATAATCGATCTCCCTAGTAAACAACACTTCGAAGGCTCTCCAGCCTCTCGATATTTCAAGTAGATTCCATTTTTTCCTGTACTTTCTTTTTAGTTTTATGTAGCCATGTGAATGTAAACATCTACGTCTTTCAGTTCTTAATATTTGTTGTTGTTTGCTATTGTCTGTCACTTGTTTTCTTTTCTTTTAGTTTTTTGTTGTTGCCGTTTTATTTTTATTTACTTCATCTCTACTAAAGATTGTTGTTGTCGATTTGGTTATTTGTAAACAGCATGTATAGTTGTTTTTGTGGCTTTTGTTTATTTTTATTTTTTAGCGTTGTACCAAATGACAGATGTGCCCAACTTTATTTTGGTAAAAATTTTACATCAGGTTGACGAAAATATTGAGAAAATAGATGCAAAAATACAAGACAGTTTTAATGTTATTGAGAAATATACTTTAGACTGGAACATGAAAATAAATTTAGACAAATATGAAACCATCCTTTTTCGGCCACCCATTAATAAATGCAAATATAATATAAAGAAAAACTGGAAACAGTTTTCGATTAAATCACGGAACTGGTAATACCAAACAAAGACGTCGTTAAATATCTAGATGTTTACTTAAATAAATTTTTGTATTTTAATTTACATATATACACACACAAAAAGAAAGCCAGAAATGAATTTTTCAATTACAAATCTCTTTTCATACGTTCCGTACTAAGATATAGTTGCTTTACATGCTTTAATATCTCTCTATCGTACATGGAAGGAATGAAAAAATTTGAAGGAATGTGTTTAAGAGCATGTACCCATTTGTACCGATCTCCAGATAGCAACTATACAAAATATGTCCCGAATAAATTGCTATACAACCCTTCGCAAAATAACAGAATTGATGATTTCATAATTAAGAGTATAAGGAATTATATCCTTAGATATTTTGATTGTAGTTGTAACAATCTTATCATGGCACCATATTATGTAAACGACGAATAAGGTGTGCTTCAAAATATTTGCTCAATTCATCCAAACTATAAAATGTTATGTATTGCCACCATATTCAAAACAAACAAAAAAAAAAAAAAATAAATTCTACGTTCAAATAAGTGAATAATAAGCCGGTTTTGCTTTTAGAGATGTACCATTATATTATGTTTATTTAAATTTATGTAAATAAGTGCAAAATTCAAAGCGTCAAAATGATAAGTTCAGTGATTAATAAGCATTTAATCTAATCAGAAGGTATCACAATTGTTATTTTTCTTTTTTGTAATAATTTATAATTTAAATAATATCTGCGCGGTATGGTCGCGGGAAACCTTTGTCCAGAACGTTGGAGCGGATTTCGCGCCAGCTTTTGCAGATTGCTACTTTTAATTCATCTAGCAAAAATTACAGAATAAGACGATGCGTGCAATAATACTGAAAGTAAACAGATTAACATCAACAAGATGGATGCTAGAGTGTTTAAAATGATTAAATGTGAAAGAAAGATTGCAGGTAAACACTATAAATTTTATACAGTAAATGAAAATAGGATATGCACCAGACTATTAGTAGAACAACTGAGATTTGTTGGGGAGATTCAACCATACAGATTAAGAAACGTCATGGGTTTCAGGATTCCACAGGCAAACACAAGTGCAAAACAGAGAACGTTATTTTTTAAAGAACTGAATCTGTATAATATATTGCCATTTGATATTAAAAATTAAGCAAATTATAATGTATTTAAAAGGAAAATTTTAAATATTATAAAAGGCATTAACTAGAGCTCATATACAACTTGTATTATATTTATTAACTGAAATGTAATTTAAAAGTATTAATAATACTACTTCCTATCAATAAAAAAGTAATTACAATATATTCGAAATAGTCATTAAAACCCTCGAGCTGACTTTGCAATCCGACTCTTGTGCAAATATGTATATAATCGTATTAATTCATTGACTCCATGGAACTGGTACAATAATGGAAATTTTATTTCTGAATCGTGTCAAAAACGGTTTGAAATTTTGCCCAATTTATTTTGTTGTTGTGAAGCATCACGAATGTTGGCGTTCAAATGATCAATTGCCTCTGGTTTGTCGGCATAACACTTGACTTTAACGGCGCCACACAAAAAATAGTCCCACCGTGTCAAATCGGCTATCTTAACATTCGAAAACAAAATGCAGAGCTAGTTCAGAGAAATTGAGTATCGTAAACAACCATGAATGGTTGCACACAACCGGTGTCACAAAGCTTTAGTCGATCCGTAATTGCTTCGAACATGCTCGGATTCTAGAACCTTATGCAATTGGACGTCTTTTGGAGGCTAGAGAAGTTCATCAGAAAAGTCAACACCATTGTTCAGATTAATTTGATATTGTTAGCAATATTAAACCATAAAGCCGGAAGTATATCAAAATCAAATCTAAGACGCTTACTGATTGTGCTAGATTACAAAGGATATGCAAATTATTACCGATTGGTCGATTATTGCATTTTAGTGATTCAAACTTTGCCTTGTCCGGTTATGTGTTGAGTTTAAAAAATTTAGTTATTTTTATTTTTTAGTGAAACTTAGTTATTATTGAATTAAATGCTGGTTTTCCTATTATTCGTATAGATAAATATCTGAAATATAAATAAGACCCTCAAACGTCTATATATTTATTTATTTTTTACGTTTAGTGGATTTATGAGAAAAAAAACGTGTCCGATTATGCGTTGGAGTCACTGTATATGTAGACTCGCAAGTACAGATGTTTACATACGTAAAGTGCGATTTGGTTCGCACAAAACGTAAACAAATGAAACTGAACGAAACTTGACGTTAGTTAGTTAAGTTTGTTAAGTACGTTATGGTTATACACATTTGATTGTGTGTATTCGCATATTATGGTTGGACCTTAAGGGTTAAGGGTAAAACTGGTTATGTTTTTACTAGAGATTTTACTGTTTTTAATATAAACACATAACCAGATAATGCAACAAACAGCCTATTGTGAACAAACAACCTCTTTAATTTTCAAATATATTGTTGTACATCTATATTCTTTTTTTATATTTCTTTTAAAAACGTAAAACAAAGGTCTCTTGTTAAAGTTATCTTAATCAACATTTCAGAAGTCATAAAAGCTATTAGAGTGAAAGTTATTGCGATAGTTAGAGACGGTTGGGCAATACAAGCCAATAGAGTTGGGTTCACTTACAATGTAAAACATGTGTTAAACACACACATTTGCTTTTTGAAAATTGTAATTTAAATTGCTCTTTTATTGATACCGCACTTTTCATGGAATTCGAGGCATTTCGTGAAATTAGCCGTTTTTACGGGCAGTCAGGACCCTTGGACGACCCGTGCTTTTTAATTTTCCATAATTTTCTCTGTTTTTGAGAAAATTTTGCACAACACACAAAGATCGTCCCAGTTTTTTCGCAATTTCACGCAATACTCAATCCCTGCTCATGTAGTGCCACAATTTGTCCTTGTTCATAAGGTGATAAAGGTTTTCTGCGACCCATACCGCGCAGATATTATTTAAATTATAAGGTATAACAAAAATATATATATATCAATTGTGATATCTTCTGATTAGATTGATTGCTTATTAATCACTGACCTTATCATTTTGACGCTTTAAATTTTGCACTTATTTATAAATTTAAATAAACATAATATAATGGTACATCTCTAAAAGCAAAACCGGGTTATTATTCACTTATTTGAACGTAGAATTTTTTTTTTTTTTTTTTGTTTTGAATATGGTGACAATACATAACATTTTATAGTTTGGATGAATTGAGCAAATATTAAGGTAACCTTATCATTTTGAAGCACGCCTTATATACGCAAAATATTATTGACTGGTTATGTACCCTCTGAGGCATTCCTATACACCCAAACCTCCTTTTATTCGAATTCGTTTTGTGCGAATTCAATTTATGTATTATACACTTAAATTTAAAACAGAAACATTGATATCAGTCAATAATCAATCAATACTTGCTTATATCTTTAAATCTATTAGCGCAATTTTTATCATTTTACTGTTGGATATAGCAGTCTGAGTGTACCTCGATAGCAAAGGTTTTATACAAAACCACAATGGAATACCTATCTTCTATCCCCTATATAGAAGAGTTACTGAAAAGGCTGTCGCAACTGAATTTTAAATAATGAAGTCAGATTTGATGCAAGCATATCACCTAAAGATGTATCTAAAATGAGAGCCGCAAATCAATTTCTAATACTGACGCTTCGCCTCTCAAAATGACTCCTATTGGTGAAATAATCAGAAAAATTATTTTTTCATTTGCTTTAGAATACGATGGAGACATAACTTTTATGCTATAATTTTATTAAATTTATGATAATTCCCATGATTTGTTACAAACAATTTGATTATAAAAACTTATGTGGAATTAGAATTTAAATATTGGCGCAGCAAGTAAATTGTTTATATTTAAAAATCAATGTTTTAAATAAAGCTTTTTTAATACTCTAATATTTCTTCAAGGTGCTTGTGTTTTTTTTTAGAACAAACGATCGGAAAGACCATTCCGTCACCACATCTATGAAATTATTTAAAAAAGTGTTTTCAATGAAAAATTTCAAAAATCATCAGGGTCTACTGTTCAATTACTAAGTGGATTTAGAGACGCTTAGAATAAAATTGAGAAAAATAAGTAACTTTATGACTGGTGGTGTGTATATAAGATTATTAAATTTGCATCTCAAAGTCCTGAAGTAAAACACGTGAAGATGAAGTGTAGTTTTTCTTGATGGTACAGTTTCACTATTTACCTTAAAAAAGCACGTCTTCATGCCCGTTTAATGTCGAAAATTATTTATTACCTTAAGTATACTTATTTCGAAATGAATTTAGAATGACACAATTGAAATTAAACACTGTTCCAGGTATTTGTATACTTGTTCTAAGAGTGTACCTAAAAAAAGAATACAAGGAGCAGTTGCAGCACAAGCCCTTATGCAGGATTTAAATTGTTTAAAGTTTGCATAATAATAAGAGTATTGATGACAAGATAAGTCGTGCGTTACTAAGCAAATTAAGTAATTATATGTGGTATTTAACTCCAGCAACAGCAGCGTTGGCCTTCCTTCATCCAAAGATATATGAATCGAAAAATTTAAGGTGCAAGCTCTGGATAATCCTACTAATTCCAAGTTAAAAAATTGGTTGTAACTATTCACGCTATAAGACAACATCTTATCAAGAATATCAAATATTTTATATCGTAAAAATCACATCACTTTCTTCAAAGGTTTGGTACTCCAACGAACTTCTTAAACAAAAATCTCAATCTTGGGGAAATAAACTTAGTTTTAACGTTGGCCTTAATATCATTCAATATATGAAATGATTCGGTAGAACGAGCAGTTAAGCTAATTGCAGATTTTAATTTAGTGTTATCCAAGAATGAAGAAACAAAGCGATTGTAGCGGATTATTGGAAACTCTATCATAATGTGAACAAATGTTCTCTTTTGAAATAATGTAATACCCATACACAGTAAAATTTTTACCACATACATCTTCGATTCGATATCACTGACAATGTAACTGAGACCCATCCAAAGTCTGTATACAATAAATATTTACATTTACACAGCATTGGCCTAGGCAGTCAGATAAGTCCGATGGATCAAATATTGTAAGCAAAGGTTGGATGCGTCCGATGGTACAGACATTGTAAGCGAAAGTTAGATGGTGCCGATGGATTTTAATTGCAAAATATTAATTTTTCAATTTATTTATTTATCAAAAATGCAATAATAAAAATCTAACTTATAGAGTGCTTCATATACTACACCACGCACTTTTCTCTTAACCATTATAAAATGGATTTAAAAAAAGAAACAATTGGATAAATAGTAGCAAAACAAAATTTATAAACAAAACTACAATAACAATGTAATAACACATTACTAAGCCATTCATATCGGATGATAGTGAGACGGCTTTCCCTTTTGCTTCTAATGTAAATTTAATATTAAATTGTGTTGAGAATCGGATGTTTCTGATAAACATATAATTTTACAATAGATTGCAAATAAGACTAATCCGAATCGGATGCTAGTTGTATGTGCTTAAAAATTTTATTTCAATTATTCTTATTGACATAATGGTACACAATCGGATGAGTTTCAATTTGTAAGAACTTTTATACTGCTGGGTACAAGCCAATAAAAATAACATTTCTCTGTCTTTTTTAAATTAATTTTCAGTTATTTAGGTACCTACATTCATATGTATGTATGTACGTATGTATGTGAAAAAAAGTAATATATACAATTAGTAGGCTAACATATTTCTTTGTATCCCATTTATGCCCGTTCTAATGCACCGATTTTGAAAAGATATATATAGGCTTAAAGCTTTTTCTGCACAGATGAGCATAATATCAATTTTATTAAAATCGGTCCTGTACTTTGGAAGTAAAACGACTATAATTTTATTACTGATACAGAAAAAACATTTTTTTGTGTAGCTACACATAAAAACCATAAGAAAATATGTTTGTGTGTATGAATATTTCTTTTTTTTTATTTGTCATATAAAAACAACTTTTTTGGATTTAAAAAAAATTGGAATAAATTATTTTATATTTTTAGGCTTAACTAAAAAAATTTATTTGAAATCGATTTAAAGAAAATTTTTTATGAAAAATCTGAAATAAAATGCATTTAAAACTTCTTTATATTGTTACGTCGTTACCTTATTAAAAACGAGTTTTTATGAGTTCGTAGATTGCTGTTTGCATCGATGTGCTTTTTATATGGCTGAGTAAACAACACATCGAAAGCTCTCGAACCTCTCGATATTTCAGGTAGATTCCATTCCTTTCTTTTCATTTCTTTTTAGTTCTTTTGTAGCCATGCGTATGTGAACATCTACCCCTTTCAGCTCTTAGTATTTGTTGTTGCTTGTTTATTGTTTGTTACTTGTTTTCTTTGCTGCTTAATTATTGTTGTTGCAGTGTTATTTTTATTTACTTTATCTCTGCTAATGGTTGTTGTTGTAAATTTGGTTATTTGCAAACAGCACGTATAGTTGTTCTTGCAGCTTTTGTTTATTTATTTTAGCGATGTGGGCGAGTGTCTTACTTAACATACCACAGTGGCACACACTATTAAATTGGTAATGCATGCATTTATGTTTCTACACATGTCCTCTCAAGTGTGAAAATATTTGGAAATGGATTGAAAGGTTAAGTATAGATACTTTGATTGTCCTTAAATACTAAGCTGAAAAAGCACTTCGACACCAGATATTTTTAACGACCTTAAATATGTTTATGAGCTTGATGCTACTGTGCAGCAAGGAAAACTTGATTCTATACAAAGTAGTCTGTAGGCACTGGCAAGTAGAACTCTTACAAAACACGCTGTAAAAAATGAATCACTAAATGAAATATTGAGACGTTGCAGTGTCGAGGAAGAAGTATTCGTTAATGACCTAAAAAGCCAAACGTTGTTCCAGCATTTTTACTTGCTAGAAACTACGACATGAGACAAAAATTTATCAACTTTATTTGCTAATGAATTTAATTGAAAAGAATTTTATTTTAATGACAGAATCGGTTAATCTGTTATTTCATAAATTTCTAACCGAAAACCGGTTACTTAATTGCAATTTTTCGAATTATTCGAAAACCGGTTTTTGAAAAAAGTCGAATAAACGATCTCCCTATTAGATACACACTATTGTTTTATAAATGTACTGATTCTGATTTTTGTAATTTTAAATCTGGCAACCTAGATTTGGACTTTAAAAATGGCGGATGTAAAAATGTAAACAAAAAAAGAAAAAGTAAACAAACTTTGACAGCTGGAAACTGAGGGCATGCATGAGCAAAAATATACATATGTAGACTCGCAAGTATCCTCTTTCGTGTGCCCTGTTTTATGCTTTTATTGTCTGTTAAGCCCGTTATATATTATACACTGTAAATTTTTTTGTCTCCTTTATTGCCTTTTTTGTTTTCCATGCCTTGTGTATCTTTTATGCGTCTAGTTGAAGTATCTATTAAATTTTCAATTATTTTTTCGGTGTTTTTTACGTGATATATTTTACTGCTTATTACCCTTTCTATAAAATCCTTGGCAGTATTAATTTTCTGACTTTTGGGTTGTGTCGAATGATAATTCATTAATCTCCCCGTTGCCGTGGTTTAGCATACCAGTCAAAACTTATCGTATTATTATTTTTCTTATTCCATAGTTGGCTATTTAAAACATTTAAGATTTTAATTTGATCGTCTTTATCTATAATTACCAAGATGCCATCCACATATTTAGTTATAAATCTTATCTATATTTTCTTATCTTCGAGTTCAATCATTGCCTCATCCAATATGTTGTTCATACTATGATTGTTGATAGTTTGTTTTTATTTTCATAAGAAAATTTAGGCCGATAAATTCAAAACTATGTCTGTTTTGTTTTTGTAGGGATAAACATAAAGGGATCAGCACCGAATTAAATATGCCCTTTACAAAATTTAGTTTTTAATGGGATATCAAAGAAGCAGCATTTCAGGTTTTTTTTAATACGTTTTTAACAAATTTCCTTAAAAAAGTAACATTCTGAACCAAGTATGGATTTTTTAATGGAAAATCCAAAAAAAATTACTTTTCACGTTTTTTTGAGAAGGTTTTTCAAAAAATTCATTAGGAAAATGTAACTACATTTTAAGCAGGTTCATTATTTTTTTAATGAAAATGTCATAAAAATAGCGACTCGGGTATTTTGCAAATAAGTTTTTCAAAAATGCCATTTGAAAACTGTAACATTTTGAACTAGGTATGCAGTTTTCAATGGAATTTTAACACGCATTGGTATAAAATATTCCTGGTACTCAGAATTATCGAGTGCCAATAGATCTTAAATTTATATAATTTTTTTAGAAACAAAATGTGTTTTATTATTATTATTATTAAACGTTTGTAGCGTTTGCATATGTATTAAAATAAAACATTCACACAAGTTCACACTTTTTCAATTTCAAACAATATTCAAATTTAAGCGAAAACTTTCAATTCAGAATAACCTATAAACAATAGAACTGTTGAAGGATAACTGATCTTATGAGCAACAGAAATAAAAAAGCAAAAATTTTTTATTGTTATTTGAAGAAAATATAACAGGTAAAGAATAAAAATAAGTAACGGTACCTGTAAGTACGCCGGGCAATAATGGATAAAGACAAGTTCAACAGAATTAGAATTGTCTACAGCAAAGCTTAGAGAAAGTTGATAAAATTTTTGATCGCATTAATAGCGGTTCACTTTATGCGGATAATTGTTACCGACCTGCAGTTCAAGTCAACAATGAAAGTCATAGATTTAAACATTCATTGAATACTTGGAGAGAATATAGGTAGTTTGTTAATGAAAAGAAACACACCTTTTTTAAGTGGTATGAAGCTCAGCCTCTTTTTTTAACACTAGAAAGACTGAAATTTAGTATATACCTATATTGCCCAAAATCAGTCAAAATGACTGCATTGTGAAAGAATAACTAAAGTGTAAAGAAATTTGTTTAAAATTAATTTTTAATATTTCTTATATTATTTGTAGTTATATATACAAGTTCTTAGCAAATAACTCACTCCTATTCGACATTTCTTTCATAAATTTAGGATGCAAAAAAAAATAAAATAAGCAACTTATTAGAACAACTGACACTGCATAAAGCTTCGAATAACAAGTATTACTTTAGCTTAACACCCGCAACTTAAAATATAACGGTAATCTAAAAAAAGGAATTCTGTTATTTCAATACAGAGCCGAACTGGTAATAAGCCTCCTATATTTTACAGTGCACTCGGGATAAAGGAAACACTCGTTCTCGTAAATATTCCAAAACATTAAACCTTTTTGTCTAACATTGTCTATCGTAAAACGTCAACCAAACCACAAAGCTCTAAAACATCAACTCTAAATAAAACAAAAATTTAGCTCCAGTAACTGTTAAAACGCATACATATGTGCGTAGATACATTTATTTTACGAAATTAGTTACTAATTTGGGGATTCCCATTATAACTATAATATAAATGGTCTATTCGGTTGATTTTTTTCTCGTTGGAAGCCTTTTTTGCTTCTTTGGATTTATTTTTGTTTGGTTTAGTTTTTAAACAATAAAAAGTGTTTAAACTACACTGTTAATATGTTTTTTATACTAAATTTCTACATTCATAAAAGCCAACAACCGCGGTTTTAATTAGTTGACGTTATCCCGAGTGTACTGTATTTTAATTTTTTTTATAAAATTTTAATATATTACGTTCAGCAGTATAACAGTAGAATAGTAAAACCATAAGCATAAGTGAATATCCAACCACCTCAACTAAAAGGTTGTAACAAGGAGGAATCATTTAGAAAAATTGGAAACTGCTTTAAATCTTCCCATTCACAAGATGAGCACAATTTCCAAAACTGGTGAGTCGAGAGAGGATATAAACAATCACATACAGAGAGCGTGGTAGACTTTTTTTCGTCTAACACCCATTTGGATTTCCTATTCGCTATCTCGGCGCCACAAAACTGGCAATTTTGAACACAAATGTCAAAACTAATTTAAGAATGTTATGGAGCAACATCTTAAGAAATGCCATTGACAGAAACCAGCAAGGCGCAATACGCTAGGCCCGTAAATGAAGAAATCAGATTGATGTTGAACTGGCCGGAATGGGTAGAAGCTGGGGTGAATTAAGCGTATTGGCACAGGACAGGAATATTATCAGTAGATTTATTGTATTCATTAGATAAGATGTAGCCCACACTTATTCGTTTTTTAAGCATTTCTATAAATTTACTTTATAAAATAAATTGATTTTTTAAAATAGTAAATAAAAACAAAAACAAAATAGTAATGGACAAATTAAAAAAAAAAATTTAATAGCCAATTTTTTTGAATTTTTTAATTTGTTTTAGTTTATTTTTTTAACAATGGGTAATATTATTTTATTTACATCGATTTTATTAACAATTTCATTATTATTTAACTAATTTTATGAATTTTTAAAAACTACTTATAGTTTTTTATCATCAAAAGGCCAAAAGTAACAAATAAAATAATGGTGTTGCCAGCAGAACTAAAAAAATGTTTAAAAGTTAATTCGCTCTTATTAAACGTATATGAATAAGAATTTCTATTTTGGGTTTATAAGACAAAAACTTGATAACTAACTAATGTATACTTTAAACCTAAAATAAGGATTTATTATGAATTAGACCGTTAATATAACAGGAATAATAATTATATGTGTTTACTTATATATGTACAATGTATATAGATTATAAAAGGCAACCATATCGATGTAGATTAATATATTTTCGTTTGCATAACAACAAAATAAATATACTTTGCTCTACATTAACTTGGACAGTCGTACTGTTTCACTGTATTCTTTAATCATAAAATTTTTTGAATAATTATAATAAATATAAAGAAAAGATTAATAATAAGAAAAAAAATAATAAACACACTTGATAATGTATGTTTGTAAACATACTAGAGGGCATGTAAAAGAGGTCTTTTTATTTTCTTTTGTGAGCGAAGTTAAATATAAAGTGCAAACAATGTAATGTTACACGAGAATAAAAATTAAGAGAGTAAACATCAAAGACGGGTTCCAATTATACAACCCGCATAGAACAATTCTGCTTATATGAGATGCGCACTCTCTGTATTATATACTCTTTGGTAAAATTTACTTACGTGAAATTTACAAAGCCGATACAAATTATCCAAGAGTGATGCCGTTGTGCCATCAATGAAGGTTTTTGCAATATTTTTCGTAGCCATACGGGAAAGGATTTTTTTTTGTGCACGTAAACCAATGTCCCGCGATTTGAAAACGCCATCTGCCATGACTAAATAATAAGAAATATATTATTATTATTTTAAATATTTTGAAATTTTATTCACAACACGATTTTGTTCATAAAAAAGAAAACATTTCACTAAAATAATTAACAAAAAACATAATTGTTGACTGTTGTAAAATCATCCGTTTTCCTTTACCTTCCAAATTCCAGTAATCAACACTCCATAACAGTAAGCATTGTCTTATCCCCTCAGCGGCCATAATTACTTTTTTATGATTGCATTTAAATTAAAATAAAATAAGCATAACAATATATGTATTTATTTATTGTTCGTTTTTTAACATATCCCTATTAGTTAATATTACAGAGTAATACTACAGAAACACTTTGGAGGAAAAAACATTTCTTTTTTAATTCACATCGTTCTTGTTTCAATTTATTCTTCACATTTGAAAGGTTCTTGATGTGGGAGTTATAGAAACCAGGCAAATAAAACGCTAAATTTAATAATAGCTACTTACATAAAATCATTTGAAATTTCGTAACTTGTTTGCAATTATGACATTCGATACAATGAAATACAAAACCATTTATAAAGAAATTTCGATAATGAATGCTTTAATACTGTAAGCATCAAATGAAAGCAAACACCTCATCTTATTTAAAAAACATGTTTGTTATATTTACAATAACAGAGATAAATAAAAAGCAATTTAATGAAATTAATTGTTAAAGGTGAAATTTATTTTATTAAAACTAGGAGCTTACACTTAATCACTTTTATAATACTATCTGGATGTCCTCAGGATCAGTTTTTAAATGAAAAAACCAAAAAACGACAATGGGAAAGCAAACATCGATTGAAGCCCGAAAAATCATTCTAGATTTCCAGAAACAAAGGAAGTACTTGCTTGAAATAGGCTAAATTGTAGGAAGAAACCATTCAGCAATAAAATTTTTTTTAGAGGAGTACTTTAAATAAATTGTATTTTTTATAGAGGTATAGATTTTTGAAATGGAATAAAACAAAGATGAATTTATTAAATCGACATGAAATATACTTTATTCGAAAGATAATCTTCTGATATTATAATTTAAATATGACTTCTGGCATATGACCGCCATGGCTGGCTCGGACGTAGTCTATCTGGAGGTCCAAATTTCGATGACTTTTCAACATTTTTGGCCGTGTATCGACAATAACGCGTCGAATGTTCTCTAGCGACTTTACACACCCCTATAGAAAATAGTCTAAATGCGTTAAATCGCACGATTTTGGAGGCCTATTCACGAGTCCGAAACGTGAAACTATGCGGTTTCTTTCAATAAGTTGCGTCGTCTTGTTAAAACCACAGCTTCTGCACATCATGGTTGTTCAATTGATGAACGAAAAAGTCAGTAATCATGATTCCATAGCGGTCACCATTGGCTGTAACGTTCTGATCAGCATTGGTTTTAAAAAAGTACAGACCAATGATTGCTCCAGCCAATAAAGCATTATCATCACTCTAAATACGACAGCTTTGTTTATTGACGTATCCATTCAAACAAAAGTGAGCTTCATCGCTAAACAAAAAGTGCGCGATACGTATTTCGAACAGAACCATGATTTTGAGGTTAATTCTGCACAATTTGAAAGCGTTGTTCAGGCGTCGGTCTATTCATGTTGAAATGCCAAACCAAACTAAACATAAATCATTTGACAACTGACAAAATAGCCTGTTAAAAAAAGTTGTATACTTCCATATGAACACCCGGTACAAAATAGTGGAGAATTTGTCGATCGGAAGATGACCGAAACGTCCTATAGACTCGGAGGTGAGAGTTATAGTTAGAGAAATGAATGCAAACCTGACATTGGGCGCAGTCGAAATAGCTGAAAATATTCCGCAAACTTCAGGTACGCCAGTAAAAGCTAGCACTGTAAGAAGATTGCTACATGAATTACAACCAAAGCAAGCATATAAATTTCGCAAAAAATATAAAAATCGGCCTTTGTCCTTGTGGAGAAATATCCTCTACACAGATGAAAGTAAATACGAGGTGAACCGCCTAAGATATGGCGAAGTAATACCGGAGAGTTTAGTGATAAATGCTTCATCAAAACTGTAAAGCATGGTAGAGGCTCTGTGATGGTCTGGGTATGCATGGTTGCATATTGAGTTGGTAATCTTGTGTTTATTTAATCAACGACGAAAGAAGACTATCTCTACATTAGTGCAGAAAAATTGGCCACATACATAACAGGACTATGATCTTAAGCATATTTCCAAAATTATAAAGAAGAGATTGCTTTTCCGTACCCCATTAACACTTGACCATCCGTCACAGTCCCCAGACCTGAACCCAATTGAGCACTTGTGGAAATATCTCGATAAGAAAATTAGTGAAAGAAAAATTACTTCTAAAGATGTTTTAAAGCTAGCTATAATTCACCTAAAAACTTGTTGTTTCAATTTCAGGAAATTAGAAGCCGTGTTAAAGTCAAAAGGACGGCAAACAAAATATTAAATATACATTTTTAAGCTCATTAGAGAAGATTATCTTTTGAATAAATTAAATTTCATGTCAATTTAAAAATTCGTCTTTGTTTTAATCCGTTTCAAAGTTAAATACCTCTATAAAAAACAACCTTTATTTAACGTACTTCTCTAAAAAAATTTACTGCTGAGTGATTTTTCCACCATTTTTTTCTATTTTAGGCAAGTACTTCCCTTGTTTGTGCCAATCTAGAATATTTTTCAGGCTTCAACCGATGTTTGCTTTCCCATTGTACTTTTTTAGTTATTTCATTTAAAAACTGATCTTTTTTAGGTGAGGACACGGTACTTCGCCGTTTTATTTATTTATAATCATTAATATATAATCATTAACCATTTTATTTATTATAATTAATCTTTAGAAGAATGCTATCTTTTTTTTGTGAAGACGATACAACTGTTTACTTTGATTTGATGCAAAAAATCTGGATATTTTTATAAAAAGTAATCTATTTTCAAAATGTCTCAGTTTTAGTTCCTAGTTTTAATAAAATTAATTTTACCTTTATTAACAATAAATTTCAATATATATTTGTTTTATTTATCTCTGTTCTTAGAAATATAATAAACATATTTTTAAAATAAGATGAGGTGTTTAATTTCATTTGACGTTCACAATATGTTCTTTGAATTTCTATAAGTTGAAGGTTATATGGTAGTTGTATTGGCTCTTAAATCTCTTAAATCTCTTAAATTTTTAACTTTAAGAGCTCTTAAGATAAATGTCAAAATTTTATGAAAAAATATTTTACTAGGTTGTTAAAATGTTAAGCAAAAATTTGAACTCTATATATAGTGTCATTTCACAAAGCGGCAACTGAATGACAGACAAACGAAATTTGTACGCCAGGGGTTGAAAAGGAAGAGTGTGTAGTACACGACTGTCAGTACTGGACTTTTTTGTTTCTCTTTTCTACTTTTCGTAATTTTCATTCTGTTTCTTCATATTATTTTTTCCATTTAATTGTCATTTTAATATACATAGTAGCATATAAAAGAAAGATGTAGAAATGAAAAATTTATTTCCATCAATTAATTTCTTGTTTTTTAAATTTTAGGCAACTTCAAAAGAGAATACAAAGCAGACATACGAGACAGAAGAAAGGGTTACTACCATGGTGACTTTTTTGTGTTTTTAGTGTTTTATATAAAAACAAATTAACCAATATACACTTTTATTAATCAAATGAAAAAATTATTGATATAAAAAATAAATTTAAGCAGTTTAATTACGGAATGCGGTTGCTTAATATTGTTGCTAAAACAAAACAATGTACGAGTTGTTAAATTTAGCAGGTCAAACAAATACCATTAATGGTTGCCAACAATATTTTTTAGAATCAATCTTTCTGAACATTTTCCTTAGAAGTAAAATTACGAAATATCCATGTAGCTATAATAGCAACAAAGGATTGTAGCAAAAGTGATAGACTTGTACTAGTCAAAAAGGGACACACTTAAAAAAACTGCAAAATATCGACTAAACTAATAGGTTGGCGAGAAAAAAATCAAGTTCGTGTCAAGTTTTAACTTAAACCGTTAATGAATAATTGACTGTAATTGACTGTAAATTTGACTGTAAACTCGGTAAATGGCGTACTTTATATCAAACTAGTTAAAAACCGGCGAACCGTTATTTTAGTTTAATTTTTTACATTTTTCAACCTTTTGTCCACTTCAGGTACAAACCAAAACATTTGAGATAGACCATAGTTTCTTCCAGAAAGATACTGTAGAATCTGTCGGTTAGCTGTATACAATCTTCAAACAAATACACATTCGTTTATTTATTTAAGATGCATATAGGTAGCTTTTATCCAGTATGTTTTCTGGAATTCCTGCTTTTTGGTAAATGTATATAGATAACGCTGCTCTAATTTTGCTGTTCTCTACATATACAAAATTCAATATTTAGTATAAATGGAAGGTGCACACCCATTTATCTAATTCACATCATTCTGGCTGATGATGGGTATTGTTCACGACTTTATTTGAACCTAATTATAAACATCTACTATTATCGTTCTCAAGATATACAAATATCAATATTTACTTTCCTTCATGAAGGAACAATCACCTTGAAGTAGTGTGAAGGTTTACACTTCTAGAACTCAACCGGCTATACTGACAGGGAGCAATTGCTCTCTGGTAGGGCCTCCCATGTCAGACAGGCAGTTGAGGAGCAGTAACTAAGAATTTTCCAAAAGCTTGATTAAGGTGTTATGCGACCCAGGCTGGGAGCCACTGAATATCCCAGTCGCTAAGAGAGCCTCTTGAAGAACAGTCCGAATTCAAGAGTAAAAAGGCCTTGCCACGGTTGACCATCCAGTCCTGATTTTTAAAGAACCTGACATGGATACGAAAAATATTAAAAACAAACTAAAAAAGGAAAAATTTGCGGGCATCGTCCGCATCGGCACTTGCAGACCGAATGGTGTATGAACTCTATGAAGACAGCCTGCAGGGCAAAGCTCCTAGCTTCAGGGTCAAAACAAAGACGCCAAGAGGCGAACAATAAACAATGAAGCCAATTGGCAAGCCGGTTTAAATGGGAAATAAAACGCCGACAAGTATTGAAGAACCCAATGGTACAATTGGAGTAAAGGCTCCTGTTAAGACAGAAGACAGTATCACACATGTAGTGCTGGGCGATGGGCCATCCATATTAAGATAAGCAGCATTGCAATAAAGAATTGGCATGTAGATCACGGTAACACAAACTGATAATGCCGGAACATGACTACAAATCCCGCCGTGTTACAAAGATACCACCACCTGGTCAACCTGGAGCAATTGATGATCCACTCCCTAAGGGACTAAATGGAGCATGCTGCAGGTTGTACCTACGGTACGCGGAAAAGGGCCTAGCACCTGAAGAGGCCATGAAGAAGGCTGAAGAATGAAGAACATCGAGCCAAGGAAGGAGAATCAGTCCCATCAGCCTAACATTTGGGCAAACGTGGGGGAAAATTAATCACGCCACCCCAGACAGAAAGCAAGAGACGTAGGTTTCAGGACAGCTCTGTCAAGAACACGGTAAAAAGCTACGCTGAAATTTCGAAGGCGGTGAGTTTAGCACTACCAAGGAAATATCCCTCAGAGCTGGCCGTATTGGAAGAAGCAATAATTTGCGAAGTAGACTGTTGATGATGTGCTCGGGGGATGAAGTACCCAGAGCTCATAATATCACTTCCTTCCTTCCAGGCAGCACAGGTCAAACAACGGAGCACATATTGGTTCTGATTGGCGCACAGAACGAGGGACTACAGAAAAGCAGGGATGCATAAAGGATGCCTCTATGGCAGATCCTAAGGGCCAAGGACAAGGGTAGCTGAAAGCAAATGACAATTGGCATTGACGAGTAATCGCTCGAGGCCACTGAAGAGTCTGGCAGCGTCATAAGTGAGATCCTCGTTCATGGCATCGATAAACAGAAAGACGGCGTCCCAATTTCTACAAAAAAAAAAGGGAAAAAAGTGTAACGACAAGTATCCGGGATATCGGTTTCGATGGATACAGAGCGGGCAAAGCCAGCCAGTGAGAAGAGGATGCTGCTCAGCGGCAGCAGTGTTTGCAATAGCCTACCATAATAAATCTTCAATGAAGAAATACGGACCAAGTATGAAATTGGCTCGGGTTATCGTCCATAACGCAAAAGGAATCTCGGCATAAACTGGAAGGACATTTGTCAAATTAAACCTGAGCATGATACTGATCCAAGAACACTGGCATCATAAAGATGCAATCAGAGGACTTGGTTGCAATAGCGGAAAGTTAGTATACGACAACAGGTCTAGTTTACCTAGATCCTGAAACTTAATAAAAGATATTAAATTGATGTCTTACAGACCTAGTCCCAATACAGGTCAACGTGAACATTGGAGAAAGCCGGCGAATCATAGTAGTGGCTACGGCATACTTTCCAGGAGATTAAGGTTCACATCTCCCGGCAGAGGTGCGGAGGTTAGTAGACTACTGCGGCGGGCAGAGACTCCCACTGTTACTGGGATGCGATGCCAACGCTCAAAACAAGGTATGAGGCAGCACTGACGTTAATAATCAATGTAGTACCTATTTGAATACTTATTAGAACCGAGATTGGAGATACTAAATGTAGGAAACAAACCAAATTTTGTTATGGAGTGTAAGAAAGGAGGTTCTAGATATTACCATAGCTAGTCCGAGCATCGCTGGGATGGTAAGAGATTGGAATGTCTCAGATGAAGAATCCCTTTCGGATCATAGGATAATTGAATTCTCTCTGGGGGCAGCACTTAGGAATCCGGGAAGAACGAATTGGGAGTTATTATGAAATATTGAGCCACAATTTGCGGAGCTTTTCACGAGCTAGCGTATACGCATTGGCTACGAGCTCGAAGGGTGTGAATTTGTTGAATAGGATGATAATAGATGCCTTTGAATGTAGCTGCCCTGAGAAACCTGTAAGCAGGTAAAAGATGAAGTCTGGTAGAATAGTCATCTCTCTCATCATTAAAACCGAAATTCGTAGGCTCGGAAAAAGAGCAAAACGTAACGGGTAAAGGGTAGAGTATAAAGCTAAACTCACTAACTATAATAGGGCAATAAGGAAGGGTAAAAGATTGAGCTTCAGGAATTTCTGCGGAAGCAGTAAGGCTTTAAAAAGCTCTAGCAAGAAATACATCAGTTATAGAAATGTCACTGAAAAGGAAGATGGTGACTACACCAATAGTAGCATTGAAAGGGTAGAACTATTACTTCGGACGCACTTTCCGGGAAATACGGCGAATGATATGGGCGTTTCAATACTGCACCCCAATTAAGATTAGAATTCTCCTGGCAAAGACGTATTTAATTCCCACTTTATTATATGGATGTGAGCTTTTCTCTAGTTGTGACTCTACCAGTAAGAGAAGGTTAAATGTTACCTACAATAATATTCGTTATGTATATGGTTTGAACAAACGTCCTAGAATATCCATGTTTTCATCCCAGTTGTATGGAATTTCCTGTGTTCAGCTTCCTAAATTAAGAATTTTAGTTTTGATGCACAAGATAATATATACGCGCCAGCCTGAACATCTTTATAATAGATTGTCTTTCGCAGAAAATTGCAGAGGAAAAAGGTTGCGGTCCTCTGGGTACAAGAGCCCAATTTCTAAATGGCATTTCTATATAATCGCAACATCTCTCTGGAACTCGATTCCCTATAGCTCTCAGGTATTAAATAACGCACGACAATTTAAGGTACAACTTATGAAACTGTACGCTATGCAATTAGTACGTAAATGTTTTTATTGGATATGTATGTAAATTTAAATTAATTTTCTTTTATGATTTCTTTTATATGTTATTTGTAATTTGTAATTATATATACATATTTTTTTTGTCTTACTTGCTATTCAGTTTCATACTGCAATATAATACATAAGGTCTTATGTATGGAGCTATACAAGTAAATAAATAAAATAAATAAATAGTCTATCGCCTACTGTAGTTTTCTCATGTTATTCTGTTCAGCTGCTTCTTCTGCTGTTCTAGCTAGACCTTCGAGGAACTTCCTTTTGTCTCTTCGAGCAGCTTTTTGTTGGTATTGCTGCCTGGTTACATTATTGTTGTTTAGCTGCAACTTAAGTTCTCTCCTTTGAGAGATCAGGTTCGTCTGATATCCATGTTCTTCTATGTACCTGCACTACACCCAGTGTTTCCTCAGCGACTTGATTGTATGTTGCTGTGATATTCTCCCATGTGTGATGTTGGTTTATTGGTAACTGCTCGCGTATTGCCATGGCCAATGCGTCCCTGGTCGTGTTATTCTAGAATTGCTGTGGGCGGAGACGCTTTCGTCTTGTGACTCCAATGTTTCTTCTTCGGCATTTCAATTTGAGCTTGATTTCGCCTGTGATAAGCTCATGATCACTGCCGATGTTAGCGCCTCTTTTATTTCTTACATCCGCTAAAGAACTTCTAAATCTTTTACTCATGCATATGTGATCGATCTGATTGCGTGAGTTGCCACTTGGCGATGTCCATGTATATTTATGAATTTCCTTATGCGGGAAGATGGAGCCACCTATGACTAGTTGGTATGTCTGGCATAGCGCTATTAGTCGTTTTCCATTGTTATTTTTAACTCCACAACCGTGCGTTCCCATGGTTGAGCGGGTGTTGGTTTGTCGCTTCCTATTTTCGCGTTGAAGTCACTCATGAGAATAATATCTCCCGTTCAAATACTGCTGAGTGCTGATGTTACTTGTACGTAGAATTCATCCTTCTTAGCGTCCTCGGTATTTTCTGTCGGCGCATAGCACTGTACTATGGTGATAAGTCTTATTCTGCTTTTGAATCTAGCCATTATCACACGTTCGGATATTGTTCAGCATGTTTGAAGGGAGTTCTTGATTTTTTTTGACATTATGATTCCGACTCCTCTTTCGACCCATTTTCTGTTCCGCTGTACAGTATAAGACTACCATTCGCCGTACTAAGTTCGCCATTACCATTCCATCTTATCTCACTTATACCCAAGTTGTCAATCTTATAGGATGCTATCTGATGTTCAAGTTGCGCAAGCCATGATGCTGCACGAAGAGTCCGTACATTCCATTACGCAATGCGCGTTCTATTTCCTGTGCCAAAGGTCGTTACCGTGTTGTTCTGTCCATTGCTCTGCCTTGTTTTAGATTCTCTCTTTATTTTCTTTAAGCTAAGTAGATGATTAGTCCACTGTAGCCCGCTCCAGGATGATAGGGTTGACATCTTACCGCCGCCTAGAAACGACGCCTCCATTAAATTGTATTGTGTTCGTTAAAATCATTTAATAATACGAAAGGTATGTCATACTCTTCGTCCCACACTACATGTTGTCAAAATCCAGACTTTGTTAAGCAGTTTGAAAATGTCTGACTAGTGGCATCAATATCCAAAGCTCTTGATAAACGGTGAATGCATTCTAGCACATTAATATCGTGTTGAAAGCAACGATGTTTTTTCCTTTTTCCTATTACCAAAATTTTAATTTTTTCTGTTCCATTCATATTTGCTGCCAACATTACTATCACACGTTATTTCCCATATTTTCTCTATGACATTTTTCATTTCTGAATGATAGTGTTTTGTCAGGAAGACATTTGTAAAACAACCCAATCTCATCTGCATTGAAAATGTCACTTTCATTGTACTTTTCCAACAAAGAAGGTAAAACATCGGTTTTTCATTTCTGGCAGTATTCCTCGGAAACACCATTGCTTTGACCACAAGCTTTTTTGTAACAAACACTATGTCTAAAAAACAAGTAGCATACATGACTAATTAAGATTTACTTTTTTCCCTCACATTATCTTTGCATACCTTATTTTCCATTTATCCAACCAACCATTGCTTGCCTTAAAGTCATCCACCTTGAGTTCCTTTTTTCTTCTATGGCTTTACCCTTTAATATTCTTCGATATATTGTTGCCGTAAACCAGTTAAATAGAGCTTTGTCGTTTAGACGTTTCGGTCCCATTCTACTTTATCATAATATTGTTTGTTCTTTCTTTTTAATTAGCTTAAAGAAATTTGTAAGTAAACACATGAATTTTATTTTGGACTTTACCGATATATAAACACAATAGTACTGCCTTATGTATGTATAAATTTCAGTGTGGCAATTTAATGTAATTTTGAATAAAATGATGCGATTTTTATTCACTATTAGCGGCTAATTCGGTAATTTTTGCCAGCAAAAAAGAAAATTTTTTCTAAAAAAATTCAAATTATAGAAACGTTGTACTACTGTTTTTCTTCAAATTGTGGAGAAATTCATGTTATAGAAGTTCAAGTTAAAGAAGCAAAACCTGATAGAATTTTTCTCCAAAATGCTGTTGCCACGAGATGTGCTTCAACTTATAGAAAATTCAAGTAATAGTTCAAATTATAAAAGTTCGACTTTATTGCCTTCACTAAAATGTCAATACAAAACACTTTAATTAAATGTATCACAGCAATTTCGAAAGGTTTTATTTTGTAGAAATATACTCTGTGTATACTCGAGTAGAAATATACATATACCCAAATATAGGGTGTTTTTTATAGAGGTATAGAACTTTAAGTTGCAATAAAACAACAATGGATTATTCGATTGACGTAAATTTTATTTATCCGAAAGATAATCTTGTTGCATTTTAAATATGATTTCACGCATATAACCGCCACGGCTGGCGCGGATGTAGTCCAATCTGAACGTACAATTTTTGATGACTTTTTCCAACATTTGAGGCCATATATCGGCAATAACACGGCGAATGTTGTCTTCCAAATTGTCAAGCGTTTGTGGATTTACCGAATAGACCAATGACTTTACATAGCCCCACAGAAAGTAGTCTAGCGGTGTTAAATCACAAGATCTTGGAGGCCAATTCACAGATCCAAAGCGTGAAATTAGGCGGTCACCAAACGTGTCTTTCAATAAATCTATTGTGGCACGAGCTGTGTGACATGTCGCGCCGTCTTGTTGAAACCACATCTCCTGGACATCATGATTATTCAATTCAGGAATGAAAAAGTTAGTAATCATGACTCTATACCGATCACCATTGACTGTAACGTTCTGGCCACCATCGTTTTTGAAAAAGTACGGACCAATGATTCCACCAGCCCATAAAGCGCACCAAACGATTCAATTTTTCTGGATGTAACGGTGTTTCCACATGCACTTAAGGATTACTTTCACTCCAAATGCGGCAGTTTTGTTTGTTGACGTAGCCATTCAACCAGAATTGCGCTTCATCGCTAAACAAAATTCGCTTATGAAAATTTAAAAAAAAAAAAATTCACTTATGAAAAATGAAAATTACACTATTTGCAAGCGTTGTTCAGGCGTGACTCTATTCATGATGAATTGCCAAACCAAACTGAGAATAAATCACTGGACAGCTGTTAAATCGGTCGCCATCTTGAAAAGCAATGCCAACTTAAAGTTCTATACCTCTATAAAAAACACACTTTATAAATATACCCATGCTTGTACACCCTTTACACCTATAAGTGCGGGTATAACAGACACTTCACACAACTCCTTCTTTTAGTTATTTAAGTTGCACTGGATTTGAATATGTTGTGTATTTGTATCGTTTTATTTTAAACTTTACTCACATGTTTGGCCACCAATACTTTAAAAGTATACAAAATCGTACTTTTGTAGAAATTTTATTTAAGTTTTTCTTATTAAAATAATAGTGATTGTGCTCTATGAGTACAATTTGATGAGTTTTAATTTATAATAACTTTTGTACTGCTAAATAAAAATAACATTTCTCTGTGAAATAAAAAATAGATATCAGAAATTTATTTTTCAAAGTTTTCAAGTCAAATTTAAAGAGCGATGCGCCACGTTTTACTTCGCCCAACCGTTATATTTTTCACACCATATTTATGTATTCATTTTAAATAACTAATATATGACAAACTACACAAACAAGTAGCCGTTTTTGCCTTTTATTAAAACCGAATTTAGTAAAACAGGGACAAATTAACATATTTTTTCGTAGGAAATGTATTAATTTTGTTAAAAATAATGTGTCAATTGGAAATAAAATGTATATTTATGGTATTTTTGATGATAATTGTATATTTTTTTAAACGAAATTGTAGAATATTAAATAATACTATTTGTCTTTTACAGTATGGTAGTTGAATAATTTTGAAATTGCTATTAACATAATAGAGTCCTAAGATTTAAAGCCTAGATAGTGTAGTATACTCAATAGTAGCAGTTTATTGCCCACTACTCAAACTCATGCTAATTCATAGGTATTTAAATAACTTCTTTGAAAATCAAAAAGCTAATTAACTGCATTATGTGCAATTATTATACATACATTCAAGGTAAAATGTCTACGTACACCCTACGATTTCGAAATTTTAGAGAATTACTGGTGAAATTTTAAAAAGATGTTATACAAATTTTTAAGGTACTTATAACTAAGATTATCTGAAGAAAATATATGACAAAATTTAACTTAGAAGTTATTAGGGAAAAACATAATAAATAGCAGGAAAAAAATCTACATACAACGTGCAACGTAATATCAAACAGAAATGTAAAAACAAAGAAAGCGAAATAATAGTTAACTTTGTTGATTTATTGAAATTTACAAACATTACAATTGTTGAAGTGGACAAAGTGATAATAAAAGATATTATTTGAATTTTTGTCCCCAAAAATGGCAAATCGAAAAAAGATACATATTTCAGTTCGAAATATGGTAGTAAATCTCCAAAAGGAAAACAGATCATATGAAAAAATTGTTAAGACAACAAGATTCAGTCGTGCTACTTTACACACGATTATAAAAAATTATAACAACAATAGCACCGAAAATAAACCCCTATCCTGGCAGACCTATGAAACTTTTGATACGTGATGTTACCAGTATTGTGAGATTAGTCCATGGATTTCATAGCAGAATAGTACGCATGAAGCCACTAATTTCAGTAAAAAAAAAACTTAAATTTCGTTTTGAGTTTGCTAATGCACATGTAGTAGGGAGATTGATTATTCAACTTTTTTCAAAAACCGGTTTTCGAATAATTCGAAAAGCAGCACTTAAAAAACCGGTTTTCGGTTAATAATAATTCAAATAACCCGTTAACCGGTTCTTTCATTTAAATAAAATGGTTCCTAATTCTTGAAGCAACTGGACCACGCCGTTTTAAAAATAAGCAGAAGCTGATGGAGAGTTTAAAATTAGTGGCAATCAATACTAACAATAATTTAACAAATCTCATAAGAACTGCGAAAACGGCGTGCGGAGGCCATAAAAAACAAAGTTTTTTACACAAAGTACTGAAAGTTGCATAAGTTTCGAACAGCTACTGAAGGAGCTAATTTCGTTTTTGTAGTTGTATTGTATTACTTGGTAGAGAATGGAATTAAAGGTTTATAATTTAGGTGCCTGAGACAACAAAAATTAAATGTTTTACTTTTAATAAATCTATTAGTCATGTACGACTTCTTAAAAATCTTCTTCTTAAAAATCAATATTTATTTACAGGAGATGAAAAATAGATTATTTTTGCTCAAGAGTGCATATCTTTTTTGATCTACCCTGGTTTTCACGTTTTTTGTGAGACGTTGAAGGGTGTCATATATACAAAAATAATAATTAAATTTATACAAATAGTTAAGCGATGATTATATTTGCAATTAAAAAATATACAAACGTATAAAAATTATTTTTATTTAAATCAACCGGTTATTCGTGTTAAATTAACCGGTTTATTCGGTATTCGAAAAATGAAGATTTTGAAAAAACCGTATTCGACAAAACCAAAAAAATCGGTCGAATAATAACCGACCGATCTCCCTAACATGTGGACAAGGGTATGGATTTTTTAATCGTGTTATATTTACCGACATTATAACATTTTCTGAAGAGTTGGTCGTTCCAAAGTTTGGAGAAAAGCAAACATTACACTCGATCCAAATATTATACCTACAGTGAGACATAGTGGAGGGATTGAGACGCCATGGCTCAAATAAAGTGGCTCGTTTGGCTTTATTAGGTGGCTGTATTGACCGGTACCATTATAAAATCATATTGGAACAAATTCTGACGCATATGTTAGTAGCTAGGGCCTTGGATACCAATGGATATTCCAATAATATAGCGGCCCTAACCATACAGCGAACTTTTATCGAGACTGGCTTCCTTACTATGCTTCAAAACAGCTAAATTAGTCACCTGTCACCAGAATTAAACCCAATATAGCACATATGATACTTTTTTTTCTAAAATATGGCATTAGTAATCGTGGATCAATAAAAACTGACCTTATTCGTGTGTAGGTCGAAATAACACCCTCTATTACAGGGAATTTGGTGACATTAATGCCCCGTGGTCTTCAGGCGGTTATTGTTGCCCAAGGTGGATTAACCAAACATTAAAAGTAAAATTTTTATTTTCTATACATAAAATTTTTAAGTTGCATGAGACTTTTTCCTATGCATTTTTAATATATTTGTTATTGTTGTGTTTATTATGTAAAATAATTATTTTTTATTTTATAAAAAAAAAAAAACTTATTTATTGATACCTTAAAAATCAATTAAAAACACAATTTTGCTCAGAAACTCTCTAAAACCCCTAAATCAAAAGTTTATGTAGCCTTTTTTCCTAGATTGTGTAAATATGTACAAATGTACCTAGTTATAATATTCTAGGAAACAAACATTTTTTTGAATGCATGTTTTATTATCAAACTCGAATTCTTTTGGGTGGGTCAAGCGAATAAGTCAATGTAATAAAAATAGTAGTTGTTGGTGAAAGGTTGAGGATGGCCACCCTTAAAAGAGAAAACTAATATTTCGCATGACTAAGCCTAATCATAGGACACACATATGTACACACATTCATATGTATATATTTCATACATCAAATATTTTAATTTTATTTAGTTTTTTTACATATTTGTATTGATTATATATTTTACTTACCTCTACCTTCTTTGTAAAGATTTTTTGCTGTAATTATGATGTTTACTACTAAATGGAATAGTACGATGTTAACAGTTGCAAATACATCTATGTCCCAAACACATTTGATATTAATTTATATTAAGAGATTAAGTAAAATTATAAAAATTACATCTATTATTTATTTATACCATTTAAATAATTTCCTTCTTCGAATTTCTTGTAAAATAACAAATAAAAAGATTTATTAGAGTGTAGAACACACACAATTATACAAGACGCGATTTTATTTGATGATTTATGTGTTGTTGTTTTATTGAATTATATCTTAATAACAGCTGACTTAATATTCAAGCACCACAATATACAAGTGTGAAGATAGCGTCGTAAAAAAACAACGAAAACGCATTTATGAACAGATTATTTTTCGAATTGAGAAAAACAAATAAAAAATGGGAATTAAAGACTATTTTTTTATTTAATATTTTGTAAAAATGTTTATTGTAATTGAGAATAATAAACAGTTATATCAAACTTAATAAAGGAAAAATTTAAATAAGGAAAATTGTCACAATTAAACCAAAAGATAAGGCAAATCACCAAAACGTAAGAAACCTTTGCTGACCTTTAAAAACCGACTTTTATTATCATTAAAGCTGGATTGACCCATTATATCGGAACAATTTGCTTGTTTTTATATTTTTAAAGTTTGCTCTGAAACTTCAAACAATCGCTTTGGTAAAACAAGGGTACCATATCTAATATTTTTGTAAGCGAGGCGAGTTAGTTTTTCAATTTGGCAGCACAATAGCAGATGATTGCAATTTGCTTGTTTTCTTTGTGTCACACTACATTAGTTTTGTAATAAAAAAATTGTAAATTAATTGCTTTTAGCTCTATTACACCTTCTACGCAAACTCTTCCAAAGTGCTTGGCATTCGCTACCTGCAATTAATTAAACACAACTTGTTGAATGATTTTAACAATCATCTACAAAATTTAACTTGCTTCCCATTCCAATAGAGGTTGCTATTGTTAACCATACACTTTGCTTCATAGATTATTTTTGTAACTTTTGTTACTCATATCATACATGCATTTCCTGCCTGGCTTTTTTATTTCTGAAATAAGCTTCAGTGCAACTGATTCATATAACTCCATGTTAATGTTTATTTAATTTATTTTTAATATAATAACATTAACATTACTTTTTGAAACAAACAATGCAAAACAAATGATATGTATTGTATTATACATACAAACATATGCATATAATATGATGTGGCAGCTCAGTTCAACTTTGCTTAAAAAATTAAGGTAGTTGGCAGCACAGTTCAATTGTTACGGAACAAAAATTAAAATTAAACCAATTCAAGCTAAGATTCTTCCGAAGTAAGTTAACTCTCCTTCGCTCACTCTCTCAAAAATAGAAACGTCAAACTACATATAAAAAAATGGTTTCGGAACTAAATTTTTGTTCCGAAACAATGGTTGAATCCAGCTTAAGGGCACCACTACGAATATTGGTGCAAGTTTTTATAAAAATTCTACGAAAAGTTCTGGAGAAAAACGCCAAAACGTCAAAAACCGTGCAATAGCTGTATTCATAAAAATTCCTTATTTTAGGTTTTAAGAATACAATAGTTATTAAAGACTTTTCGTCTTATAAACCCAAATAAAAACTTATTCATAAACGTTTAAAAAAATTAAATTAACTATTAAACGTTTTTATTGTTTTGTTGACAGCCTTTACACATGAAAGAAGTTTCATGAAAGTTGCAATACATTCAGAATTTTTTACTAACACATTCAAATTCTATCAACTTTCAGCTCAACTTTCAAATATTTTTTCATGAAAGTGTTTTTTTGATACTAAATTCACAAATGCATAAAACAGGGTTAATTTATATATATATATATATATATATATATATATATATATATATGTATATAAGTGTTTTATATTTTTATATCTTTTATATTTTTATATCTTTTTTTGAAGAAACATTACTATAATTCTTAATATATATATATATATATATATATATATATATATATATATATATATATATATATATGCATAAAACAGGGTTAATTTATATATATATATATATATATATATATATATATATATATATATATATGTATATAAGTGTTTTATATTTTTATATCTTTTTTTGTATATATATATATATATATATATATATATATATATATATATATATATATATATATATATATATATATATATATAACTCAAATCTCTCTGTCTTTAATGATGGCTCTCCAACACATCTTAGCACGCATAATACACTTACTCACATAGACCTCTCGTTGGCTCCACCTCCATTGCTCCAAAGTGCAATTGGTCGATTATCAATGATCTTTATAACAGTGACCACCATCCTATTATTACTCAACTGTATATTAATAACTCAAACAAACGCTTCCTTCGAAATCATTTAATATTTCAAAGGCTAATTGGGTTTCCTTTCAAGATAAAATTCTACAATTTAATAACAAATTCAAACCATCTGAAAATATTAACCGTGAAGCAGTTTTATTACGTAAAATAATTATTTGCTCTGCCGATGAATCCATTCCACAATCTTCAACAATACAATACAAAAATTTGTGCCATGGTGGTCAAAAGATCTGCAGCGACTAAGAAATGAGAAACAGCATGCCTGGAGGTCATTCCGACGGAATATGTCTATTGAAAATCTTATTGAATAGAAGAAGAAAAATGCTGCTTTTAATAGGGCTAAAAAACAAGTGAAAAATAAATCATTCAATGAATTCTCTGAAACTATTAATCAGTAAATTATTATTATTAATACGTAAATTAACTCGCAACTATGTTCCTTTATCAATAACATCAATTTTATACAACAGCATCAACATCACGAATTCATTCGATATAGCCCAATCTTTTGCTAAATACTGGTCTGACAACTCAAAAAACTCAACATTTCCCGTAGTCTTTCAACAGTCAAAAACCAAGCCTTTTCATCCATGGCAGTTAACTCAAGTTCTAATAAATCGAAAGCGCTTGAAGAACCTTATAAGCTACAGAAATTGCTTTACAGTTTCAAGACATCCAAAGGGAAATCACCGGGTACGTATAAAATACCTTATCCAATGTTAATGCATTCTCCTCATCTTCTTAAAGTTCGAATCCTAAATTTATTCAATAATATTTTCGACATGGGGATCATTCCACAGTATTTTAAAATTGTAGCTATTCTTCCAATTATAAAACCTGGTAAACCAATCGAGACCCTTGATTTCTTTCGCCCTATTTCATTGTTACCATGTTTAGCAAAAACATTGGAAAAGATGGTATCTAGACGACTCATGTGATTTATTAAGAAACACAACCTTTTGTCCACGAACCAAGTTAGTTTTCAAACGAATCTTAGTACAATAGATTCCTTGTTATATTTGGATCATATAATAAATAAAAATCGCTCAACCAGAAACCACACCTCAATCCTCTCAATTGACTTCATTAAAACTTTCGATAGCATCGTGGCACACGTTGTTCTTCAAAAGCTTACAGATCGGTCAATTGATCCCAGGTCCTAAATTCTTTAACTTCATAAAATCTTTCTTATCACACAGAAAGATTGCTGTCAAAGTTAATGACACTCAGTCCGAAATCTTTCCTCTACACAATGGGTACCCCAAGGGTACCCATTATCGGTGACACTTTTTATAATAGCATTTGACGATCTAAGCCAAATAATAAGAAACAATAAGTCTTTGGATCACTGTCTGTATGCTGACGACTTATATATTATATCGAAAAGTCGAGAAACAAATAAAATCAAACGGGATTTCATTAATATTTTGTCGAATATAGACACTTGGTCGAACCATGCAGGACCAAGAATATCATTTGAATAATCCAGTCATATCCATGTATGCAGAAAGAAAAATTGTTAAGATATCGACACAATCTATAATAATGCCGATTACTGCAAGATCCTTGGGATATATTTCGACAATAAGTAAAACTTCAAATTCCACTGTAATTTTTTAAAGAAAGATTTGTTAAAAAGATTAAATATTATCAAGTATTTAGCATAACCAAATTCGCATGTACATACTGACAGCCTTCTGAGATTGGCTAAGAGCATTATACTGTCTAAAATTGACTATGGTCTCGTAATATACAGCAAAGGTTCAAAATCCGGATTAATACCCTTAGAAAAGATTCTTAACGCTGCTATCAGATTGAGTCTTCGAGCTCATAGAACAACGCCATTAAAAATCTTACTAGCCGAAAGTGTTTTTGACCGCCATCTCCTAATATACAAAACTTTATGCCCTACTATTATTAAAGCTACCTTACCTTTTATTAAAGCCACTTATATCCAAAATACATAAAAGGAAAACTGAACTTAAATATCCTTCTAATCTGTGTACAATTTTTAAATTATCACAAAAGTTCTACTTGCAGAAAACTTGTCCATGAAAGAAAATTACCCTCCATGGCATTTGAATCAAGATATTTTCATAAAGGACCTTATATCTTTTCACAAAGCCAACTCTCCTCCTGCATTATTCAAACATCACTTGGAACTATTACTCACGAAATTCAAAAACGATAATTGGCTCCTTCTGTTCACGGACGGATAAAAATCAGATACAAACGTCGGCTTTGCTGTAGCCGGGGAAAACAGATCAGTGTTTCTTAATGGAATTATGCCTTTAAATACATCAGTATTTGAGTCTGAGGCTGAAGCAATTTTAACTACTCTTAAATTCTGCAAGGTATCCTCAAATAAATACATAATTTGTACTGATAGCCGTTCAGTTTTTGATGCAGCACGTAACCATAGAAATAAAGATGAAACAATTTTCCATATCCGACAACTTCTTATACTTTTATGTGCGAAACTTAAACTAATATGGATACCCGCCCTGCCATAAGAATAGATGGTTTTTGAGTCTGAGACTAACCCACACAAAAATAGTACACCACCACCTAATCTCAAAAGAACGGGAACCAATATACTACTTCTGCAATATACTACAATCTGCTGAAGTGCCGAGCACTACTTTTTCTACATAAGATCAGATAGAGTCAGCAACCACGCTATCTATATCGGCAAATATGTTTCTCAAGGTCAAATAGGGGAAACAGAATGAATGCTACAAAATATAATAGGGCCATATCTGAGCAACAATTCTTTATTAATTAACATAAGAAATATTAATATAATTCAACATATAATATATTAATATAATACAACATAATTTCAACACTTCACCTTTTAAAAGATTGTCGATCCCTAGACCACGCACGTATAACGCTTTGTGGCTCATCAGACTTAATTTTTTACTCAAAAACTCATCACTGATGAATATCAATAATATATACATATTACTTATAAATTTAAAAATAGCAAATAAAATCTAGTTTAGTTTAAATTATATGTGAGCCGATAGCCATTCGATGCTAGTGCTTTCTTTTCTTCTATAGTTTATTGTAATTTTAATTATAATAAATTTAAATAAATAAATAAATAATTTAAAATATCTTAATAATATATCGAATATATATATTATTAATTCCCATAACATTTCATGATAAACACGGGGACTTATTCAGGCAATGAGCTGTTCAATACTCAACAAGTTACTAGCTAACTTTATAAGATGATACCACTGTTGAAAAAAATTTGTTTTTTCAGATGGTCTGAACTGGTATTCAGCCGATGTCCTTCTGGTTGGTAGGCGGATGTCTTACCTACTATACCACAGCGGTAGTATTTATCAGAAATTGTTCAAAAAAACTAGAAGTTTAAAAAGTTCTGAAGTGGAAGTGCATTTAAGTATTTTTGAGAAAATATGCAATTTTTATAACACATTCAGATGTTTTAGCTGATTTATTTTTTAGATTAAATGATTTTGGATTAAAGAAAAGAAAATAATAAACGAAAAATTATACACAAAGGACAAAAAAGCTAGAAACATATTTAACTTGTTTATACAAATACATATGCATGTATATTGGTTATATTTTCTCTTTTATTAAAATCGCTACAAAAATAACGGTATCTTTTGCAACAATTGCAAATTAATTTGAACAATTTGTTTAAACTGTCCTAAATATATTGAGTTTTGTTTGTCGTTACATATTTAATATAGGTTTTAATTAGATACGTACTATCGTTTTATAAATGAACTGATTCTGATTTTTGTTATTTTAAGTCTGGTAACACAAGTGCGAATTTTAAAAATTGCGGATGTAAAAATGTAAACAATAGAAGAAAAAGTTAACAAATTTTGACAGCTGGAAACTGAACAAATGCATGACCAAAAAATATGCATATGTAGACTCACAAGTACCTTCTTTAGTGTGCCCTGGAAATAAGTGAAATATAGTATACATACACACATCCATACATAAGATGTATGCAGTTTTAGCCAATATAGTCTAAAACGGGTGTACATGGTAGATACGTTCCAGAAAAAACCGTGTAAAAAGACTTGATGAAGAAGCAGATTGGTTCCATATCCATCAACACTTTATATAATATGTACTTAAACCAAATGATTAATTACAAAAATAACTTTTATGGGAGTTTTTATGAAAACACAAATTAAGTATGTATGTATGTGCATTTGGCTTACTTCATACATATATATATTATTATGTATATTACTTTGAGATTTGAATTGCGTTTTGTAATTTATGAACACTATGTTCAAAACCTAGTTCTAAAACTACGGTTAATACTTTTTCTTGTAAATTCAATTAAATGGCCTTTTCAAACCGTTCTAAATCAAATAAAATCGTGTCAAAAAGAATCCGAATATTTCTAGACCGTCTTATTTCAAGAAAATAGTGTAAAAACGGAATCAGTTTTTTTTTCTAGACCGTGTTATTACAAAACCGTATAAAAAAGGCCGTATAAAAACAGAAAACATTTGTACATACATATGTGTCTGTTTTGTTACGTAAAATATATAATATTTGTTACATATATACATACATATGTATAAGGATATTATTCAAATTATATTTAAACTAAAACATATTTCCAGATACGATTCGTTTGCTGATTTGTACCAATTTCGCTAACGCACAACGCTGGATTATTAACGCAAACAGCAATAGAATGAGGATTTTTAAATTCACCCCAAAGTCATGCCAATATCTAAATTAACCTACTTTGGACAAACAACTCTCATGTTTTCTTGATCTGCAATACATAATAAGTCCAAATGTTCCAGCAATGTTATAGAGTGTGGGACTTGTAAGGAAAAAAATTCTAAAAAAGCATTAAGTTTAGGTCTGAGGTAAAGCAGGAGGAAATGTACCTGGTGATTGTGGAATTACACGCAAAAGCCGACCTGGTGCATTAAGTTTTAAGATTCTTTGATTGCAATATCCATCACAATAATTATATATATATATGTATATGTATATGTATATGTATATGTATATGTATATGTATATGTATATGTATATGTATATGTATATGTATATGTATATGTATATGTATATGTATATGTATATGTATATGTATATGTATATGTATATGTATATGTATATGTATATGTATATGTATATGTATATGTATATGTATATGTATATGTATATGTATATGTATATGTATATGTATATGTATATGTATATGTATATGTATATGTATATGTATATGTATATGTATATGTATATGTATATGTATATGTATATGTATATGTATATGTATATGTATATGTATATGTATATGTATATGTATATGTATATGTATATGTATATGTATATGTATATGTATATGTATATGTATATGTATATGTATATGTATATGTATATGTATATGTATATGTATATGTATATGTATATGTATATGTATATGTATATGTATATGTATATGTATATGTATATGTATATGTATATGTATATGTATATGTATATGTATATGTATATGTATATGTATATGTATATGTATATGTATATGTATATGTATATGTATATGTATATGTATATGTATATGTATATGTATATGTATATGTATATGTATATGTATATGTATATGTATATGTATATGTATATGTATATGTATATGTATATGTATATGTATATGTATATGTATATGTATATGTATATGTATATGTATATGTATATGTATATGTATATGTATATGTATATGTATATGTATATGTATATGTATATGTATATGTATATGTATATGTATATGTATATATGTATATGTATATGTATATGTATATGTATATGTATATGTATATGTATATATGTATATGTATATGTATATGTATATGTATATGTATATGTATATGTATATGTATATGTATATGTATATGTATATGTATATGTATATGTATATGTATATGTATATGTATATGTATATGTATATGTATATGTATATGTATATGTATATGTATATGTATATGTATATGTATATGTATATGTATATGTATATGTATATGTATATGTATATGTATATGTATATGTATATGTATATGTATATGTATATGTATATGTATATGTATATGTATATGTATATGTATATGTATATGTATATGTATATGTATATGTATATGTATATGTATATGTATATGTATATGTATATGTATATGTATATGTATATGTATATGTATATGTATATGTATATGTATATGTATATGTATATGTATATGTATATGTATATGTATATGTATATGTATATGTATATGTATATGTATATGTATATGTATATGTATATGTATATGTATATGTATATGTATATGTATATGTATATGTATATGTATATGTATATGTATATGTATATGTATATGTATATGTATATGTATATGTATATGTATATGTATATGTATATGTATATGTATATGTATATGTATATGTATATGTATATGTATATGTATATGTATATGTATATGTATATGTATATGTATATGTATATGTATATGTATATGTATATGTATATGTATATGTATATGTATATGTATATGTATATGTATATGTATATGTATATGTATATGTATATGTATATGTATATGTATATGTATATGTATATGTATATGTATATGTATATGTATATGTATATGTATATGTATATGTATATGTATATGTATATGTATATGTATATGTATATGTATATGTATATGTATATGTATATGTATATGTATATGTATATGTATATGTATATGTATATGTATATGTATATGTATATGTATATGTATATGTATATGTATATGTATATGTATATGTATATGTATATGTATATGTATATGTATATGTATATGTATATGTATATGTATATGTATATGTATATGTATATGTATATGTATATGTATATGTATATGTATATGTATATGTATATGTATATGTATATGTATATGTATATGTATATGTATATGTATATGTATATGTATATGTATATGTATATGTATATGTATATGTATATATGTATATGTATATGTATATGTATATGTATATGTATATGTATATGTATATGTATATGTATATGTATATGTATATGTATATGTATATGTATATGTATATGTATATGTATATGTATATGTATATGTATATGTATATGTATATGTATATGTATATGTATATGTATATGTATATGTATATGTATATGTATATGTATATGTATATGTATATGTATATGTATATGTATATGTATATGTATATGTATATGTATATGTATATGTATATGTATATGTATATGTATATGTATATGTATATGTATATGTATATGTATATGTATATGTATATGTATATGTATATGTATATGTATATGTATATGTATATGTATATGTATATGTATATGTATATGTATATGTATATGTATATGTATATGTATATGCATATACATATATATATAATTATTGTGATGGATATTCATTATTTCATTATGTTTGTTTTTTCAAATTAACTCTGTAGGCATACATTATAATTATATATAATTTGAATTATATAATATAATTATCCCCTGTCGTGGCGATGTTAATGGCCGCTACGATCATATGATTTGACACCATTGGACTTCTTTCAAAAGCTAAAGGATGATTTAATTCGGCACATTAACGACATTGAACCTCGATTATGTCTCAAAGTCATTGAAAATATGAACGCAGTTCTAGGAAAGGCGATTCAACTCGTAAATTTTTATGAAATAGGACAGCGGTCAGTGGCTAGAATAATTGCTAATTACAAAAATTCTAATCCACCTACAAGTTTCCGAACAAAAAATGGAAGTCCGAAAACAATTGCTGGCACTGAAAGCCTTGGTCGTTCTTTCTGGTCTATCTGCTATTTGCACTAACATTCTAAAATCACTGTTAATTTGAGCACATATTCATCTAAGTTCCCCCTTTCAGTTCATATGTAAATTTGTACATTATCAGCATACAAATGTATCCTACTAAACGACAAATGTTTAACTAAGTGGTTAATATAAATGCTAAAAAGAAGTGGATCTTGTGCCACTCCCCTTGAGACAAGAAGGTACGCGAAAATTGATTCATGACAAAAACTAATTAATGACGGTCTGCCAAATACGACAATAAAAGACTTGTGGATCTATGGGAAAAATTAAACAAATTTCTTAACTTTATAGAAAGTGTTTCATGGTGGCCCACATCGAACACCTTAGAAGGACTAAAAAAATAATATCCCCTTGATCTGTGTATTTTCGTATTTCTTAAGACACTTGGTCTGGGCATAATTCCTGGACTACTTCCAATGAGGAGACCTTGAAAGTACTCCTCAATGTACATTTTTCCGGGTAATTGTAACGCAATTGCAACTCCCTTCGATTGGATGCAACTGCTCAGCAAGTTACTTTTGACTGATGGCATCATATCTGCTGACCGTCAGGAGACATCTGTTGTGATGATTCCTTGGCTGCGGGGAATTTATTATGCCTGCCTTCAGCACTCTTATATCCCAATCATGTGGAGGGAGGCGAGGGTTGTTTTTATCTACAAAGCAGGAAAACCCTCTATTTTCATCGCAAAGATCTCAGGCCCATAAGTTTGACACCTTTTCTTTTGAAGATCTTGTAGAGGATTTTGGATAACGAAACACGGTCCAAATACTTTCCTATGCTTCCCAATAGTTCTCAACACGCCCACATGAGTGTTCGGTAGACTGAGACTGCACTGAGTTCCTTAGTAGGCTGTGTTGAGAAGGCTTTCGAGAGTAAACCTTACTCACTAGCGGCATTTATCGACGGCTTTCAACAATGTCCATTCGACGGCGAGTGTTGGGGGTCTCAGAGCGCGTAATGTGGGCGTATGTGTGGTGAAGTTTGTGTAGGGTCTTTTGACCGAGAGGTTTATTACAGCCTCCATTGGCCACTTCTAGTTTGGCTGTCGGAGTGTAAAGACGTGTTTTTATCAAAGCGGAGAATTTAAGTTTGTTGCAAACGATTCGTGTATGAAAGCAAAGTGTTTACAAGTGTGAGTGTTACAATTGTGAAGAATTGTTGTTTTAAAGTTGAGACTCCCAGGGGTAATTCTGTGGTGTCTCAGTTTTTGACTTCAAGGTCAGTAACAATTTGAAGAAGTGAGGTTAGATAGGACTAACGGAGTGGAGTTACCATACTCGTGCGGTGGGTTTTGGTGCTACCAGAGTGTTTTTTGTTGACGGTTCGGCGTGTTTATTGGACTTTGATTTTCGAGTTGCATTTTGGTTTCGGGCGTGTTTAATTGGAATTGGTGACGGACTTGGCTACGATTTTTGACTTCCTGTTGGCTGTGTTTATTATTGAATCTGGTGAGTCGTTAGATTCTTTGAATTTGAATTTTATATTATGCCTCCTGCGGGCAAACCTCGCAAGACGGCGAAGGGTGATGCCTCTGACGCTGCGTCTGGGGCAGTCACTGATGAGGTGATGGGGCCCCCTCCACCTGCGAAGTCTCGTCTCCGTCATACGGAGAGCGAACTGAGCAGTTCGGGGTCGGAAGCTGATGCAAAGGCGAGTGGTGGTAAGGCGACCACTAAGCGCTTTAAGTCTGCTCCTGTTGCTGATGCTGCTGCTGCTGCTGTTGATGGTGTTAAGAGTGGTGCTGGTCGCGGCTCTGCTATTGGTACTGCTGCTCGTGGTGGTGCTGGTGGTGGTGCTGGTGGTGGTGTTGTTGGTGGTGCTGCTGGTGGTGCAGTTGGTGGTGTTGCTGGTGGTGCTGCTGTTTCTGGCGCATGTACCACGTCAGATGCTGGTGCTGCTGCTGCTATCTCTGATAGCTCTGCGGTTGGTGGTGGTTTTGCTGCGGCGTTTCCCCCGTTGCCATCTGTTGGCAGGGAAAGTAGGCAGCGTAAAAGGGCTGTGGCTTCGGCTGCTGCCTTTTCCATGTGTGATGGGGGTGTTACGGTGGCCGACGTTAAGGTTGTCACCGACAGTTTCCGTGAGGTGCTGTTCGGTGAGAACCTTAGTGCGGAGACGATGGGCAGACTCATGAGTCAGGCTAGTGGGTATGAGGAGCTGGTGATGAAACTGCTGGTGGACAACGAGCGGTTGAGGGGTAGGCTGGACATCCTCCAGTCTCCCAGGCCGGTTCAGTCTGTGACCACAGTGCCAGCTCCCGCTGCTAGGCCTGTTGCTCAGGCCCCAACGGTTGCTGCGGTGGTTAGGGCACAGGGTGTCGTGGTTCCCAGGCCTACACCCAAGCCTGTGGAAACCTGGTCGGTGGTAGTTCGCGACAAGAAGAAGGGCGCAACTTCTAAGGAGGTAGTGAGTAAGGTCGTCGAGCAGGTCGGACCAACCCTTGGAGTCAGAGTGCATGAGATGCGGCCGCTGAAGAGAATTAGCGGTGCGGTCATTCGCACACCTTCGGTGGCGGAGAGGTCGAGGATTGCCTCGAACAAAAAGTTTGAGGAGGTCGGCCTGGAGGTGACGGTCAGCGACAAGCTTGGTCCAAGGGTGGTGGTTGCCGGAGTGCATGCGGCGATCACTCCTGACGAATTTATGTCCGAACTGTTCGAGATGAACCTTAAGGAGCGTATGAGTTATGAGGTTTTCAAGAAGAGCGTTCGTCTGGTTACCAGTCCCTGGAGGTCTGACCCTGCCGGACAGGTCAACGTTGTGTTGGAGTGCAGTGGATGTCGGTAGGGTCTACGTGAAGTGGTTCAGCTTCAGGTTGCGGCAACAGGATGCGATCCCGCACTGCTACCGCTGCCTCGGCTTTGATCACCTGCAGCGTGAGTGCAGGATGGGGCAGGATGTGTGCAGGACGTGCGGGACGATGGGGCATCTGGCCTCACGTTGTGTGAACCCGGTGAGGTGCCGCAACTGTGAGATGAGGGGCCTGCCAGCGGACCACAGTATGTTGTCGTTTGCGTGTCCCACGTACTCGGCTATGGTTGCCAGGGCGAACGCCAGACACTAATGGAGTTGCGCCTTTTGCAGCTGAATTGTCAGCGCTCGAAGGCGGTGACGTGCGAGCTGGGGCAAGCTATGTGTCAGCTGGACGCTAGCTTTGCTCTGATCCAGGAGCCGTACTTTGCGAATGGTGATGTTAGGGGGATTCCGGGGGGGTTTAGCGTATTTACTGACGGTGCGGGAAAGGCCGCGATTATAGTTAGGGACAGCGACGTGGACTGTACGAAATCAGTTGATAGCCAGCTTGGGGTGTGTGTTAGGGTTAAAGGGTGGTTTGGGGAGATGTTTCTGGCTAGCATCTACTGTAGGCCTGGCGTTTCATTGGAACCCTATCTAGGGTATATGGATACGGTACTACTCGCGGCGAGTAGTATTCCTGTTATCCTCGGCCTAGATGCGAACGCCTCCTCTCGTATGTGGTTCAGTAAGATGTCCAGACTTGGGTCTGGACATCCGAACCTTATACGAGGAGGAGTGCTTAGTGAATGGTTGCTCTCGCGAGATTTGAGCGTGTTGAATGAGCCGAGTGAGCTATATACTTTCGATGGGCCAATGGGCGTCAGTGACATTGACGTGACAGCTGCGAATGGGGCGGCAATTACTGCTTTTGACTTTAGTTGGAGAGTTTGTGACGATTGGGGGATAAGTGACCATAATCTCATCGAGATTAAGGTTACTTGTCCACAACGGACTAGGGAGACTGGTGGCGTTTTACGATGGCGAACGCGTGACGTTGATTGGGACCATTATCGGTACTGTTTTAGGGAGGCATTGTCATCGGTGCCAATTGAAGACTTTAGGCTACTGACGATTGACGACCAGGTTGACAAGATTGTCCGGACGGCATCTGCGGTGAATGATGCACTGTTGGGCCGAGCTAGTTATGCGAAGCCCAAGAGGGTCAAATGGTGGACCCCTGAGTTGGAAACGATGCGGCGGCGCGTTCGACACCTCCGGAGACGTTTCCAGAGGGGTAGGCGTACCAATGCTGAAGATCTAGCTCAGCGTAGGACCGAATATCTTGGCAGCCTTAAGACGTACAAGGACATGATTGTAACAGTTAAGGAGGACGAGTGGAGGAGATTTGTACAGGACAATAGGGATGACCCCTGGGGTAGGGTTTACCGTATCTGCAGGGGTAGAAAGAGTCAGGTGGACATAGGATGCCTCCATGTTGGCGACACCGTGTTGTCTTCATGGAGGGACTGCACGGACGCATTGTTGGGGGTCTTCTTTCCAAGGGCGGAGCCAGGCAACTATCCTCCCCCACCGGTGGAGGTTGCTGACCCTCCAAACTTGGTGAGGTCGGAATTAGATGACTGTTTTTGTCGGGTGAGAAGCAGGAAGTCCCCAGGTTTGGATGGGTTGACCGGAGAGATGTGTAAGAACATCTGGAAGGCCATCCCTGAATACCTGGAGGCGGTGTACGGTAGGTGCATTAATGAGGGCTACTTCCCGAAGGCATGGAAATGTGCTCGTGTTGTGGTACTCCTTAAGTCGCCTGATAGAGTGAGGAGTAATCCTCGCTCTTATCGGGGCATCAGCCTCTTGCCAGTTTTTGGAAAAGTGCTGGAAAGAGTTATGGTGTACAGACTCAAGGAATGCTACAGCGAGGGCCCTTCATGCTACCAGTTTGGTTTTAGGGAGGGCAAATGCGTCGAAGACGCTTGGATGCATGTGAAGAGTTCTGTCGAACAATCATCTGCGAAGTATGTGCTTGGGCTTTTCATTGATTTTAAGGGAGCTTTCGATTATCTTTCGTGGGACAAGGTCTTACGAAGGCTATCGGAGGTTGGCTGTCGTGAGATGGGCATTTGGAGCAGCTATTTCGAGGATAGAAAAGCGTGTGTTGTTGGATCCTTTGAAACGGTTTGGATGGAGGTTGTTCGGGGTTGTCCGCAGGGGTCCATCTGTGGTCCATTCATTTGGAATCTCATGATGGATACTCTGTTGAGGCAGCTCGGGCTGACATTCAAACTGTGTGCGTATGCGGATGACTTGCTCATCCTGATCGAAGGCCGGTCTCGTGCTGAGCTGGAGAGAAGGGGTGCCCAGGCCATTCGCATTGCTTGTGAGTGGGGTGTAGGGGTTGGTGTGGACGTCGCAGTGGATAAGACGGTGATGATGTTGCTTAAGGGCATATTGTCAACCGGGCGACCTCCACTCATTAGAATTGGTGACAACAGCATTCGCTATGTGACTCAGGTCAGGTACCTCGGAATAGTTGTTGGGGAGCGTATGAGCTTCCAGGCTCATCTCACCCATGTCAGGCATAAGCTGGCAGCTATCGTTGGAAAGGTTAGGCGCATATTGAGGAGTGATTGGGGACTCAGCAGGCGTGCCGTCCGTATCATATACGATGGGCTTTTCGTCGCTTGTGCGGCGTATGGCGCGTCGGTGTGGTATAAGACGGTCATGTCTGTTGTTGGACTGAGTAAGATTCTCACGTGTCAGAGAATTGCACTCTTGGCATGTGTTCCGGTGTGTCGGACGGTCTCTACCGATGCTTTGCAGGTCCTTGTTGGTGTACCTCCGCTTGACTTGGAAGTGGTGCGTCGTAGCATTGCTTTCAGGGTCAAGAGGGGACTGCCACTTGGGACGGACGACTGGCTTTCTGTTTCGGAGCTCGAGACTGGGAGAGATAGGTATAAGGCCCTTTTGCAGGGGTGCCTCGTAGATAGGTGGCAGACGAGATGGACGAACAGCGACAAGGGAAGGGTGACTTATGGATTTATTCCGGACGTTACGTTCGTACGGGAACACCCTGACTTTGGCTTTGGCTTGAGTCTGGGGTTCATACTGACGGGACATGGCTCTTTCAATGCATTTTTGCATCGAATTGGCCAGACTGAATCAGCTGACTGTCGGTGTGGGAGGGGAATTGAGGACTGGAGGCATGTACTGACTTCGTGCCCGGACTATGATGACGTTAGGGATTTAGATAGTATGGGTATTACTCATACTGCGGGGGTGTGGGATTTCAGTAGGGTATTGTTGGACGATCGTACTTATGGTAGGTTGGGCGTTTTTGCCCTTGAGGTGTTTAGGCGTAGAAGGACGGCACTTTTAGCGGAGGTTGAACCTGCATCACCATCTTAGCGGTCTCCTGGCTAGCCTTTTTCTAGCTTGGCGTCCCGCTGGGGTGCTGACGGTTTTGATGTGTTATGCTGCTTGCTGTGATTGTCTGCTGTTTGCTGTTTCCCGACCTGCTGTTTGCGGCTTGATTTGTGGCTGCAGTTTTGGGTGTTGTGTGTTTGTACTGGTCAGCGCTTGACTGGTTGTGTTCTTGTTGTTGTGTATTGTGTCCGTGGCGCACGATGTCACTTTGAGTTCTCCCGTGAGGGTGGCTCCGTTTATTGTTGTGTTGTTTGAGTGTTTCTTGTTTGTTGTTGATACCATCTTGGTCACCAGTCCGAAGTTGTTTGGGACTTAAACTGGTAGTAGCATTTATGCTACGAGGCCTGACCGGAGGCTTAATTCTGGTGCCACGGGTGTCGGGAGCCCCAGGAATTTCGGTTCCTGCCCGACTATGGTGAGGCCCCCTTGTGGGAGCAACGTGGTGGCTGTGGTTTAGACCCAAATCGCGGGGAGAGCTATGCTGGCTCGGTGTGGAGTTACATTTTAACCGGGTGCCGTGACCCATAGATCGGTAGGAGTTTAGATAGTCTCCGGCACCTTACCAAGGTGTGAAGTCATGTCCAAATAACATGGCTTTAAATTGGTACTCACTGGTGATTTTATTCATAGGTGGGGGCGTTGGTGGACGCATTGTATTCACTCGTGCTTTGGCACCGTGAGGTAACGTCCTAGGGCAGGTACTCACGTTAAACCACTGACTTAGCCTCCATTGGCGAGGCTAATTTGGTAAGGGCAGTGGATGAAGGAATCCCACAAGGGAGATCCTCTCACCTTTGCTGTGAAACATCGCTGTAGACAGGCTGTTGGGGAATCTGCGACGATGTGGTTTTAAGGTCTTTGGTTATGCGGATGACCTGGCCATTTTAGTGTCGGGTATCGATTCACATACCCTCTCATCGAGGTGTAATCAGGCCCTCAAACTTGTTATGGAAGGGTGCCTGTAGTGCGGTTTAAGCGTCAACCCCCATGAAACGGAGTTGATGTTCTTTACCAGACGATACAAGATACCTGTATTTAATATGCCGCGAGTTGGTGGTATTCAACTCTCTCTGTCCATAAAGGTAAATTATTTAGGGGTTATTCTTGACCACAAGCTCACCTGGAGGGAGAATGTAATGGATATGGTGAACAAAGCGAACATAGCGTAGGCAGAATATGTGGACTTAAACCTGCCATCACCTATTGGCTTTAAAAGGCCGTGGTAGAACCAACTCTACGGTGCTCATATTTACTGGACGGAGTGTAGATATCAGTGTTACTGTAAGGTGATAGACAGGGTGTGCAGACAAGCTGTCGTCCTGATCACCAGTGCACTTCGTTCCACTCCAACCAACGCCGTATTTGCTATGGTTAACTGGCTCTCCACCGACCTTCTGAAGCAGAGGGCTAAGTTGGTAGCGGTAAGGTTAAATGCAGCTAACCTTTGGCCAAATCTGGACTTTGGTCATGCTGCGATTATTGGGGATCTCAGACATCTTCGGGTCGATTACCATGGTCCCTCATAACTTTCTCGATAGGAGATTTCTTTTTGATGTACCAATGAGGGTATTCTAGTCTGACCGACGGAAGTTCCCTCAGAATGTTCTTGAGGTCTATACCTACGGCTCTAAGATGCAGGGCAGAGTGGGATGTGGTATATTTGTAAGAAATTCTGACACAAGACTGTCATTAGGTTGCCTGATTCTTGCGGTGTGTTTCAGGCGTACGTCATGGCCATACTGAAGGCCGTGCAATTCTTGTTGGATAGAGGGATAAGGTCTCTCGCGAATGTCACCTCGACATCTATCCTAGTCCACGAATGCCGCAGTTTTCTTATGGAAATCTCGGTTCATTCGCAGGTAACTCTTAGTTCGTTGCTGACGAATTAGCTAGGATGGGTACTGAGCTCAATGCTTTCGAACAAGGGCCTATCATTGGTGTCCCGATTGCCTCGGTTAAGATGGATATTCTCCGGTCGTATTATGTCGACGCTCAATATCGTTGCAGCACGTGCGGTACCGCCAGGCTCTGTTGGACCAACCTCGACGAAAGGAGGGCTAAATGTCTTCGACCCCTAAGTCGGGTGACCATACACCGCACAACTTCCGTCCTTACGGGTCACTGTCTGATTGAGAGATATGCCGATAGACTTGGTATTTCCTACATGATTTTGGCAGGAGTTGTGGTTCCGAATAAAGGTGGCCGCAATCGCTAGATTTATTCTGGAGGCATTTATGCATGGGTCAAATATATAGCCAAAGTGGGACTCCTTCACTTTAGGGGGTCATCCACCTTACCTAACCTAACTTAAAACACATCCAATAAAGCAGTTGTACTGCTGTGTTTTGTTCGACAATCAGGTTGTCTTGCAGGAACAAGGCCATTATGTTTTACATAATAATATATCTGCTGCTCAAGCAATTTCGACAAATATGGAGATATTGTAATCGGCCGATAATTATTGGACTTTGGAATAGGAAGGAATGATCTTTGAATACTTCCAGTTTTTTTCCCATTCCACTATTCATCACTGGGGACCTGGTGCTGTCAGTGTACGATTTGCCGCAGGTAAAGGCGTTAAGGAGGTAATATGTGCCTCGACTTACTTCCAGGGGATGTAAAATGTGTCCCACCCTTGAAAATACAGAACTTTATAAAATTCTGTCAAGTCAACAATCACCACTACATTATTGGCTGTGTCGCGAACTCACATCATGTGGAGTGGGGCAGCTCCGACTACAATGCGAGGGGTGAGTGCCTTTTACATTTTTTTGTTAGCAACAATGTAGCTGTAGCCAATAAGGGCAGCAGACCTAAGTTTGTTAACGCAGTACGATCAGGAATACTGGATATCACGCTTTGTGACACATACACGTCTAACCTTTTAAGGTTCTGTCATGTGTCGGACGAGGTATCCTTATCCGATCATATGCATATTAGACTTGATTTGGTGAATGCGGTTAGTGTTCTCAAAGAAGGTGGACTGGACCCTTTTTAGAAATAACATGACAAGGCAAGTTGACTGTCTACCTGACTACGTAGATTCTACTGGTGAACTGGATCTGGCAGCAAGTCAACTTCAGTCAACTATTAATCCTAGAATGGTATACATTCGCCGAAATAACTAACACTGTTTTTCTTTTTGTGTTCTCCAAACTTTATGTTAGTTTTTATTTAAAAGAAATATTAACTAAATGAAACAAATTTGATGAAAATAAGTTTAATTATTATTTAAAACATTTAAAAGAACAATATAAATTTGTCTCCATTGAAAAAATATGCATAGCTACTTTATTGCAGAAATGGAAAATTGGTATTTGTTGATTCGACGAAGTTTACCGAAATAGGGGTAAATTTAATTATACCAATCTTGGGTTAAATCCTCTTTAGATGCGTCATAGTGACCATTTTGCAAAATGTAGGGTTCCATGGTGGAATGAAACTTTGGAAAAACTAAGAATAACGGTAAGGAGGAATTTTAATATGACCAAGCTCACAAGCGATTGGCAAACTTATAGTGCTAGCCTCACGGAGTATAATAGGGATATTAGTAGGGCTAAGAGAGATTGTCAGTCCATTGAAGATTTGACGGCTTTGGTCTGACATCAAAAGTCCCTTGCATTCATCATTTCATAGATCATTCTAACGGTTTTAGGTCCCTATTTTCTGTAACCGGAGCTTACACTAGATCTAGAAGGGAGACTTGGATCTCTTATTGAGTACACAATTTCCTGAGTCTCGAACGGTTGCAATTTTACATAAGTCTTGGGATATTTCTGCCTCTTCACGTGTGAGCAGAATCTGACGGGCAGAGTATGCACGTCGGACAGGATTTTTTTCGATTGGCTCCTTCAAACCTTACAAAGCCCCGGTTATGGATGGAATCAGGATCTTTTGCAGAAGAGCTCTTACATAATCCTATCAAAAATGTTAGTGATTTTTAGTGCCTTTTATAAGGAGACACAAGTTATCATATGACAGTATTTCTTTTATGAATACTACAATCAACTTTTCGAAGAAGGTTAATTATCAAGGTGTTATTCTGGATAGGAGTTTTAGTTGGAAGTCGCACATCGGTGCCATCCAGAATAAGGCGATAAAAACCCTCTGATGAAGTTGCTCCTTCTATGGTAAAACATAGGGTCTTTCGCCGAAAATGACACTTTCAATATATACCGCCATTATTCGGCGATAGCTTGGTGGAGAAAAGCTGAAGAAACTACCACCATGAATAAATTGTGCAGGGTACAGACTCTCGTCTGCCTCTGTATGACTGGGGCAATGAGAACATGACCACCAGCGGCCTTGGATTCCTTGATTGGTTTAACACCACTTCACATCCACGTTATGATTGTGGTGGCATGTTTAGCCACAAAATTTTTCGAAAAAGGGTCCCGAATGTGTCGGAAAGTCAGTCGATTCTACGCATGGTGGTCGGAGAACCATCGTCGGTGTTGAATATTATGCCTTCGGGTCTGTGCGTTGGCAGGATTCAACGTTGAATTTCCGGATCGAGATCGTTGGTCTAATGGGTCTTAGTTAGAAATGTATAACTGTGGTGTTCATGGAAACAAACGAGAGTTGTCGATTGGCCAGAAAGGGTTCCAGGACACCCTATATCGGTCCGGAATCTTGATTTGCAGCACCACTCACTACCATCCTGAATTTAATCAAGGATTGGTAAATTTCCAGATGTTTGGAACACTGGAATGCTCAAAATGAACTTCTTCGCTATAGGGTGGCGATCGGCCTACAATTTGTGGACTGTGTGCTAACAGGCATCAGAGGCAGCGGTTAATGTGGGGTTCTTGATAGGTTGAGGTGGAAATATTTAGGTAGGCATAAGGCAGCTGATCTGCTGAACAAACTATTGACCGGAAGGGATATAATAGATCCTATGGGTCGCAGTGTCTTGCAATAGTGCCTTTTCGATTTGATAATAATAACAACTCTAATAATACAAATAATCAAATGTGGACAATGTACTCAATTAAATTTTCGCCAAGTTTCGCTGAGTGCATTTGATTGAGCAAGCAACAAACCTGACTTTGTTTTACTTAAGAAAAAAATAATAAAAGAATCCAGTTGTGGAGTAGTTTTAGAGAATAATTTTATAGAAGCTTTAATTAAAACTGTTACGATTCAAATAATCGCACTGTAGTTTTTTAGCATTATTTTTTATTTAAGATTTATTTATTTTAATAAAACATAAATATTGATTTATATTGAGCGTACATATATGCATATGCTTTCTTTACATATTTTACTCTCAATACTTTAATTAAGTCGCTATCAGACGACATGTATTTTACATATGTAGTGTCAAATTTTCCATCCGTTAATGTTGTATACAACATTGCATGCATTAAATACATGTGGAAATACATATGAATTTTTTTTTTTTTTACCAGAGCAGGGGTGAACAACCTTTTTATCAACGGGCTAATTTAAATTTTTTGGAGGGCCTTGCATGAAGTAACACTTTTTAATAATTTACAAAATTTTATTTATAATAAAAATTAATATAAAATATAAAAAATTAAAAAGAAATAAAGATTTCACATACAGATTTTAATGCCAAAAAATGTCAAGTATTTCTAGTGAGAAATTTGGCACTGTTTTTTCGATACAAGTTGATCGATATCAGCTGGAATTGATGAGATGGCTACACGTACGCAGCTTTCTAATCGTGCTTCACTTAGTCTTGATCGGTGGTCGTTTTTGATGAATTTCATGGTTGAAAATAACTGTTCGCAAACATATATACGTACTTCCAAACAGAGACATCATTTGCTTTGCATTTTTCGTCAAAAGCGGAAATTACTCAGGGCTCACATATGATTTATAAAAGTTTTCGATATTTACTGAAAGAAATAAATTTTTTAAATCGGTATTATTTTGCATGTCAATCACTTCCATTTGAAACTTTTTGGGAACTGTATCCACAACGATATTAAATGGTGAGGAAAACATTTTTAGTGGAATCGCTGTCTTCTCAGTTTTGAACATTTGGAATCGTAATTGAAATTCGTTGATTAAAATGTTTATTAATGGTGCGTATTTTTGAGAAGTTGTAACGTTTTCTTTTTCTAAATGTGGAAAGTTATTATTCTGCAAATGATGCTGTTTCCACAATTTTAATTTGCACTCAAATCCCTGAATTTTATCATACAAGCTATGAATAAACAGCCCTTTGCCTTGAAGTTCAATATTAAGATCATTGAGATGCTGGATCATGTCTATAAGGGAAGTCATATGCCTTCATATCCTAGAACAATTGTATTTCGCTTTTTAAGTTGTATACTCTTTTAAATTAATTAACTTAATTATTGATAATGTGACATTTGGTATACTCAATCTTTTCGCACACAAATATTCCCGGTGAATTACGCAGTGGATAATGAATATTTCTCTTCCTGTGGCCTTCTTATATCTTGAAACAGCCTTCCTGATACTCCAATCTCCATATTTGATATTGCTCGTGCTCCATCTGTCGATATACCCATAATCTTTTCTAATAAAATTGAAAAATTTTCCAACACAGACTTTAGTTCATCGTACAAGTCTTTGCCGGTTGTAGTTCCTTGCATAGGAATCAGTAAACACAATTCTTCGGTAATATTTAAATTGGAGTCAACACCACGTATAAATATAGCCAGCAGTGCTGTATCGCTAATATCGGAACTTTCATCAAGTGCCAAAGAACAGTATTCGAATTTTGCAGTGCGTTCACAAGACGTTGTTGCTATGTTCTCAGACAAGTCTTCAATTTTCCTTGCTATGGAAATTCTTGATAAACTAATGTTTGAAATAATTTTTATTTTTTCAGGAAATGCTATTTCTGCGACAGCACTCAGACATTCTTTTATCATCTCTCCATCCGCGAAGCGTTTCATTTTTTTGCCAGTATTTGACTGATAACATAACTAGCCTTTACTGCGATATTTGATAAAACAGTTTGATTTTTAAAAATATCCTGTTGTCTTCCGAAGTTTATCTCCATTTGATTAAACTTATCTATCCGGAGTTGTCCTGTTAAGTTTTTGTATTGTTGTTCATGTTTTGTATCGTAATGTCTTTTTATGTTATATTGTTTTAAAGTCGACACAGTTTCTGAGCATATTAAGCATACAGCTTTATTTTTGGCGAAAGTGAAAAAATAACCAAATTTCCACTTTTCTTGTGCTCATCCGCAATCGTCCGTTTTTTTTTGTTTTCTTTTCAGACATTCTATTATGGAAAAAAAATTTTAAAGTTAACAAACTTTGGGGAAAAACTTAAGTTTGAGTAAAGAAAACTCTAATATTACCTTTTCGACAATAAAATTTCACAAACTTTTTCAAAAAATACAAAAATTGTTAGTTAACAGCTTACTAGTCTGACTAATTGTGTGATAAAAGCAAACACAAATTACCAGAGGCGGTGCGTTCGTATTTGATGTTTGAACAAAAGGGAAATCCCCCGTTTTACATTAAAAAGAAATATGTATGTACAAATTAGTGTCGCCAACACTTCTTTTCAATTTCGCGTTATACAAGTCACAGTTTCACGATGAACTGTAACGGAATTCTATTTAAATCGTGTTGTAAAAATATCGCGTTATGCGGAGTTTCCCGTAGTAAATTTTATAATAATATAGTCGCAATTTAGATGATATGAGTTTTCTTGCATAAAATTTAACTTTATGTACATATGTATACATACAGAGAACATAAAAGAGTAAACATGTTCATGTACTTGATATTTGTTATAATTACTTGTTCGTATTTTTTTTAATTTTTTAATTTTATTTTTTAATATGAATATTTATTTATGCTGAAAGCTAAAAAGAGATAAATAAAAAAATTCAAAAATTTTTTTAAACGGAAATGCAAATTTTTTTTTTTTTCATTTGACAAACATGAACAAAACAGCTCTTTTGTTTTGAAATAAAATTGTTGGGAAAAATAATTTGTACACAAATTTTTTTATTGAATTAATCATCATTGGGTCAATTTGACCCAACTTTGGTTTTCAGACAAAAATTTTTCCCTTTTATTATAACATATGAACGTTAAACTTGAATTTATCCAAAATTATGCTTTTAAAAGAAAATAATAAAATTATTTTTTTTCCTTCACACTGCACATTTCAAAACACGATTTACAAACATTTGATATCATTCAGCCAATGTATGAGATGATGACAAAAAAAACTGAAATAATACATCATTACAAACAAACGAAAGCTGGAGTTGATGCGCTTGATCAACTAGTTAATTACACATGTAAGCACATGACTAAGATATGGACTGAATTCCAATAAAAATTTCAGACGCAGGCTTTATCTGGTAGAATTTGCAGATCAGTTAAAATAAAGGAGCGAGGAAAGGTTTTTCCACATGGAGTATCAGCAAAAAATCTTGTTAAAAATATTCATGAACAAAATGATCGCACAGGTGCCTCGCAATGTTCTAAACAAAATAGTACAAATTTGGCAAATAAAACAAATTTGGTAAATAATTTACCAAATAAACGACAGCGGTGTTTCTTTTGTCAACATGGAAAGAAATCAAATAAGTACTCCACTAAATGTGATTCTTGTAAAAAATTTATTTGCAAAGAACACATGGTCACATTGTGTATAAATTGTCACACAAATTCTTGAGTTTATATACATTATTATTAAAAATATAATTACTATTAAAAAAGGCTGAATATCAAATTCAATTTCATTTTGTATATATGCATTTTTTTAACCATTGCACAGGAAGGGCTTATTTATTTTAGTTTTCATTTTTGTATTATACTAAATAAAAAAAAACAACAAAACAGATAACTTACCTACATTAAATATGAAATGTTGTTTACATTTTATTGTTGGGTCATATTGACCCAAAGGATCATAGGAAGAGCACATATCCAAGCGATACAGAAGGCCTAAATTAAAAATTAAATTAATTGATATACATACGGAATTACATGTGGATAAAAAAGTGACAGTACTTATGTAAAATCGATCTGAGTCTGTTCCACCATCTCGATATCCACAAAGCTACTTGGCTGTCCGCGGATCGTTTCACACGGAACCAGATCGATCACATTGTGATTGAAGGAAAGCATATCTCTAACATACTAATTGTGCGCACATTCAGAGGACCGAATATCGATTCGGACAATTATCTTGTTGTAGCCAAGGTACGACTGCAATTAGTGCAGCGATAACAGCGCGCTCTAGTACACAGGGAAAACTTGATGTAAAAAAGCTGCGTTCACAAGAGACGGCTGAGATGTTCTCCATTTAACTCTCAGATAGGCTCCATCGCTCCTCTTCTACTCTCGATGACATTGGTGCGCTTTAGGCCAACATCTCCCACTCCTTGCGCACCACTGAAACAGTCATTGGTTACGAGCGCCCACATAAACGAAATCAATGATATGATCAGGAGTGTTGCGAAGCCACTGCAGCGAAAAACGCCGCATACAGGAGAACTCTTAATGCTGCTGCTACGCGAGCCATTGTTGAGAGCTATCGAGCAAAGAGAAGAGAAGAGAGGCGCCTTTTTCGACGCAAGAAGGGGGAGCATAAATAGCGTAAGTGTGAGGAAATCGACTAGGAATGATGCTCAAAAATTCTACAATGAGTCAAGCGTCTAACTGAAAGTTAGAAGCCCGGAGTATTATCTTGTAGAGACGAAAACGGTAATCTAGCTAGTGACTATTTAGAAAATTTCTTATTATATCATACGTGGACGTTCTGCCCTTGCGAATGATTCAACCATTACGTGGTTAAAGTTGCCGTGCAGCAAATAAGTAGAATATCTGTGGTTTAGACCCTATATTATTTTCAAATTTGTAATCTGTATAATCTGTAATATCCTTCTATAAGTTTCAAAAGTTTTATAAAACCAAACCTGTTGCGCGATTCAATAACATTTAACGATACGACATTCGCAAAAGAAGTCGAGAATTTTTGTTGTTTGCTGTAACGATTATGTGATTCACCACGTACACTTCAGCGATAGTCGTCAGCTCTCGTTTTCGACTGGCAACTCTGTCAAAAAGACAAAAGCACAAAGAAGAGTTAAAAAAAATTAAATTAATGCAGGAAAGCAGGTCTTAGTAATTGTGAACAAGATGAGTTGAATAAAATGTTTATTTATATATTATTTATATACGCCGAATACATATCTTGTATAAAAGAATCTCATTCTTACAATTAAGTTTAAATCTCCCGTTAAGCAAAGGATAAAGGGGCCGACTACATCTTACTGCTTTTTATTAAACGTATTCCAAGCTCTGTTTAAATGAGAACTTTTTGTATAAAGTAACTTCTAGATATTTAACATCATCCCTTACTGGGATCAGAACTCCTCTAAAATACATGTCTGGTAGGAATACGTTTCAGTGAAATAAATATTATAGGCTGAGTCTTGCTATCATTAACCTTTATTTTTCACTTGTCAAAACATCTGTAAGTTAGGCTTAAACTATCCTTCATTCGTTTGGTTATCACATGCGACACCTTAACACAGCAAATGAAAGCACTGTTATCTGCATATAAAGCTATTTCGTGATTCCTGGGAACGGTAATATCCGATATATAAATTGAGTAAAAGTTTTGTGAGAATACTGACCCCTGCGGCAGTCCCAAAGGTATTTGTCATTTTATCAATAGATAAAGCAAAAGAGCATTTTCTGACGATATGTCGGAAAAAAATTCCAAAATTCTTTTTCTCAATATCTTCTTCCTAGAATGCTGCTGCGCCTATACCTGGAGGCTAATTTAGGATCCTTCCCCGCATTAGAGGCTCGGATTAGCTAAGCCTTCTTGAAAATCAAGGGAAATAAACTACCAATAAACAAGAATTGAAAAATTTTCTTAAGGTCACATAAAAGTAATTGGGCATATTCTTAAGAATGATGCTCTTAACGCTATCTAATCCCGGGACTTTATTATTTTTCAATAACACTACTAACAATTTATTATAACTGTAGGAAACTCTGGCATCCAGGACTTGAATAAGGTCTGAAGCAGCTACGTCCATATGCGAAGAATTATTCAAAGTGATGTACTGCGAAATAGCGAATACGTCTGCCACAGCATTTGCCTTCTCAAGACCTGTTTTTAAAATCTTACCATTTATATTAATATCAATAAATGATCTTCTATTTCCCCTAAGGACCTTCGCAACTTTCCAAAACTTTTTAGAGCCCGGAGGCATTCTGAACATTAATCATTTCGATCCTATCAAGGTGGAAATCAATCAGCTTATTCAGCTGACACAGGATACACTTCAATTGGTGCTTAATACTTACATCTCTAAATCTCTGAAATTTTCGTCTATATCTATTAACATCCTACTTATATTAGAGATTTATCTTTGCCAAGAATCTTTGCGTCCGGTAGGTATTTTCTTGAAAGCTTCTTTAACTATAAATATCAACTTACCCTAATAAAAAGCAAGGCTATCCGAATTAGAGGAAAGTTGGTCCATGATCCCATACCTGATTTCATTCTCCACCCAGATTCTGTCCGCTGACCAGTCGGCTCGATGTTTTTAAGCCAATTTACTTTCTAACCTCAAATTTTCCCACCATTTATTTGCACAAGCAGAAATAAGCACGAGGTTATCAACTTGAGACAGAGATGCCAAATCGAGATCGTGGCTGTTATATAACTAACCTCAAGGGATGGAAACTCTTTAACAGATCCCTGACATAAGCACAATAGTCAACTTTTGGAATTATCTTGATAAGGAAGTCAGAGAAAGAGAACAGCACATTTCTCTAAAATCTGAGTTAAAGCCCGTTCTTTTAGAAGAATAGAATCAAATAAAGCCAAACTCTTACGGAGAATTGGTGGAGAATATGCCAATAAGGCTAGATATGGTATTTAAGTTTAAAAGTCTTTTAATTTTAATCTGCATATGTATTGGTTTAACTTATATGAGTTTGGTTTATATTGTTGCTTCAATTATTTTTCTCATTTTATTGTAATTTCGATACGGTTACATATGAAAGAAAGAGAACGAAATAGAAATATAACATTTATGTCTGTAAATTAATTTCACGTTTGTAAAAGGTTCAGGCAAGTTTAAAAGAGAATGAAAAAAATCCTGTTCTTTCAATTTCCAGTAAAAGGTTGCACTCCTATGTCCGCTTTTACACTTTATTGAATGATGGGCAGAAATTTCTTTTATTCTTGCCAAATGCTTTCACACTTGTAAAATTAATAGACGGACAGAAATTTTTGATTTTTGTTTCTTTCTCTTTCTTTTATATGCCTGTTTACTCAACATTATTAAAATGAGAATTAAATGCGAAAAATAATAAAAATAGGGCATTTACACCTGAACGAAATCTCGTCAATTAGATTTTAAATCTTGTACAAAATCTAATGCGTTTACATTCGACTTTTTTGAAGTTTAACGAAATTCCGTTTTCACTTGACTGAAATAGAAAAGAAAGAAATTACATTTTTTTATTGCCTTTGATACCTACCTGTTGTAAAAATAATATTCGTAAACTAATATGCCGAAAAACCATATTTTCTTCAATAAATTTCGTAATTAAAAAAAAAATATTTTTTATTTTAAATGTTAATATAATTTTTTTTAGAGTTGAATTTTTTAGTATTTTTAATACAAAAAACAGAGTTGCATCAATAAATTTACTAGATTTCGACCAAATCTCGTGACGAAGTCGATTTTGTTTTGTATGGGAAATCTAGTTGAAATCTACTAGATTTAGATCGGAATCTCGTAAGTAGTATATTTCGTTCAGGTGTAAAAAGAACTAAAAAGAAGTACGCATACTGGTGAAATAAGTACGTCTGTTTACCCTAAGACTTTCAACGCTTTAAGGACGACAAGTTACACAACACCCCGGCGGTAAAAATATGCATAACGTAATCGCTAATGTAAGCAATACATAGTAGCAGTCTGTGATGACGCTTAAACTTTATTCCCCACTTAGATGTAACATAGAAGTGTGCAAAATTTTTTATTTTTATTAATATATTGTACATAATTTAATTATCGCAAATCTTAATGTTAATTTAATAAGAAGGGTAACATTTTCAAATTATATATAAAGATTAAATATATAAGCATTTCAAACTCTTAGAAAATCATGAATTGGTTTCTTAAATTTTTTTGCAATATATCTGTTTTTAAATGGTTTAAAACATTGTTGGAGATGGTTTTTAAGTCTTACAATTCTGAAGACGTCTTCCTTTACAGCTGCTAAAAAAAAAAACATATCAGTATATGTATGTATAAAAAAATTGTAAGTAAACCTGCCATAAGTTGCATCCTGCAAAGCATCAAATTCTTTAACGCCTTTCTTTACATTTCCCCGTCATAGTTCATGAATAAATACAAGTCGCTGTGCAAAATTTTATCAATTCCTCTTGGTCGTAAAAAGATTTTTATTTTTGCAATCTAAAATGAAAAATATACGTTAATCTTAAACTATTATTTTTGTTTTTATAAACTTACATAGGAATCTGGATATATATTTACCAATTGTTAAACAATTTACATGCTTTGAAAGAAAAAAGTTTAACTAATATGTAAATGCAAAAATAATTTTGTTTGACCCAGACTTCATAAATACATATAAAAGTAACGGTATTTTGTTATTTTTAGTACATTTAAGATAAAAATAAAGAAACAGTCACTGACTCCGCCGCTTATATTGTAATCGAAGTTTTGTTATGTGCATATGATATTCTAGTTGGGAGATCGATCTTTCGTCTTTTTTCGAAAACCGGTTTTCGAAAATTAGCACTTAAAAAACCCGGTTTTCGGTTAATAATAATTCAAATAACCGGTTAACCGGTTCTTTCATTTAAATAAAATTGTTCCTAATTCTTGAAGCGCAGAGCTGCACCACGTTGTTTTAAAAATACGCAGAAGCTGATGGAGAGCTTAAAATTAAAGTGGCAATCAATACTAACAATAATTCTAACAAATTTCATAAAAACTATGCCAAAACGGTGTGCGGAGGCCATAAAAAACAAAGTTTAATACAAAATGTTCTGAAAAAATGCTTAAGTTTCGAACAGCTACTCAAGCTAATTTCGTTTTTGCTGTATTACTTGGTAGAGAAAGGAATTAAAGGTTTGTTATTATAGTTATAATTTAGGTGCCTAAGATAACAAAAATTAAATGTTTTACTTTGAATAAATCTATTAGTAATATACGAGTCCTTAATTGCCTCGACAAGAAAATTTGCTTAGATTTCGAGCAGCACTGTATATAAATTTATGCACCACGTATTTAATAGTGTGTGTGTCACTGTTGTATGTTGGGTAAGAACTCACCTTCCAACCAAGAAGTCGTTGGTTCAATCCCAAGCCACACCGTTCAACAGCGATATCACCTCACAACATTACTAGCGACTGGTTATGTGTAATTACGCTGTTAAAAACTTCACTAACTAATATATCTGTCGTTCGAAACCGGCGTTTGTGGGTTTGTTGATTTTCAATGAGTTTAGTTCATCAATCTTCATGTATAAAAATCAATATTTATTTACAAGAGATGAGAAAAGGTTATTGTTGCTCAAGAGTGCATATCTTTTCCGATCTGCCTTGGTTTCACGTTCTTTGTGAGACGTTTAAGGTTGTCATATATACAAAAATAATGAAATTTATACAAATAGTTTAACGATGAGCATATTTTCCATAAAAAAAATATACAAACGTATAAAAATTATACTTATTTAAATTAACCGGTTATCCGTGTTAAATTAACCGGTTTATTCGGTATTGGAAAAATGAAGATTTTGAAAAAACCATATTCGAAAAACCAGTTAAAACCGGTCGAATAATAACCGTCCAATCTCCGTATATTCTAGATAACGCCTAATTTACATTTTTAGTACTTAAAAGCTCGCTTAGAATGTAATGCTGACGTCATATATGATTGTCTAGGTACTTCGTTTTATTTACAGCTGGGACGCTTTAGAGACGACACTTGGATCAGCTAATTGGTTAATTTTATTTGTTTACATAATTTTAAATGTAAAAATTGAGAGAGATACAATTAATTCAAGTTTGTTTTCCGTTGTAGACTTTGCATGTAACTTGCTTTATGGAAATATACTATTTAATTTTTTTTAATTTTTGACAGCAGCCTGCAACGCATAACGGTTATACTTCCACCTTAACTCGAAAATTTTATGCGTTGGAAATTTTAAACAAGAATAAAACCAATTATAAAAGTGCTAAAATAACAACGCTGACTACAACTTTTATTCGCAAAAATAACAAAAATAACCGTGTAAATTTCTCAATTTAACAGCCTCTTTCTTGTTTCCTTTAGACCAAATATACTTAACTATACTCGTTTTAAAAACAAGTAATCAAACCTAATCGAAATTAAATCGATTTAGTTCTTATTCTAATAAACGATTGAAAAATAGCATTTGCACATAATTTTAAATATTTTTTATTAACTTAAGTTTTTATTCACTTAATTTATTAACTGAGTTAAGTTATTAATTAAGTTACTTAAGTTAACAGATCAAAGAACAATTATAACATTGATTGTGTTCTAAGCAAATTTTTTAAAAGTCAATATCACTTCAATTCAAAAAAGTGGCGTTTTATTAAATATTGAAAATCCGGCAGTCTGAAACGATTTGGTTAAGGCCAATTAGTCTAGAAGTAACGAACGTAGACGGGACGTAAAAGTAACGTGCTGAAAACGTCAAGTGTAGTTAGATGGTGAAGTAAAAACGTGTCAGCTATTTTCAACTATGTGTGTGTAAACAACAAAAGAAAAAGAAATAAAAAAAATAAATTATAATTAATTCTTGCACCAACAATATTAACTTTTCATCATCCATTTTTTTAAGTTTATTATTACTTAATAATTATAATTTAAAACACGCGCTTTTAATTTTTTTATATATTTCATTTAAGCGCGAATTCTTTGTTTACACTTTTATGTCAGCTGATGTTGTGTGTGAAGAAAAAATGTATAAAAATTCTGATGAAAACAGAAACACTACGTCTTTGTTACGTTCGTTACAGAAAAACTAACCATTTGTATGTATTCTCCACTTAGTTATAGTATCAGCTGACACGTAACGTTTACGTTACTTCTTACTAATTGGGCTTTTGCTTGATGCAACGTTATTTCAAATGATCTGATGAAAACAGAAACACTACGTCTATGTTACGTTCGTTACAGAAAAACTAACCATTTGTATGTATTCTCCACTTAGTTATCGTATCAGCTGACACGTCACGTTTACGTTACTTCTTACTAATTGGGCTTTTGCTTGATGCAACGTTATTTCAAATAATCTGGGAAAATCAAAAGCATTTAACACTTCAATTTGCATCCATAAATTATGGAAAAATACAGATACGATACGATTAAACTAGGGATTGATAAAGTCGCTTGATCATCCCACAGAAGATTGTGACTTAATGTAATGTTAAGATATTTAACATTTCCAGATTTTTATATTAGATTTCTATCTATGTACTTTCATAAGCCCGTCTCTTCTGTAAATGTATGGTTTAAATCATATACGGTTTGTTTTTTTACCAATCAGCATAAATTTATTTAATCTTAGAAATTCAGATAAGACCATAGCGTCAAGATCAATTTTCGTTTAAAGAACTTTTGCATATTGATATTTATAAAGAAAGAATATATCAGCTGCGTATATATGAAAATAACTTCCCATCAAAAGTTATATTTTTCACACAATCGATATAAATTTTAATTAAAAATGATCCTAAAACACTTCCTTGTGGAACTCCAGTCAGTACATTACTTATTTTCACAAATTGCTTCCTTTCCTTCAAATAATCTTTAAGCAAAGCAAGCGAATGTCATGGTTAACTAAATTAAATGCTTGTCACCAATCAAAGAATACACCTGCAGTTCGATTGCAGTTATCATCCAGTTCATTGCAAACATAATCAATTACATTTTTTACTGCTTCTTCTATTTCAGTTCCTTTGCCTTGTTGTAGTAAAAGGTCGTTGTAGTAAGAGGTCAAATACATATGTACAGTGGTGGACATTAGGTTAGCACATTACATATATGTACTTTTTGGAATCAAAAATTGTTTACGTGTTTATTATTTCGAACATTTCTACGTCCTAATGTATCACTTGTGGTCAAGGAATACGGAGCATTAGTTTACTTTACTTTTGTTCCTTTCAATTCCTTTAGTTTGTGCTAAAATAGATCAAAACCCAAAAAGCAAATTAGCACATAAATAAAAATAAATTATTAGAAATTAAAATATTATAAAATAGATTAGAAATTAAAATATTATAAAACAAATAAAAAAAAAAAATATTTTCAGCAAGCAAACAAAAAAAATAAAATAATTTTTTATGGTACTTTATTTAAAACTAAGTACTTGGTATGATAACCTTTTTTCTTAATAACATCTACGTCTTCTTGGCATACTGCCAATAAGTCCCACGTAACGTTCCTTTGGTATTACCTACCATTTCTTTCAGTTTTTTGTCAATCAATCACTAACATTTTTAGGTTTAACAACTATAATGTGTTGCCCTACATCATCACTACAGGACTGAAAACTAGTGATTGAGCTAGCCAACTAAAAATGTGGATTCCATTTTGCTATAAGCAACACTTCACTGTACGTAAGCTGTGTTTTGGATAATTATTATGTGTAAAATGCTATCTAAGTGGCATGTTTTCCTCTGCAAATGGAGTCATTGTGTTCAAAAGTATTTCCTTCTAATCATACTGATCCATTTACGTACCTATTTCAATTATAGCCCAGAAAATGCGACACCAATTATGAAATTTCCGATACCTGGGGTTGTTTTGCATGCTTGAAGAACGCTGAAGAATTTGGATTTGTCGCTTCAGAGAACATTTTGCTAAAAGAGCATTTTGCACAAGCAAAATAAAATTCGGGACTTGAAGTTCTTTTTTGATACATGTGCCTTATGTTGTACAATGCACCCAAGCAATTTTTTTATTTTTCCTTCTAATTGTTCGCTAAGAGATGTCAATACCAAATTTTGTTGAAACTTCTTTTGAATTTGAGTTGAGGATTTAAAGCGGCCTGCAACTGAAGCTCTGTAAATAAAGGAGTCTTTTTTACGGGTGCTTTTTCTAAGTCTAGCGGGGCTGTGTATTACTCTTGTATGTCCCATGGGCTTGAATATGAACTAATGCATTGTACACCATCTTTTTGTAGCAGTTTAATAGCGAAGCAATGTCACAAACTATTAGCGTTTTCTTTTCTGAAATCATTTGTTGCCATTACTTTTTTTTAAGGAAAGGGTGGTGTGCTTATCCATAACTATGTTGTCTTTAAAAATCATTGTTATTTCTTACTTTTTGACGTTTTATGGCAAAGAACGAGGGAAGTGCAACATTTTTTGTCAGAAAAGAAAACACCATATGATTCCTTTCGAGCTTATTTGATGAATAACTTCACGCTATGCCTTTGTGTACCATTTACCTTGATACAATTTTATTTATTGCTTTATGGTTTTTATTAAAACTTAACTTAGTTAAACATTCAAAAAATTGACTTATTTAAGATTTTTAACAAAAAATTAGTGAATAATTTCAAAATTCTTATATGTTAACCATTTCATACATTTTGTCCAATATATTGGACATTTCCTTTTTTCTTTTCAAAATGATGTAGCGTTGACTCTAATTAACATTTTTTTACAGTTAATACCTTGATAACGATATTAAGAGTGTTTACTAGACTTTATAAATATGTGACTGAAGTATTTAACTTTTCATTACTTCTTGTTAAATTAAATGATTTTCAGAAGTCATTTAACGTTGTGAGATATAGTAATATTCAATGCTAATTTATAATGATAATTACATATTGTTACGTTTTTATCTTTTTAATGAGTTCGTAGATTGTAGTTAAAATAAAATAAATGTTGTGTTTGGTTTTAATTAAAAATATATTTTATTCAACACAGTTTTGTGTACCACTGCTTGTAATCTTTTTACAAGCAATAACAATTTTTATTTTTAATTACTCTGTCTGTTTACAATCTTGTAAGCAACAACAATTACTCGACAGATCTTTCCACTTAAAGATCTTCCAACCTGATCGTAGTTATAACTTAGGTTCGATCACAACCTTTCAACCAGAGGTTATCCACACTTAACTCTCTTTTCTGAGTTAGCTCCAACTAAACGGTTTTCACTTCACTAATAGATTCACGGGTTTACTGTTTATAAACACTCTTCTCACTTCGCAAACAATAACACATTCGCTGAGTTAACTTTACTTAAAAACTCCACTCGCTGAGTTTACGACACATAAACTGATTGCTGTTCGCATCGACGTGCTTTTTATATGGCTGAGTAAAAAACACATCGAAAGCTCTCGAACCTCTCGATATTTCAGGTAGATTCCATTTCTTTCTTTTAATTTCTTTTTAAAGGCAAGCCAAGTCCATGGGGTATCAAAGGGTTTTTTGTGGTAAAAGTGGAAAGCCATATGACTTTATTGTTTACTAAGGTTCTACAACACCGTTCAGCTAAACATCAGTTAAGACAGTAGAAAGCGGATCAACAGTTGCACTAGAACTGGCAAACTATATATTCCAATGGATCGTCTGGGCCATAAATTTTATTTTAATAATTAATATTTTTTTTAATATTTTTAAATTACTTAATTCTTATGGGATAGAGGCATTTACACATCACGAAATACTCGAAGCAATCGTTTCGGCAATCCACCTTTGTGGGATCAAAATGTTCTATGTAAGCACAGACGAGGTTCTGCTTCAGAACAAAAAAAAACTTTTTCTTCAAATTGTCTTATTAAATTAAACTCGTCGTTTTAAATTTTATTTATAAGAAACATACCCTCCTAGTAAGTTTGTCCAATATATTGGACAACACCTGCCGGCCAGGTTGAACGACCTACCTATAATTTGACTTCAAATTATTAATCAGCAACCTCAAATTAGCTTACACATAAATTTATAGACTTTTATCTAAATTATTTCTCTACAATGTCTGAAAGGGTTAAAATAAATTAAGCATGAAAATTAAAAGCGTCAAAGAAAATAAAAAGAAGTTATGGTGCAAAGTTAATACACCATGGACAACACATGTAGGCCAATACTTTACTCAATTTTGATGGCTAGAAAAAATATACGCTTTTCAATGCAGCATACTGTCAGGGAAAAAAGTCTGCATACACCCTACGATTTTTAAGTTTTAGAATATTAGTGGTGAAATTTGAAAAAGATTTTTTTATTGATAATAAGTAGTATTATTAATTATTAATACAAATAAAACAAGTTGTATATGAGCTCTAGTTAATGTCCTTTATAAAATTTACAGTTTTCCTTTCAAATACATTATAATTTGTTTAATTTTTAATAACAAATGGCAATATATTTATTTATTTATTAAACATGTAAATACAGCACAACAAGATATAATCTTATTTAATAGTTCTGGTAAGATAAAGGTTTAACACAAATTGAAAATTATATAACAATTTTAAAAATAAATTATTTTTAAGTAGTCTAAAAATTAATATGTGTACATTTAGGACATTATCATCAGTTTAAAAAAAGTAAATATTGCCGTCTTGAATTGCTTAGCATTGCCTAATAATTGTATTTCATTCGCTAGTTCATTCCAAAGATGGATTGCATTGTTTACGGCATCTAACGCTGTTAAGTTTCGCAGCAAGCCGCATTTACATAGTTCAGCCAGCCAAGGTTGTTGTTAAAAATAAATCCTAAGTTTTTGACATTATCCACAGTCTCAATAGTTGTATTAGAAATCCGAATCGACGTGAACTGTGTTATAGAATTCACCTTTCCTATTATCAAAGACTTTGACCTTTTCGGATTTAGAAAAGACCATTCATCGACGCCCATTCAAACACACTCTTTAAGTCATAGTTTAATTTATCTATACAATTCGTAATTTCAGACGGCAAACAGCTAACGTATAGTTGAACGTCATCTGCATACATCTGTACATTACAGAACTTCAACTTTTAAGGCAGATCATTAGAGTAAATTGTGTATAATAGTGGTTCAAGTATGGAGCCTTGTGGCACACCTCTAGAAATTGAGAAACAGTTTGACTTGCTACAACCATGATACACAAATTAACTTCTGTCAAATTAACTTCTGAAGATATTAGCTTAACAGCAGTATCCGAAAAATAGCACATGTATCTAAGTTTTTGACAGAGTATCGTATGGTCAACTGTGTCAAATGCCTTAGAATAATCAAGCAAAACTATGAAAGATATCACATTACTATCTGCCTTTGACCGCAACTCCTCGGAAACATCAATAAGAGCAGAAATACAACTGTGATTAGGTCTGAAACCAAATTGCCTCTCGGATAGCACATAATTTCATACAAATACTCAGTCATCTGCATATATATTAATTTTTCGAAAATTTTAGATAAGTATAATAATATTGCACAGGTATTATCTTAGCACATTTCCACATTGTAGGAAAAGTAGACGTTTTAATTATCGTATTAATAAGGTGTGTTATATCTACAATTACATATGGTAAAATTAATCTAACAAATTTCGGATGAATTTCATCATTGCCGATAGAATTAGACTTAATGCTAAGTATACTTTTTACAACGTCCTCTTGCATTACGTTTTTAAATTCAAAATTTGAACGAATCATGCGAGTAGAAGTACAAAAGGCATCAGATGAATTGTAACACTCCAAGTCATGTTTGAAAATTTTAAGCCAAGTTGATTTACAACAATCATGTTGTTGGATTCTAGATTATTATTGACTATTCCCATAGACCGAATATCTCTCCTTTTTTTTGGTACATATAGCTGATTCAAATTTTCCTGCATAATAACTAGACTTTGCAGTTCTGATCCATAGATTTGCTTCTCTTCTAAGTACTTTAAAAATGTTGTACAATTCAGTCGTCCTAAACTTTTTCCATCTATAATGCGCATTTTTTCTTTCATTAATTATGGTCTTAATTTAATTGGAAAACCATGGCTTTCCATTTCGTATGGTTCTCATTTTGACCGAAATCAATGTTTTTAAAGTCTCTAAACTTAATCACTTGTTCCTGAGTTATGGTCTGAAAATCGTATGAAAGGAAAAGAAGATCGTGTTTCGAAAAAGCAGAGGCGAAGAGTTGGTCAAATAGAAGCATTCGATTGGGATTATCAACAAAGTATAAATCAATTATAGTACTAGTGCTAGAAATATAATGCGTTGGAGCCGAATTATTTATTAAATGCAAACCAATAGCACTCATATCTTCTGCTAAACCTCTATCTAATAAAATATTGGCATTGAAGTCACCAATTAGAACAGCATCTGTGTAACCATGAGTAAATGAATATAATGTCTCTAATAAAGGCTTGATATCAATTCCAATGTTAGGTCGGTAAATAGCACTCAGTATAAGCTACTGACAGCTAGTTAATTAACTAGTCTCTGGTGGACGAAACATCCTATACAGTATTCTGGAGTCATCTATTTGATTGAATTTTCCTGTTGCCTAACATGTTTTTTTAATGACAAAATTTCCTTCCTCAACTCTTCATTTTCATCATTTATTTCAATCATTTTATTTGACACTGATTAGTTATTTTTTGTACCGACTCTACTGTTAGTACTCCTTCAGTTAAGTTATTTATTACTCTCATTGCTATATTTATTTTTTTTTATCTATTTCACTCATGAGATGATCGTCACACTCTCTGAGCAAACCTCAATCCATCACTTGTACAAAGCGAAGTGGAGAGTTAGTGTTTGCTAGCTGAAGAGAGCGAGAATTTCTAGGTGTGTTTTCAATCACGCCTTCTCTTAAACAACTATTTTCGGTAGATTTTTGATTCTTGTTGTTGTTGTTGTTTACTTATTTTCTTCTGTTTGCATATATTTTTGTTGTAGCTTCGTAATTTAGTTTTGTACTTTAAGTTTATATAAATTCAGTTTTGTTAAACATATTATAATATTAGAGTTTGTTGTTTTAATTGCTATTGTCTTATTTTGCTTTAATACACTTTTAACAAGATTTATTCGCAAAATATTACCGTCACAGCGGAGCTAAAAAAACACGTCTATACTGCACAAGATACAATTTATACAGATAAAAAATAACGTTCTCTGTTTAGCACTTGTGTTTGTTTCCTATTTTCATTTTTTGTATAAAATTTATGGTGTTTACCTGTAATCCTTCTTTCACATTTAACCATTTCAGTATTGCACGCATCGCATTATTTTGTAATTTCAGCAATCTTATTACTTGTTGATCAGAACAGCATGAATATAATATCGTTTACCCATATTCAAAATGTGGCTTGATTATTGTGTTGTAAAAATTTATTGATGTACTGATTGATATTTTACTTCGTTTACATATGTACTCTAAATGCTCCTTAAATTTTAAGTCTTTGCTATTATGAAACCCAAGTACTTTATTGAATTAACTTTCTCTATTATTACGTTAATTATATCAAATGTTATATTACTGTCCATATTAATCGTGAGCTATTTCGTTTTATTTTCATTTAGTTTAAGCTCATTTATCATTAATTATTTATTTATTTATTTTTCCATATCCTTTGACATAAATTATCCGTTTTATCTTCGGTAAAAATAAAAGTATCATCCGTATATATGATAATACTATTTCACAATTTTCCAGAACTTTCTCCATGTCATTAATGTAAATAATAAATAACAGTGCTCCTAAAATTGGTCTTTGAGGTACTCTATAATTATTCTCAATTGGCCCAGATTCGGTGTTATTTATTCTTGTAGTTTATTTACGGTTTGTCAAATATGATTTAAACTACATCAGCTCTTCTTTATCCCGTATTTTATCAGTTTTTGTAGCAAGATGTCTCTATCGAGCGTTTCAAAAGCTCGCTTAAAATCAAGGAAAATCGCCAGAATCTTATTATTATTTTCCATATTCTTCCATCGGCTTACTACATAATTGACAACAATTTCACATGAGAACTTTCTTCTGAAACCAGATTGGTATTTTGAAAGTAACTTGTTCTCCTCCATGTATTTTTCTAACTGCTGCTTAACTACTGTTTCTAGATTTTTTCGAAAGTTATTAAAGAATTTATCGAACTTAATTCTTCAAATTTATTTGTATTTTTAATTTTCTTAACTGGTGTTATCAAAGACTCCTTCCAATTATCTGGAAAAATTCTAGTTCTAAGTGACTTATTTATAATTCTAAGCAATAAATTCCAGTTGTCCAATATTATGTTACTCAATATTCTTTTGCAGTCATTCATTTTCTTAATATTCTTACATATATTTCTTAATTCTAATAGAGTTATTGCATGGAATTTAAATCTACAGTCTACCACAAGTACTTGGTTCTCATATTACACGTCTCCTATGGAGTCTCTCATTTCCCTAATACTATTTACAAAATAGTTATTAATTTTTTCAGCTATTTCTATTTTTATTATTATTATATTCTACATTATTAAAAATTACAGACTTAATCACATTTTTCAATGTTCTTAGTCTTTGATTACATGTATTAGCAATATTATCAATTCAATCAATCAATTTCAACTTTTTAAGTGTTTCTAATTAATAGGTCTGTTTCTTTATTTTTTGGGTTAAGTTCGGTAAAATGAGAGTAAATAACAATTTCTCCCAATGAGGGAGAAAAATTTACAAAAGTACGGAAACACAAAAAACTAAATATTTTACCAAAAAAAAAAAATATTTGACGTTATACATACGAGTACGTTTCGATTTTTATAAAATTATAAAAAACAAAATTTTTAAAAACACAAAATACTAAAATATAAAAACACGAATATGTAATTTAGCGAATGCTTGGTAATTAACAAAAATTATTGTGTTTTTAGTTGTCCAGCACAAGTTTTCTAATATTTTCTTACATTGGGTTCGTTTTACAGTACCATTTTTCTCTTATCAAATCGAACACAGTGGCTGATAGATGCCCATTAAAATTTCTTTGGAAAATATACGCTTCTATAGAGTCCTTCTTACTCTTAATAATTTAATACCATATTTACTATCTCAAAGTATCTCCTTAAATTAAAAACTACATGCATTGTTCTAGTTAGAAAGAAAAAGATCAAAACGTCATCGGATAGCTTTATCTCTATTAGTTGAAGTACTTAACACTTATTCAAATTTTTTGAGATCGTCCTTAAGGACGCAGAACTTTCTTCGGTGATAATACTTTAGGTTTTGCATACTTAGTTTAACTTTTCATCTATCTAATGAATACTAAAAAATTCTTTCATTTTTGGCATGAAACTGTATATGGGACTAAAAGGAGTGGTTTACAATTGATTTACATGGCCACCCATACCTACCACGAGTATCAAGCAGAATTGCCAAAAACAATTGAAAAACCACACTAGGTCGGAAGAACAACACACCCACTGCCTCAGAATAAGATATCTAAGGAGATCCCGTGGTCCAATGTGGGATATTGGGGAGATATCGTGGGCCATATAAATCACTAGCCAAAGACTTTTCCAAGCCGAGCATTTACATAGCAAGTGCTCAACCGTTTATTCCTCTGCAGCAGTTGCGACAGTAATCGTTGTAACACATCGTTGCTCATTCTGTGGGCATGCTTTCCAGTCGGTCATTGCCCGGTAAGCGCAGCCAGCAGTCTGCACATATCCTTTCTACCATGACTAATAAGTGATCAAGTGTGCCTCACATCATACCCAGGCCAAGTCAGCTTCTTAATGCTACAGGATCTTTCAGCTTCCTACTAGTAGTCCGCCAGTTCGCATGAGGTTATGATAAAATACATTTTGGAACGAACATTTATATGTGCGAGAAATAATTTACTTAAGTTAAGTTCTAAACTGGAAACTAAATATACCAATGATTTAGGGTTATTTTTTAACCACAAGAATTCCGTTTGCAAAAACTCTGAAATCATTAAGAATTATTGGATCAGAAGCTATATGATATGTTTTCAACATACATACATACATATGTATGTATACCATATATTCCAGCTATCGCATAGTGTATTTTCAATCTAAATCATATGTATGTAGCCCTCTTGGGCTAGACTAAGTACAATGATGAAGTATGTACATACATATGTAAATACATTTGTAAAAATATATAAATTTTTAAAATTTTTTTAGTTAAAAAAAAATTGTTTGGTTTTAATTTTTTATTTGTCAAACAACATACTTGCCCAAAGACAAAATACGGGTTATTTCGTGCACGAAACATAAAAATATTACTCTCATAAAAATATTTCTCATTTACCCAATTTTTGTGTACGGGAACGCTTTTCGATAAAATTGTGATCCCGATGGCGCCCAATGTAGAGTAAAGAAACAGACGTAATTTATATTGTTCTATGACGATATTGTATTTTCAAATAAAGCTTTTTGATATTTTAAGATTTTCTCTCTTCTTAACATTCTTAGTTCGTTGCTAAACCATTTATTACTGATATTTTTGCTCAATATCCTTTTTACTATAAATTTTTCAATTGTACGTTCAAAAATAGCATCAAAATTGTAACCGCATTCATTTATATCATTTATTTAATTAAATTCTATTATTGAACTTAGTTCGTTATTAAAGCTATCTTTATTGTATTTGAATATGTCTATTTTTATCGTTTAATATGCTTTCTAATTTGCCTTTATTAAAATCTGCATGTCAATCAATGTTGAAATCCCCTGCAATTATAATATCATTACTATTTTCGCAAATTTCTTCTATAAATTGTTGAACATCTTCATAAAATTCAGCTTTGCTGTAGCTTGGTGAACTATGCACTATCACTATTATAATTATGTTTTCATATTTATAAATATATTTCGTATAGTGTTACTCCTTCTGTTCTCGACGAATTGGACATTGTTATGTATTGATCGTAAAAATTTAGTTCTATTTCACCTTTATTGATTTTTTCAGCTAAATGTGTTTCGGAGAGCATTATAAAATCTGGTTTAACATTTTCGACGATTACTTCTAGTTGAGTGAGGTTATTTAACAATCCTTGCATCTATATATATAAAAATAAATTGTGATTTGTTCGGATGCATAAAATTTGAAAACGTAATTGCTACGCGAAGGTTTAGGAAAAAATAAGAGTCAAAATATACTCAAAAGGTGGCGCTGTAGGCGGTCATTTCTTCATCTCTGCTCCTGTTAAAGGTATTTGAATAAAACTTGATACGTCGATTCGTGCACATATTCTAAGTTCTGCGGCAAATATGAACGAGATTGAATAAGTAAGCATGGTACCTCCCACATAAAGTAAAGATTGATTTTTTTTATATCTTGAGAACGGTTAGAGTGAAAGTTTCTGAATTTGGCCTAAGTGACTTCGTAGTTAATACAAATCATCAGTCAAGTGGGCGGAATGGGATAAGTATGCGTGGTACCTCCCATACAAAGTAAGTATTCATTTTCGTATATCTTGAGAGCGATAATAATAAGTTTCTTATTTTGCTTTAATTAACTTCTTGGACATGACAGATCATCAGTCAATAACTTGTAGAGATTAAATAAATGGACGAGGCAGCTTTCATTAATACTAAATATGCAATTTTGCGTGTGTTTTGCGTAGAATGGTAAAAGTTAAAGCATCGTTATCTATCCATATCAGCCAAAAAGCGTGAGAGTTTGGATAATCGGGTATTGCATTACGTACATAAACATAGGTTTCCGGGCAACGCCGGATGGTTTATGATAGTATTCGTATATATTCCATATATTTTCTTTGGTTGTTATATAGTTATTCCTATTCTTCTCTTCTTTAGAATAAGCTTATTTTGATACACCGGACATTCTCTGCTGAATGTTGCGTGATCTTCGTCTAGTCCAAGAATAAGTCTTTTATTTTCCTTCATGCAGTTTACACATTTTTCTATTATTTTCTTTTTACAATCTTTGCTTCTGTGTTTCTGATGACATCTATAGCATATATCATCTTTCTTACATTCTGCAGATTTGTGGTTATATCTTATCTTATTAGAAAATATTTTTTTCTGTCTTCACAAATTATTCAAAATTGTTTTATTTAGTATTTAAAATCTATTTTTTAACACTTTATTTTTAATATTTCTATATTTTTATAGAAATGTAATTAAATTTTAAATTCCCTCGTTATACCAATGTTTAAGATATTTATACTCAAGGTTATCTGAAGAAAAAAATAATATGAAAAAATATAACTTAGAAGTTATCAGGAAAAAACATAATCACACCTATCATGAATAACATGGGAAATTTCTATTCCCATTAAATTTTTATTCCCCTTGAAGGGAAAATTGCTAAAGTGAATCTCCCATGAAATTTTTGTTCCCTCTTTACAAACAATCATTTTACGTTGAATGTCAACAAAAATAAATGCATTTTTATTAAAAAGTAAAATGTTTACATAAAAATGATCATTATTAAAGAAATTGAATAAAAAGTAATTAAAATTAAAACAAATTCCTGCAAAAGGAATTATCATGCAAAGAATTGCACAAACAAAAGCTGGAAGAGAAGAAACAAAACAAATTTTCTTCAGCAAGATGGACGAAAAGATATTGGTGACTAAGCCAAACATATACAAAATTAAAGTGTCGAAAAGAACAGACGTATTTTCTTAGTCCTCTTAAATAAATTATAAATTGTAACTAAAATAAATTATAATTCAATTCAAATTAATATGAATTATTGTTCTATATTGTGTTCCTTTTAATGTACATATACATTAATAGTATCAATATAAAATTGAAAAAAAAAACTTAAACAAAAAATCGAAATATAATATCAGTTACAGTAACAATTCCAATTGTGCAATTTGCTGGTGCTTATGCCTTGTTTTTATAAAACCAAAACATTGAAAAATAAATAAAACGAAACAATAACAAAACATTAACAAAATAATACATAAACAATCACAAAATATAAACAATTACAAAAACAACGTCTAGCATAGTCTTAATTTTTTTCTTTTCGCGCCTAAAATTGTTGTAAATTACAATATCAAAAACCGAGAATAACAGTTGATCAGTTTTTTTGTAACACATACTCTGCTGAACAGCTGTTTTATTGCAAATTCACTGATTGTGAAAGTGGTGCCAAGGGTTGCCCTCTGAAATCAGCCAGCTTAAAAGTTACCGCTTACGTATTAGACGTTAAATTCAAATCTAATTTTAACCTAAATATTTGGTTCTCAATAATAATAAGCGATATTTTATTTAATTACTTATTTCAATTAAAATAAATAAATAAATAAATATAAATTATCTTACATTGTACACACCTATGTATACATCAAAACTAAGAAGTCAGATTAATTATAAAAAATTTGCATGCAACAGGAAAACCATTCAACTGACACCATGTATAATATGAAAGCAGCTGTGCCAAGTGAATGAATGAAATAATGGAGTCTTCTTTTCATGAAAGCACACCGAGAACTCGTAGTCGTACTGAGTGTGAATCTGAGTCTCTTTATTCAAATAGTATTAGCTCCCCACTTAAGCTTGTACAAATTATGGAGAGGCGCTTTGAAAAATTGGCTGATCAACTGCAAGCAACTATAGAGAATATGTTCCGCGAGTGTGAAAACCGCTTGCTGAATGATATTGAAAAGCATTTCAGCAGTATTAGAAGTGAATTGGGTTGCGTAACTGAGAGAGTGGATAAATTAGAGGAAGCCGTGGAAAACATTATAGTTATGCGGGACGAGATAAAAGTATCAAAAGGTAAAATAAATAAACAGGAAAATACAAATGTTGCCTGTGAGTTGAGACTTAATGAAATTCTTTATAAGCCTAATAAGAACTTAGCTGATATTTTTTTGGCAAAAAACTGCAATACTATAAATACCTCTGTCTTCGCGATCAAAACGATTTATCGGCTGCAAAATCGAGAGATGTAGTAATAATAGTAAAGTTTTATAGTCATAATGATAGAAATTATTTCCTGAAGAATTTTGCTAACTTCCACAAGGATAATCCGAGGTTTTCCTTCTTGTGTTCTTCTTCATGTCAATGAAAACTTAACTTCTACTAATTTTATAATTCTACGTGCCGCTACTCCTCTGAAAAGGGACAATCTCATATATAATGCTTTTACTATACGAAGCCTGGTATATATTAAAGTATCTGCCAATGATTCAGTAATGCATATTGCCGAGATGAAACAGCTCAGCTAGTTATTTCGAGTGCCTGACGGATCTTCTCCTGCTGAACTATTTCAACAACAGTTGATAACCAAACTTAATCTATATTACATATCAATTGTTCTTTTTGTTCCTTTTTTTGTATTGGTAGTAGTTTTTTTAATAACACATATTTTTTTGTTTATAACTAATTTTATTATAATCTTCAGACCTGAGTTCACTGATTCGTCTATTCTTTTAGAGAGATACAATGTTAGAAGAGTCGATAAAACTGGGTATGGAGGTGTGGCAATTTATGTGAAGAATGGAATCGCAATTAAAGTGTTAGCAGAGAAAAGATTTAGCAACGTTCGTTTATGGATTGTAATAGAAGAATGAAAATTTTATTTTCACAAAACTTAAAATACAATATTCAGTTATTTCAATGCTAACAATATTTTCGATATGAAACATAACAAGTATTGAAACAACAAGTACAATATTGAATAATTATAAGAACAAACTACATAATTCTCAACACTTCCACTTTTGTTTTATAATTACTCAATCATTAGTATTTTAATATTTAGTAATTTCTTTAAACTTTCAAATTTTTGCTTTAAGAGCGGTTTTGTAAATATGTCAGCTATTTGGTTGGATGATGATACGTACTTCAATTGAAATCCTTTATTTTCAAATACTTCACGAATAAAATGATATTTGACCTCAATGTGTTTGGTGCGTGGATTCTTTACAAGCTTAACAGCGCTTTGGTTATCCAAATATAATATGGGAGTACGTATACCATCACCTAAAATGTTAATTAATAATCTCTGTCCCCAAATAATTTCTTTCACGCATTCACATGCAGCCATATACTCTGCTTCTGCAGTCGAGAGCGCTACTGTCTGCTGCTTTCTTGATGACCAAGAAACCGGACCCTTCGACAGCATTAAAACATATCCTCTGGTTGAGTGCCTTGTTCTAGTATTCCCGGCATAATCTGAATTTGAATAGCAGGATAGAAAGAGATTATTAGTTTTACTATATATAAGTCCATAGCCAGTTATTCCAGATAAATATTTAAATAATCGTTTTACACCTATTATCTGTTCCTCATTATAAGAATCCATAAAACGACTTGCATATGACACTGCATATGCAATATCTGGTCTTGTAGCTATAGCCAGATACATTAAAGACCCAACAGCTTCCCTATAAGGAAAATTTATTCTTTTTGATGACACCTTTTCCTGATATTTCTCGCATGGAGTACTAACTGATCTAGCATCTTGCATATTAAACTTTTGTAATATCTTATTCGTATAAAGTGTTTGCCGTAGTATTATTTTTTCTGAATCTTGTATTATTTCCATTCTAAAATAGTATAATGAATTGAATATTTTAACCTAAAATTGTTTATTCAAACATTCAATAAATTTATTAGCCGCTTCTTTTGATTCACAAGAAATAATAGAAATGATGTTATTGTTGTTTATTTTTCCAATGAAAACACATGAATCTGCTGAAGAGACCTTAAAATTGAATGTCATTAAAATATTAGTAAACTTCCTATTCCAACACCTAGAAGCTTGCTTTAATCCTAAAGACTTTTCTTTAATTTACATACTTTGCTACTACCATCCGAATATTCAGTTGGTTGATTCATATATATTCTTCTTCTAAGATTCCATACAAAAAAGCTGTCTTTATGTCAAATTCTGTAATGTAATAGTTTAAGGAAGCACTTATGGCTAAAATTGTTCTTATAGAGGTAAATTTTGCAATTGGACTAAATGTTTCCTCATAGTCAATACCTTTCTTTTGAGTAAATCCGCGAATAACTAACCGATCTTTAAAACGTTCAATATCACCACTTTTGTTCCGTTTTTTCTTGTAAACCCACTTATTTGATAAAACGTTTCTATTACAGGGTATTTTCACAAGATCCATGTTTCATTTTTAAGAAGTGATTCATATTTTTCATCCATGGCTTTCTTCCTGAATTTTAAGATTACTATTTATTGCCTCTTCAAAATTATGTGGTTCTTCAAAATCTGATATTAAAGCACAATTGATTTCCTTTTCTCTGATTTGTTTTCTGGATCGTAAATTGTATCTAGTTTTAGGTAAATCATGATCATTATTACAAGTTCCTTCTATACTATCTATTGAGTCATTTTCAGCATCTTGAAATTCATCGTTGGATTCAGCTATAGTTTCTGTTTGGTCTTTATTAATTTCTATTACTTTTTCTCCCCTTTCAATGTCATGATTTATAACATCAACAATTGCTTCTTAATTTTTTTTTGATTCTTTTTCTCGTTTCAATCTAGGTATCCAAATTCGATAACCTTTACAATTTTCTTGATAACCAACAAAAATACCTTTAATAGATTTTGAATCCATTTTCTGCGTTTTTCCTACGGAATATAAACATATGCTTCGGATACAAAAACGCGAAGAATTGAAATATCAGGTTCTTTACCAAACCATAATTCATGTGGGGTTTTGTTTTTCTGAGGACTTTTTCCTGTTCTATTCAATGTAAAAACTACTGCGTTAACAGCCTCTCCCCAATAACTGAAACTTAAATTCTTGCTGTGTATCATTGACCTAGCAGCTTCTCATATCACGTTCTGCCCTACCGTTGTGTATGGTGTTGATCTGTGGTGTACTACTTTGTATTTTCGTAAAATGTCACTTACTTGTTTATTAACGTATTCCAAACCATTATCTGATCGTAATGTCTTGACTCTTCTTCCAGTATCTACTTCCGTCAGGAACGTCAGACTTTGCTTTTACACAGTATACGTATCTATAGTTTGAATAATTATCTCGGAAAACCACCATAAAACGGGAACCACCGAACGATTTTACTTGCATAAGTCCACAGAGATCTGTGTGAACCAAACTTCCAACTTCTTCACCTCTGCGATTGCTTTCTTTGAAAGGCATCCTATGCTGCTTACCCATTATACAACGCTACAGAAGAAATCATTGCTGACATATGCTATATTTTGCGACGCCAAAATGTTTTTAATATGTTTCTTGCTTTGATGACGCATTCTTTTATGCCATATTTCTAATGAACTGACTTCAGATGCAACATTCGAATTTTCACATTTGCTTTCTATTTTTATCATCAGTTTTAAGAGTCTCGAATTCTGTTTTCTTCCTTCAAGATAAACTTTTCCATCTCGTTTGAAAACACATTTTTCACCATTAGCATCTAAAGTGTAGCCCTTACCCAAACATGAATTAGTGGAAAAAAGATTTAATTTGATTTTCGGTACATGAAGTACATTTGAGAGAAATTTAGAATTCCAGACCTTACCATCAAACGCCTTAATATTAATATCACCTGAACCAATCGGTGGGATAATATCCCCATTTCCAACTCGAATATTTTTGAGATTCTGGAACTTTACATAATTTGAAAACCATTCTCTTTTACTGGTCATATGTTCACTTGCTCCAGAGTCTGCAAACCAGGAATCTTCATCACATTCACCAACTAATAAATGAAAGCTTCACCTTTGCTTTTTCTGTTTGGACAAACCTGCTTCCAATGTCCAAATTTCTTACAAACAAAGCATTTTCCTTTTAAATTTTGCTTACTTTAAGCTTCTTTACCTTTTAAGAATTTCTTAATGTTCGTTCTTCTTTAATGTTCGTTCTTCCTTATTAGTCCCATGAAGAAAAGAAATGCTTGAACTCGTTAGGCAATGTCATGAGAATCTTTGTAATCAGCATATTATCTGTAATCTTTTCACCAAGATCCTCTAATTGCTTAGTTAACTTTTGCAATTTAGAAATATGTACAGAAATTGTATCATCTGGATCTTTCCCATATTGAAAAAATTGCTGCTGCAACAAATGAACTGAAGTTTCTGACTTTTGCTCATACACATTCTCTAGTTCAGACCACATATCTGCTGCAGAGTTACAGTTCATTATATGAAGCATTGTCTCTTCACTCATAGACACAACTAAAATCTTCTGAGCGTTAGCATCCAAGGAAATCCATTTATTTATCTCAACATGATTTTGTTCAGACTTTTTTGCAATTCCACTTACAATATCCCAAAGGTCGCTAGCATGCAAAATTACCTTTATTTGGAATTTCCACAAAATCCAGCCTTCCGAACCTTCCAATTTAGTAATCTTCATGCCCTCCATAACAAAGCTTCTTGAGTACCGTATTTAAGTATTTCTAGCACATTTATTATCGAAAGCTATGGAGCTGGGCCCATAACCTGTTAGCAGAGAAAAAATTTAACAACGTTCGTTTATGGATTGTAATAGAAGAATGAAAATTTTATTTTTACAAAACTCGAAATACAATGCTAACAATATTTTCGATATGAAACATAACAAGTATTGAAACAACAAGTACAATATTGAATAATTATAAGAACAAACTACATAATTCTTAACATAAAGTTATCTGTAAGTCTGTGGGCATGGCTGCTGACACTGATGAAGCTGGATGTCTGATGGAATATTTATTCATTGAAATAAGTTGGGGAGGAAGAAAATTACTTGTAGGTAGTACTTACAGACCTAACAATCGCTTTGTATGCGAGGTTTTATGGATACTTTGCAGTCACTCACTGTCTCATATGAAGATGTTATTATTGCGGGTGATTTTAATTCCAATATTCTGGTAAATCCGTATCTTAGGGATAACATGCTTACACTTGGTCTTAATTCTCCTAATACGAATACTGCTACTCAGTAATACTAACAGCACACTTCTTGATTTATTTTTTGTTAGTAATCTTTCTTGTTTTTCACGTCATGATCTAATTTTTATGACGTATAACTTTCAATTTAATCTGCCAGAGCAAGTTGAAAAATATCGGTATTTTAGGAACATTGATTTTAGCAGACTAGAGCTGGAATTTTTCAATATAGATTGAAGTGTTCTATATAGCATGACTTCTATTAACGAACAACTTTCCTTTCTACAACATAGGATGGAATTTTTGTACAATCTGGCTGTTCCCTAGAAAACAAAAAGAGTGAATATACGTAGTAAGCCCTAGTTCACTCAGGATATAAAGTAATCTATCAATTTCAGAGACCATTTATATGCCCGGTGGAAAAACTGCAGATTTGTATGAGGAATACCGAGTACCGCGCAGGATAACTAACATATTAATCAAGAGGGTCAAATCTGGATACTATGCCACTAAGTTTTCTTCTTCACTAGGTTTTAAGAAAACTTGGCGAACGATTCGTGAAAAGGGTGTTGCAAAGTCGTGTAACGAAGAATCCTGCGCAGTCGACGCTAATACTCTAAATGAAGAATTCTTGACTACACCGAGTGTGGAACCTATTCCTGACTACTACCATTTTTCTAATGATGTTTCGGACAATACTTTTTCTTTTATGAACGTAACCCAATGTGATGTCTTGTCTAGTATATTGTCGATCAAATCCAATGCTGTTAGTGTAGATGGAATGTATCCACGGTTTTTGAAGGTTCTTATCCCTCAAATTCTTCCTTTTATAACCTTTGTTTTTAACAAAATCTTCACTACCCATTACTATCCCAAAATTTGGAAATTAGGAAACGTTATGCCTATTCCTAAATCGAATTCTGATTACAGACCAATAGCAATATTGCCATTTTTATCTAAAGTTTTGAAAGGTTGATGCATAATCAAGTTACACGGTTTCTTGAGGTTGAGAATATGATCACTGATCGACAATCGGGCTTTCGTAAGAATAAAAGCTGTATACAGCAGGTGGACTGTGGTAACGTCACTTTTTTAGTTCTTTTGGACCATTCTAGAGCGTTTGATACCGTTGACCACAACGTTTTGGTCTTAAGCTTAAATAGATGTTTCAATTTACATCAACTGCAACGGATCTTATACGCTCGTATTTAGTTGGTAGATGTGAATGTGTTCAAGCTCCTACCTCAAGGTCTAGATGTTTACCATTGAGTCGGGGTGTTCCACAGGGCTCTATCTTAGGTCATTTGTTTTTTTCATTGTACGTGAATGATCTTTAGAGCGAGCTTCGACACTGTAAAGTCAGATTATATGCTAATGATGTTCAGCTTTACATGAGTTGTAGAAACACTAATGTTGGTGTGTGTGCAAGGACCTTAAACGAGGAATTAGATGTTGTGTACAAATGGGCTACAGCTAATAATTTACAAATTAATCCAACTAAATCGAAGAGTAATTATTATTTTAATTGTGAACGGTTAACCTATAAATACCGTACGCTCAGCCCAAAATCTTGGTATATGTTCTAACGACAATCTAACTTGGTCTAACCACATTGATATAGCTTGTGGTCGAACCTTTTCAATGCTAAGAAATCTCTGATAAACTCATCACTGTACTCCTATAAGAATTGGAATACTGCTTGCTATATTATATTTAATACCTACTTTGCTGTATGGCTGTGAACTATTTGCCAGTTGTGATAGTGAAAGCAAGAGAAAACTCAATGTGGCCTTTAATAATATTGTTCGATATGTGTATGGCATGCGAAGTTATGACTATGTTTCCTACGTCACCTCGCTCTATGGCATGAATTTTGATAATTATTTTAGGGTCCGTATTTTACTGTTCATGCATAAAATTATATATACACATCAACCCGAACATCTTTATGATCGCTTACACTTTTCAACACTTGATAGGGGTAGAGGGACTCTTACATTTCACACAGATTTCAGGTCATTAGTAACGCACGTCAATTCAAGAGATATATTATATGTAATCATTCGCATTGAGGAATTATGTATATGAATTTTACTTTATTAATTTTTTATTAATATTTTTTTTTCTTTTTTGGTATTTGCATTGTTATTTAATGTTTGTGATAATTTTGACTTTATTAAAATGTATGCTGCAAGAACTGCAATTATTTATGTTATAATATGTATATGTATATATATATATATATATATATATATATATATATATATATATATATATATATGTATTTATATTTAATTAATATTAATTTTTAATTTAATATTAATTTTTGAATATAGTCATATTTAATTTGAAATAAAAGATAAAGATTAAGATTAATAAAAATATTATATTAGTCAAATGAACTGAAATTTAAACTAAATTAAATTTAAACTAAATTAAACTAAAGTTTAAAATTCCACAATAAAAATACATACATAATATATATATATATATATATATATATATATATATATATATATATATAACTTATATATATATATATATATATATATATATATATATATATATAACTTATATATATATATATATATATATATATATATATATATATATATAACTTATATATATATATATATATATATATATATATATATAACTTTAGTTTAATTTTCAGTTCATTTGACTAATATAATATTTTTATTAATCTTAATCTTTATCTTTTATTTCAAATTAAATATGACTATATTCAAAAATTAATATTAAATTAAAAATTAATATTAATTAAATATAAATAATCTTAATCTTTATCTTTTATTTCAAATTAAATATGACTATATTCAAAAATTAATATTAAATTTCAATATTGTATCTACATACATGTGATCAGTGTCATACTTAGATTTTGTGTATGGGACAACAGACATAAATAAATAAATAAATAAAACAGTAAAAAATGGCTTAAACGTAACAAATAATTATATATAAAAATAAAACTAAAAGTGTATATTTATCCCGATGACATCCCATCGATCAACTTCTATTAAAAAAATCAAAAATTAACAAAGCAAAGAACTATGTGGAACCGATGAAGAGCAAGGTGAGGATGGATTTAATGCTATATTCGACAGTAAATAAACTTATTAATGTATGTTTGGCATAAAATTTTTTTAATTTTCTTCATAAACTCTGTGAAATCCTTAAATCAAAGGGTGTATGTAGACTTTTTTCCTGACTGTATATGAAAAATCTATTAAACCACTGCACAAACTATTTTATATAATTGCATAAAAGATTTCTGGTATATATAAAGGGTCCGCCATCTAACGTTTTTTTTCAACTAGTGCTTATTTCGTGAATGGTAACACTTAGCTCATGTCTGATTTGACAGATAATTAGTTTTATCCTTCCGCTGAACGAATATGGTTGTGTATACGTTTCGCTAAGTGGGCCTGCGATCGACTTACAGAATATGCCGATTTTGCCAAAAAAAAAAAAAACATCTTTTCAGATGAAGCTCATTTTGATCTTGGCGGGTATGTAAGCAAGCAAAATTGTCGCATTTGGGGCACAGAAAACCCGCACGCATACATTGAAAAGCCGATACACCCAAGACGAGTCACTGTTTGGTGCGGATTTTGGTCCAGAGGCATAATTGGGCCATTTTTCTTCGAAAATGAGCAAGGAGTCAATGGCGATCGTTATCGGGCCATGTTGAACGAATTTTTGTTCACAAAAATTGATGAGGATATTAGCAACATTTGGTTTCAACAGGACGGTGCTACGTGCCACACAGCCGAAGCTACACTCGATATTTTGCGCCCTGTTTTTGAAGATCGCATTATCCGCCGCAGAACTGATGTCGTTTGGCCACCTCGGAGCTGCGATTTGACACCGTTGGACTATTATTTGTGGGGTGCCGTCAAAGATAAGTGCTACGCCAACAAGCCAGAAACAATTGGCGCTTTAAAGGACAATATTCGTGAAGCCATTGGTGAAATACAGCTGCACACAATCGATAATGTGCTTATAAATTGGACCGATCGTGTAGGCTACTGCATGGCCAGCCGAGGCAGCCATTTGAATGAAATTAATTTCCATTTTTAACTGGAAGGATTTTACTTTCAAATAAAAAAAGAAATTTGAGAAAATATTCAGTAGTTTTTTTTATAGCATTTTCAAAAAAAAAAAAAAAAAAAAAATTATTTGGCTGACCCTTTATATCTAAATATTTTTAGAAAAAATTCGTCATTCCAAAAAGTCACAAATTTTGCATTTCCAAGGTTCACTTTTTTTAAATCCATAAGCCATTGCAATTCCGATTACATGTTTGACTTTTACGCATATTTCCCTAATACTACTACAATGCAGTTTCTATCTGCTTGATAGCGTATTCCGCACTTTAATAAAGAATAGGCATTTGTAGTAGTGACTGAGCTTAGTAGAGTAGCAAGAAAAAATTCGAAGAGAATATTGAAGCTTTCTATATGGTTGCCAAAAAACCTTAACAAAAACTTAAGAGAATTACCTAAGAACAATATCTGATTTTTTTACAAAATAAGCACATATTTTACATTACTATCTAATAAATTTCTAAAATTGGAGTTAATCGATTTAGCAAGTGACGTATTCTTTTGTACGTAGCTTAAGCAGGCATTAAAAATATATAATTTATTATACATATATTACATATAGGTACTGTAAATAAAAATTGAAAGCACTAAAAACTTGATTGTTTTTTACTACGATTTTTTGAAACTGAAATGACGATATTTTTACAAATTATGGGAAAAATTACGATTTTCTGCAAATTTCATCTGGCAACCCTGCATACAACACATTAAATTTTTTTATAATCATATGATTTTATTTCAGAAACCCTGACAAATCAAAACCTCTTTAGGGAAGAACTCAGTCAAGGCGAGTTTAACAAAGTGGTCTCATTTGAAAAACGAATAATGTAAAATAATTCAACACTGTAGTAGCAAGTAGTAAACAAATTAACTGTGTGTCTCATATATTTGTTGTAAGAAAATAGTAATGGAGATTCGTTTTGACATATAGTCACTTATCAGCTGTTGCTTAATATGTTGTTATTATTAAATAACAATATTATTATAACTAAGAAACTAGGTATATTTTTTTTTTCGATCGAAATAAGTACAGCGTACAAACTAATATTACCAATATTTTTTAAGCGGGCTTATAACATAATAGGTATTTTATTGCACCAAAATAGGACATAATGACATCCAATCGCCTTAGCATAAATTTGAATAGATTTCGTAACTTTTAGAGCGGTATATTTGCAATTTTTTAATGCGCGTCCTCAAATCCTATAAAGGCTTAAATTGGCGGCAGCTACCATAAAAGCGTTGTGACAGAATGGTCAAAATATTTTTTATGGGTTTTAAATCAGGGCTACTATCCGACCATTTCAGCACGTTGTTTTTACTCAAATTTGATTTTTTATTTGCCTTGGACTTGTGGAACACAACGTTATCATTTTGGAAAATAAAGGAACTTTTCTTCCCAATATTCAACTAAAACATTGTAAACATGTAAAAGCCTATTCTTCTTATGAAAAATAAAGCATTTAGGCGTAAGTATATTATTATCTAAACGCATTAGATATAAGAGAATCACCTTTGTAGTTAACGGGTAAACGATATGACAAGGTAAGCTCGATGTGCGTGAATTGGGACTTAAAGCCGCAAGATTCCTTCAGTGTGCGTGCAAGTTGAAGTCGCCAAACTTCTTTCGATTTCTAACTCTAGAACGCAAAATATGTTTTACAAACACCTTATAAATAGAAAATATTTTTGTGATCATGGAAGATATCTCCATTCAGTTAGTGCATACAATACGACGTTTAACAAAATTACATACATAGATTTTCTCGAAACATAATCCCAAATAAATGTATAATCCAGAAAAATGAACGATTACAAATATACATTTCAAATTTTATTCAGTTTTTTCTAAGTTCAAAGTATTTGATTTGTTTTCATCCTTTACAGAAACGTTTTGTTGCTCCTTAAATATTTCAATTAATTTTTCTGTTGCTGAAAGCTCGACGTCCAAAGGTCGGAACAATTCGGACGTAGGAAAGGCAATTTTATTAAAATCAGTACTTCGAAGTAAAAATGGAGTCCAAGGACCTTGAATTGATGGAACATCTGTATGCCACATTTTTCGCAATCTTATTGCACTTGAAGGGCCGTTTTGCGTCTTTAACAATTCTATCCATTTTAAAATATCATCTTTCGAAGAATTTCGACAGTTTAACCATTCACGCTCACCATTAACTGTATACACATATTTACAGTTATGAAACAAATAATTAGAAAATATTTCAAAACTTACGATATTCGCCTACTAATACTGGCGTCCGGTGCCTTCTTGGTTTAACGTATACCACTATACCTGGATTTTCTTTAGCAAAATCGATGAGATTGCTTTCTATGAACTCCCTTAAATGCGAAGTGTAAATATTAATTTTGCCTTCATATATATGCTCAACATACCTCATGCCTTTACTTGATCCGTTGTTTTTACAAAACTTAAGTGTGACTCTTTGCAGTTGGCAAACATAACGACCCAAACCATTTTGTAATGGTGCTCTGGGAAAACCTGATTTTAAAAACAAGTGACTATTAGACATATTTCTGCTTATTTTTTGAGGAATTTAATAATCTTTAAATTTGTAATTATCCCGTGCACAAACGGCTGTGTAACATAATAACCTCTAAATAATTTAGTGTTGTCAATTGATATCAGTCTAAAATTGCGTTTTTGCTTTAGACTAAAAGCGAATTCAGCTGACCTTATTTTGCTACGTAACATAAAGTCTACTCGTAACATTATATTACAAACATCTAACGCATGAGAAAAACAAACTTTTAACGCATGTGAAGAAAACAGACTTTTAGCAAACATTTTAATTTACAGTTCTTCCAAGAAAAAATGTAAACAATAAAATGACAAAAAACGTAATTATTTTATATTATTAATTAATAGTGTAAGAATGTAAAAATTGTAGATGTGAGAAAGCAATATAAAAGAGAAACAACTCCTGGATCAAATTTTTCGAATGTCATTAAAATCTTTTTTGAAATAAAAAAGTTACAGCCCTTTAAAGTTTGGTTAAAAATGGACAGACTGACGCTTCTAATAGTAAGAACAAGACTTGTGCCGCAGCTTTTGATATGGGGATCAATAGAGTACTTGAAAACGATTTAAAAATAACATAAGTCATTTTCGAAAAAACTATAGCTTAGGATATGTAGGCCAACAAACTTTTCTTAAGTATGAAACTTCATATTTTTCAAATATTTTTTGGACTTTTTTGTATGAAGTATTTGTAGTGCTGGGACTTTGTTAATATAGACCGATAGATACCGAAATATGAATCAAAATGCCTACAAAACTATACTTTAGAAGATATAGCCTAACAAACTTTTCGAATATAGGAAAAATTTCGTTAGTCATTACAGTTTTTTGGTTATTTTTGAATGAAAAATTTCCTGTGCCGGGACTTTGTTAATATAGACCGATAGAGTAATGAAATTTTCTTGTTTCCAAAAAGTCTGTCCAATTTTAACCAAACTTTCAAGGGCTGTAACATTATTTCAAAAAAGATTTCAATGACATTTGAAAAATTTGATTCAGGAGGTGTTTCTCTTATATATTGCCTTATTACATCTACAATTTTTGCATTCTTACACTTTTAATTAATTGTTTAAAAAAGTCACGTTTTTTTGTCATTTCATTGTTTTTTTTTGGAATAACTTTAAACTAAAAAGTTTGTTAAGTTTGTTTTTTTCAACTGCGTTTGCTATTGTCCTTTTGACATACTAATTGTGCTAAAAAAAATGTACAATTGTACCAACTTTTGCATCTCTGATTTAACCATGGATTACAGAGTTTTGCAAATTTGAGTAAACATCAAATTCGTTTCGCGGTCTAATCGCGGCATACGATATCGAGTCGTTTTGATCGAATAAATTCATTTTGGAATCGCAGTCGTGTTTACGATCGAGTGTAATCTCGTAAACGTTGTTCGATAGTAAAATAGTTATCGTAATCAAACAATATGTTTTATTAATAGCAAATTCAACGAAAAGTTGCGGCAAATGACTGTTTTATTTATTTTTAATTTAAATACAAATAATTAATGGTTAATTTTTAGAATAAGTTTGAAAAATATTAAATTAATAAAATATTTCGATTCCGATGAACACAAATATATAACAATAACTAATTTTTAATTCATACGTTATTCAATACAACGTTTTAATTAATTTATAAAAGTGTAAACTCCTATTAACTGCTATTAACGTTGATAGTGTTCTCTTTGATTTTGTTTTATACATAATTTACCTCAATATATGTTGTGATTTGTTTTAAATTTGATGAATTCATTCACAATAAGCATTTAATATCGATAGCATAGCTGTCATATGAGGTGATTAGCTTACTCGACACGTATCGAAATGGTATTCGATACGGTAGTAAAATCGAAATTGTATGTCGTGATTAGACCCCTGACTTTTCCCAATTCACTGAACATGTGTCAAAAGCTAACCGCATACTATACAAACATACTTCACAGTGCCAGATTTGAGCATTGAACTTGTGTAGTGTACGGCTGGATTAGGTGAGGATTTAATGCTAAAAACGCTGAAAGTTGAAATAAAGGCGATTTTTCAAGCAACGTTGTTCGTAATATAAATACAACGATGTAAATAAGAATAGTAAAGTAAAATGAAAATTTGTGTTTTTACTTAAAGGAATTTATGCCTCAGTGAAGTGGAAAGCCGCTTGAAGTTTGAAATAGTTTTGTTGAATACTTAGATTTATAAACATAGTAAACTTTTTCACGTGTATTTTTAAATTTACTAAGTATATTTCGTAAAGAAATTGTACTAAAACAAAAATTTAGGCAAGCGACAAGAGATTAAAATTTATGCTAAATAGAATGACGAACCCGACTATGAAATCGAAAAAAGGTGGGAGTTTGTGTAAAAATACTGCTATAATCGCTGCTGACAACAATATAGGTGGTGCAACTGAAAATTATGTTTGTGTGGATGAAGTCGGTGGTGTGGCACGGTGGGAAAATGTTGGAAGCCGTTTTAATGGAAATGATTCTATAGAAACTACTACTACTGGGGAGGATGATGACGACCAAGTACCAAATAGTGATGACACTAGCACTTCTTTTAGCTTACAAGAATGTATGGATGAATTCCGTGCTCGGCGCATAAGAAAATCTTCGTTAACTCAGAACCGTCAAGAGGTCGAAAAAAATAAATCCAGAAACAACGCTGTGATAGATGCAACAGAGCGAGATATAATCAATCAAAATCTTTGCAATAAAGAGCAGGAACGAAAATGTAAGCCATGTCAAAATGGTTTTTGTTATTGTTTTACAAGCGATAGTGGTGACGGAGGACACAGTTTAGCCGGTTGCCTTGCGTCTGAAGGAACAAATATGAGAAACTACCGTCGCTATAGGCGAATAGGATATGACCAGGTAAATAAATAAGCTGTAAAACATAAAGCATAAACTAACGTTAATGTATACCTTTAGAATTCTCATGAAATGCAAAACAGTACGAATTTACAAAAGCTAAATGAACTCAATAAAAATCTTCCGCAAACTCAAAAGTCTTCAGAGCAAGTAAAATCGAAAAGTAATGGAAATAGAAAAAGAAATCATATAGTGGCAATAAGTAGATTAGAAACTAGCACAAAAGATGAACCTCTGGTACATATAATACAAGAACTGCATAACAACTGTGTTATTTCAGAAGTCAGAGTTAATAAAGATAAAATGAACTCATCCATGTTACATGGAAATGCATATAGGAGAGCGCAAAGTAGTTCTTTTAAATTTAAAAGAGGTAGCACTGATAACTCCAAACATCTTAGCTGTTACAACAACGAAAACCCTAATCCAAGTGCGCCAACCTTAGAAGATATACTTGAAAGAAAAAAACCACAAATGAACGAAAATTATTCAACTCAAATATTAGATAAGTCAATAAACCGCATACAATGCAAAGTCCACCGTCATAATGCAGGGGGCCTATTATTAAAAAAAAGGGCGCCACAATTAGTATTTGATTATAAACTAAGAAATACTAAAAATCCGCCACCCAAACCTCCTAGGAATTCCCTTAGCAGCGATGATAAATATACGAGATCAACGGAATCGACATCTTCGTCAGTAAAGGAGGCTGAAAAAATTGTGGATGAGTTTTTAGAAAAAAAGGGAATTGTAACAATTAGTAGCTTATCAAAAAGGGATATCGTTGCAGGCGATAAAAGTAATGGTTGTAGCAAATATCAAAATGATAAAAGAAAGTCCTACCCATTGTGTAAGTAAATAATACATATATGCATGTAGATTAAATAAAATATTTAGCCTTGTTTGTTAGAAAATAAGAAAACGTGTGTATTTTGATTTGCTATGTAAAAAATAATTAATTAAGATATATTTAGGAAAATGATTAGATGCATATATATATATATATATATATATATATATATATATATATATATATAATATATGTATGTATATATATATGCATCTATATTTTATATATATATATATATATATATATATATATATATATATATATATATATATATATATATATATATATATATATATATATATATATATATATATATATATATATATATATATATATATATATATATATATATATATATATATATATATATATATATGCTTATATTTATATATAAGATTAAACGCGGTCTATTTAAACCAATATTTGATTTTTATGTTGTGAGTATTAAAAACATTTGGTCATTAGAATATTTTATTTTGTTATGTTAATAAAAACTTAAAAGTTGTGCGAATTTTTATTTCAGCCTCTAAGGACAAAATTAAACCTGTGCAAAACTTTTTGAGAACACACACTTCTCTAGGTGATGTTGAGAGAGTTGCAGTGTCAAAAAAAGATTTGAACCATGGAAAAAATATTCGACCATTAGTTGAATCCAAAGCAAAAGTACCAGGCATTGATTGGAATGAATCAAAAATCAATCATATGTTACATTATGAAAAAAATGCAAAATCTAAGACATTTCATTCAACTGCAATACAAGCTCAACCACAACATCCAAAAAGCCGTGAAGAACTAGCATTTGAAAATTCAATTGGTTGGAAAATACCGTTAAAAGTAAACTTGGATGCAGTTGATGGTATTGAGCATCACAATTTAGCATCGAATATAATAGATAAAAGTACTCCAATTAAAAAGAAATTCATTTCAAAATTAAAATCATCACGAACACAAAATTTTCTCTGGTCCGAACAATTAAGACAGTTATCTTGGCCAAATAAGAAAAAGAATAAGGATAACACATTTTCTTCTCCCAAGGACTTTATAAAACTCTCAAAAACAAAGCTTTTACGTTTTGTTACACCTAAAAAAGAAAATAAGGATAGTAATAACGTGGAAATACGAAAAACACCCTTCCGTAATATCGGTGTGCAGACATCATGTGACGATATATCACACTGTCACTTTACTAACAACTCATCAAACCAAAATAGTTCTTTTCGACAGTCTCCCCCTGGAAGCTATCATTCACCTGTACAATCTTCTCATATACAATCAGTATCCTCGGCACAATCGCAGTACACGACCTCCAATGTACAAGATTGCACTCCAAAACAATTTGATTTTTCGCGTATTGTTCATTCACCTCCAAAAAAAACTTCACGGTCAAGTCAGCGAAAATTAAATTTCACTCACAAAGAAGTTGAATTTAAAAGCGATGACTTTCGAAGTATCGAAGCAGCTAATGAAAAAAAAACCTATCGTTCATTTAATAAAGATTTCAACCAAGACGCATCAATATCTGAAATAGGAAACATTCTTAATAATATTCGTACAAAATTAGAAGAAAGTGATAAACAAGCTGTTCGTACTTTTTTGGTAAGTGGAAAAATCATATACATACTAGCTTTACCCATCCGGCGTTGTCCGGTATATATATATATATATATATATATATATATATATATATATATATATATATATATATATATATATATATATATATATATATCAATGTTTAGCCAGTGATAACAAATATAAGTAGAACAACAAAGCTAAAGTCCCACTCATTATGATTTTTGATCTAATATATATATCAAAAAACCGTCTCAATGTTTAGCCAGTGATAACAAATATAAGTAGAACAACAAAGCAAAAGTCCCACTCATTATGATTTTTGATCTAATTGCTTATTGGACCTTTATTACAATTGCAATTAAATATCTTTTTTTCTATTTCATTTATTTATTTATAATGTTAAGTACAGTACAACAAGCTTAAGTCTTATCTAACAGTACTGGAAAGGTATCGATATCCTTAACTATAAACAGACAAGAAATTAAAATAAAAAATCATATATGTATAAAATTTAAATATACAACCATTATCGAAATTCATAAAAAACGGATAAGAATAGGTAGAACTGTAGTCGATTACGTCGAATTGACAGTATTAGAACCGCGAAAATTGTGATGCAATTGCAGATCTAAATTGCATTGCATTTCTTTTCAACTGAATTTTTGATGGTTATATAAAAATGCCTTTTAGATACATGTTTCCCATATCTTATTGTATTTATTTTATAACCTCTGTCCGATATTGAATATTGCAGTCTATTATATAGATAAACGGGCTGTTTAGTATAAATAATTTTATGGAGAAAGAAAAGAGAACGACATTTTAATAAGGTTTCCACCGACATACTATAAATTTGATTCGAGAAATGAGAAACACTGCTATACCTGCCTGTTCCAAAAATATATTTGGCAATGCTATTGTATATAACATTAAGTTTATGTTTGCTAACCGAGTCGAGACTTGCCAAAAGTTCACATCCATACAAAAGATTGGGAATTAAATACGTTTTCGCCAGTAGCAAACGTATATTCGTAGGTGTAAAATATCGAGACCTCCATAAATGCCTTAAAATTCCATATGTTTTACCATTTATATGGTTAGTCCAGGTAAGCTGGTCATTAAAAACCACGACAAGATTATCAGCCCTTTGAACAAATTGTATTGTAGAGTTACCAATGAGGAGTGATGGCAGAGTATTTAGTAAACAATACATTTTCCTAATTATAATCCCCTTAGATTTCCTCACATTCAGATAAAGACCATTAGCTATAGCCCATTTATAAACATTGTCAAGATCGCAATTCAATTTATTAATGCAATTGTGAACATCATTTTTATGAAAGCTAATGTAAAGTTGAACATCATCGTCATACATTTGAATACTGCAGTGAGTAATCTGAGAAGGTACACACATTGAGTATGATAATGGGCCAAGAATTGAACCCTGCAGAACGCCTCTCATAACTAAACAACTTGTTGATTTATTAACATCATACATAATGAACTGCCTGACTTCTGTCATACAAGTATGTAGATAGCAATTTAACAGTGGATAATGAAAAATTATATATATTTCTTAGTTTATGACAAAGGATACTATGATCTACAGAATCGAAAGCTTTTGCGTAATCAAGTAGCACCAGAAATGTAGTCATATGTTAAAAAGTTATCACCAGAACCAACTCCATCATTATCGTTAAGGTAAGAAATCATACATAAATATGGGGTTATAGAAGAAATGCAAGGAACACAACTATCAAGCCAAAATAACACACAATAACGAAAATTTTCACGAATAAATTACAATTAAAAATACAATTACAAATAATAAATAACAAATAGTCTCCCGTAGGAGATCCTAAGACTAAGGAATCATCATAATAAAAATAAAGTCTTTGTTGTAATATGTACCGTTGTCGAAAAATAAGCAAAATGTATGTAATAGATCATTGAGACGGAGTTATTTAATTTTAGTTGTCAATAAAGGATCAATAAGCAATTATATCGAAAATCATAATGATTGGGCCTTTAACTTTGTTATTGTTACAAAGCGGTCCTCTCGCTGAGGAGCATGTCCAGATTATTACATATCCGCCTCTGTGCTTTATTGTGTCTTTACAATAATGCGAATGTTGTCGTTTTCCCTTTGTTCTTCGAGCGTGGCATATTCCATATGTATTTGTTTATTTTTATTTAGCATAATTTTTATCTTATTTGGATTTTACAACAAAACTGTAACTGAACATATTGGTAACAAGCTAATTAAAAAATGTAAAAGTTTAAAAAAAAATGTTGGTAAACAGTAAGCAAACATCACTTTTTATAACTTAAGCTATTTGTTAATACTGAGTTTTGCATTTTGCTGTGACTTAAGTATACTTAAGTTCTTCTATTGAAATAATATCTATGTATGTATGTATTTATTTCATATTTTAAAGTAAACATAAGATAATAAGTAATACAGTAAAATTAATAAGTTTCAGTCAATTTAAGTCATGTAGTCATAAAATGAAAAAAAATGGGAAATACTATAAGTATGTAAGTTAAGTCTTTTTAGTTTTACTTACTGCGCAACTCTTGAGATGCGACTTATTTTCAAAATGAAAAGAACCTTTTTATTCTTTTGGTTTTTTGCGCAGCTTATAAGGTGCGTCTTTTTATTTTCACAATTCAAACTTAATTAAATTTATTTTACAACTTATGATCTAAAATAGAATTTGCGCATAATTAACATTTTCAACATTCAGCATAAATTGAAATACAAACAGAAAAATAAAACAAGTTCATTGCATTAAGTAAGTAACACGCTTATGCGAGTCAGCATAATTTTATAACAGGTTCATTGTACTAAATAAGTAACACGCTTATGCGAGTCAGCATAATATATTTCGTAGGTATTTTAGGTAATAACCCAACAAATGTTTTTATGGTTAATACCTCCCCCTTTAGTCCTCGGTCGCATTATTCAAAAGTAGGGAATCTCTGATAATCTTGTTATTTGTGGTGGATTAGTTAGCTGCGTTGTGTGCCACTCAGGAAGGGGTACTTGTACTGACGGTATTGGCGTAATAACTTCGTTTAGTTTGACTTGATAGTGTGTTTTTCTTACCACAATTATCACAGTTAAAATGGCGGAGATTGTGAAAAGCCCAATAGTTATCATAAAGTTCCATTTATTCTTGATGTCCAAAAGATCGATAGATTTAGTGTTATTTAAATTGAGTTCGTTTACTGTTTCCAAAGTAAGTACTTCTTCGAGCAGATCCAGGTATTCTAGGCTGTAAGATGGCCGGTAAAGGCTGCAATTCTGTCATCTGGAAATAATTGTACGCCTTATTTTTCACTGTTATTGTAGCGTTCTGATATTGCAAAAGATAGGTTCTACTAAGCTGACGTGGTTCATCATTGCTGACGTGGTTCATCATTAATATAAACGGTGTCATTAAATTGATTTAGCAAGAGTAATCCAGAAGCAATTTCTTCGACTGTAAGTATGCTATTGTTGTTGACTAACGTACAATTTGATGCCTGACTTCTTAATAACTTTGTTACACAAGTGTCATTATCTATATTTACTAGATCATCAATGTTACAAATGGTTAATTTATTATGTGATTTACAAGTGTTTTTAATGCCAAATGTTGAGTTACCACAAATTAATACTTCCTTATAAAGTACCTTATTAACAAAATTCCCAGATATTGTGGGTCTTAGAAGTAACTTAGAACAAAATTGAATATCGGTTGTTGGAATGCTTCCAATATAAATTAATGTACTATTGCTAGAAGCTATTCGAGCCTCGGAAAATTCTAAGGCTTCTTCAAGGTTTACAAATGGAATTGAGTCTTTTTCAAAAATTTGTTTTACAATATTTACTTCATTATTAGATAAAATAAATGAATTTACTATTCCGACCTTTGCCCAATGAATGGCATACTGAATGTTTAACAGTCCTTCTTTTAAAATATCTATTTTATACTTAAGAGTAGTTATTACAGTTTTATTAGGAATTTCATTTGTTTTAATAAATTTTCCAATCTGATTAGTAGTTTTAGCAAGGTCGTTTATATTTTCCATAGTTAATTTATTTATGACAACTTGGTTATTATTTTCTAACGCATTATTTATTTTTTGTTTAATAATTTCAAAATCTGCATGGTCTGGATTTCGAGCGATCCATTTCCATGCTGAACCATTGAAATCGAGTGACCTCTTAATTCGAGGCTTAATTCTATTTAGGTGATTTTGGAGCTGATGAGTTTCATGATATAGGAAGGGTTATAAAGGATGGGAATGGGATATGTTGTAGTTTAAGTTGATTGTATCTTATTGATCAAATTCTGATAGTTATCTGGTTCGATAACACGCACCAGTATGCACTTTAGCATAGCCAGTATTTATAGAGAGGATTTGGGAGTTGGAATAGTCAAGTATTTTTATTTCCGACCCGAATGGTAGTTTTTCGATTTTCTCTGACGATTTCTTCAGAATAGTTCTTACTGAGTTTAGTCCCTAGCCGCTTGTTCATTTTAACGTAAAACTCTGTCCTGGTTCATAATTCTTTTGGAGTGATTTTGTTTTATTGTGAAGTTCGATATCTTTTGCTTGTTTCTGCTTTAATCTTTCAACAATTTCTAGCCTATCTTCCTCAAGTTTTTTAGGATTGTCTAAATAACGTCGGCCAAAAATGCATCTACTGGTTTTTTAAGTATGGTTGAATGCACGGAATTATTGTATTCGAACAAAGATCTATGAAGAAATTCTGAAAAGGAATTATGTGCATTTTCTACCTTAAGACACCTCATTATCTCTGTCAGTGTTGAGTAAAATCGCTCAATTTGTCCATTAACAGAACTAGCATACGGAGGGATATTGAAATTTTTGACCATATATTGGTTCTCCAACATAAAAGTAATTACCATCGAATTTAGAGATATCTTATTATCCATTACCACGATTTCTGGCATACCAAAAGCCAAAAGGATTTCTTTCAGAGGTTCTTTTATGTCTTCCAACCTGCGCATATCTTGAAAACTTATCAATAGCCGTTAGTACAGATTTTTTTCTGTGGTAAAAATAGCAACATGAACAATTTGCCCTGGATATTGGGGAATTGGTGTTTCTTGAAGCGAAATTTTATTATTGAAAGTATTTATCGGAGCATCGGTATATTGAATCAAATCATGTGATGAACTTTCATCACTATGCTGGGTCACTGTCATAGAATTTACTTGTGATATTTCTTGTAGAATTCTTGATAAAGCATTTGCGACAACGTTCGTATTTTCGGGTTTGTAAAGTAACTGGTAGTTGTAGTCTTCTAAAAATGCTTTCCACCTTTTTAGTTTATAATTTGAATTCTTATTGTTGAAGGAATAGGCTAATGGCATATGGTCCGTGAAAATTTTCAACTTTGTTGACCCATAAAGGTAATTCTTCAGTGATTTGAGGGCTCACACCATTGCAAGTAACTCTTTTTCATTAGTCGCATAGTGTTCTTCGGATTTACTAAGGGTTCAGGATAGGAAAACAATAGGTCTATCTTCTCGTGACAACACAGCGCCGAGGGCACAATTAGATGCATCTATGGTTAAATGAAATTCCTTATTATAAATCCGGGTAAGCCAACAAGACGTCTTCAGACATTAATACATTTTTTAGCTTGTTAAAAGCGTTTATCGCTTCTTTGTTAAGATCTATTTTCATATTTTTAGAGGAATGCTTGGATACTTTTCCTCTCTCCCCTCTCAAGAGTACAGTCTGGGATTTCGCCAATTTTGCGTAATCCCTGACGAAACTTCTGTAGAAGTTTGAAAGGCCTAGAAAAGATCTAAGATCTTTGAGAGTTTTTGTAACAGGGAAGTCCTTTATTGCCTTTAATCTGTCTGGGTTGGTTTTAATTCCCGCACTTGATATTATAAATCCTAAAAATTCGACTTCATAAAGACTTTTCATAAAGTCACATTTGTCTAGCTGAACTTTTAGGTTTGCGCTTTCTAAAGTTTTGAAAACAGTTTGAAGATTTTTTAAATGCTTCATCTTCTGCAAAGATGATTATATCGTCTATGTGGACGAAACATATTTTGCCAATATGTTCTCGCAAGACATCATCCAGCGCTCTTTGAAATATAGATGGCGCGTTTTTTAGGCCAAATGGTAGTCTCGTAAACTCATATTTTCCATTGTTTACCGAGAACGTGGTCTTCTTCATATCACTTTTCCTTAGAGGAATTTGATGAAATCCGCTCTTTAAGTCGATCACGGAAAACCATTTGCTTTTTTAAAGCTGAGGTAAAATGTCATTAATGTTTGGTATGGGGTATTTGTCCGATATAGTAACATCATTTAGTTTTCGATAATCTACAACCAAGCGATACTTCTTTTCCCTGAGGCATCGCTTTTTTTTGCACAATCCACACGGGTGAATTATATGTCGATCGAGAAGGTCTAATTATGCCGTTGTCTAGTAAGTCTTTAATTTGCGCTTCGACTTTCTCTTTTAGGTGCATTGGGTAAGGATAGTATTTTGAGTATATTGCGTTTTCATCCTTAGTGTGTATCTCTGCAACAACAGTTGTTGTAAATGTTAACTTCTCATTTGGGTCACAAAAAAGTTTTTCGAATTTATTTACTATTTGGTTGAGTTGAAATTTTTGTTTCGGACTCATGTGACTATTTCGGATATCAATTGTATTTACGGATTGCGAACCTTGTTGCTTTATTTTAACCTTATATTCGCTATTTATTAGCATGTAATCTTCAGCAGTGTTATCACAGATAATTGGCTTAAACTATCGTTCCCTAGTATCCCGTGAAAGGATTCTAACAATGGTAGGAGAAATAGTTTAATATTCTCTGTGTTGTTGTTAAACAGATTAATAAATGTATGGTGGGTTATTTTTGTAGTCGCACCGACTGATTACGCGAAGAATATATTTTCGTTCGGGATAGGATTTTTTACTAACGATGGCTGTATATAACTTTTGGTAGACCCGGTATCAATAAGAAATTTTAAAATTTTACCCGTACTAGTCCTACACTTGAAGTAGGGTAAGCACGAATTATTTAATCTAAAAAATTAATACCTACGAATTCCTGGGTCAATACCTCGTTGTCAATATCTTCGCCCGCATCGTATTGATTCTCGAAGTAATCATTAAATGCTGGTAAACCCTCTTGTTCTTCATAGCTTTCTATTTGTTTCTCGTATTCTTGTTGAGTTAAATTGTCCTCTTCTTTGATTCCTATATGAAAATTTCTTTGCATTTTGTTTTGCCTTTGAATTACATCATTTGCAATATTAGGTCTTTTCCCAAAAAACTTGTCTATTCATATAATTTATATGCCTGAATTTCATTGATTGGTCAATATCCATCGGCTAGGGGCGAGGCTGCGGTTTCGGTGCTGTTGGTCTAGGAGGATGAGATTTTGTTGCTATGGGGAGCTGCCGTTGAGGCATAGCGTTATGTGAATACTGTTGATGGGGTGGGGTGGTAAATGTCGTTGAGACGTTGGATGAAAATATTGTTGTTGGGCCTGAGTGCGCCGTTGAGGGGTTGGATTGTAGAAATATTGTGGTTGGAACTGAGTATGCCGTCGAGGAAGTTGATTAGAATTATAGTCCTGATTACCTCTGCGTGGAGGACCTTGTATTGCTTTTCCTATTTTACTTTGATTTTGGTGCGCATTTGCACAATTTGTTCTAAATTTTAGATTTTGTAATTTCAGGCACACTGTAGTGCCTAAGGTAACTTCGTAGGCTCTTCTATTCCTAGAAGTTTAGGTAGATCGCCCTAGAGACCTCGTACAAACGTGTCTAGGGCTTTGTCCCTGTATGTTTGCGTTAGTACCTCTCTGGCCTCGTGTCCGATTTCTAAACAAGACAAGACATGACAAGCTTGTTCATTATGAGAGATATATGCGAGTAAACTTCCTGATAGAAGTCCTGAATGCTATTATTGCCCTGAATCAACGACGTCATTTGATATTCGAGTGTAGTGAGGTCGCGTTTATCGGCGTAGTGTAGAGTGAGACATCTGGAGATGCACTCCCAATTAAGCGGTGTGTTATACGCTTCCAAAGCCGCGTCCGCACTTCCTATTATTTTATTCCTTATTGCATTTAAAACACCAAAATATTTATGTGTCCCTTTGCAAGGTTCATAAAATTTCAATATACGTTCGACGCTTTTTTTCCAAGAACTGTATTCAGAAGGATTTCCCGAAAATTAGCGAAGGCATCTAATAGTTTCTCGAATCTTAAAGAAGTCTGCAAGATTATCTCTATACCTTTCTTCTATTCCCTGATCTACTCCCGAGATTTCTGAATTTGGATTTAAAATTCGTCTAACTGCTAGTTGACATTGCTGTTCGCAGATTTGAGCGATAGTATTCATATCGATGTTAACGTTATTGACTGAATGGGTTGGGTTTTGGGATGGATTTGGTGGTGAGATGTTGAGGATAGGAGGTCTAATTAGGTTGTTTTCATTAGCCATATTTATTTAAATTAAAAAATCTATTATGTATTTTATATATATTATATATAATATATATAAGTATATAATATATATATATATATAAAATATATAATACATATATATATATATATATATATATATATATATATATATATATATATATACATATATAAATATACATATGTAAAATATAAAATATTTAATACATATATATATACATATATATATGTATATATGTATATATATGTATTATTTATTTTATATATATTATATAATATATATGTAAATATATAATATATATAAAATATATAATACATATATATATACATATATATACATATATATATATATATATATATATATATATATATATATGTATGTATGTATGTATATTATACATATATTATTATTATTATCTTTCTTTATTAGTATCAATAATACTTTGAATTTACATTTACAATAGTTTAAATAACAAGCTTTAGCTTTAAAATACATTGTTTCTAACAAAAAATATAACATTTTTTCGAAATATGTTCGGATCGCGTTCATTATTAACGTCACTGGGTAATCTGTTGAAGAGCTGTAGTCCTTTGAAAAACAATGAGCGTTGCATTGCGGTTGTTGTAGTCCTTTGAATTCTGAAGTCATCATTATTCCTCAATTGGTATGGTTGTGTTTCCCTGACGTACATTATTTGCTCTGTTATATATTGTGGTGCCATTCCAATTTTAATTTTCTGAATAAAGTTTATGGTAGTTAATTTCAGTCTTTGCCCTATATCTAGCCATTTCAGAGAATCAAGCATAAAGTTTATCGGTGTATATCTGTTGTATTTCAATATAATGCGCATTGATTTATTTTGTAATTTCTGCAATCTATCAATTTGTTGACTCGTGCAGCATGAAAAAAGAATTGTTGAACCGAACTCAAAATGAGATTTAATCATTGTGTTGTAGATTGTAATTGCTGTTAACGTGTTTATTTGTTTTATTAATCTTCTGAAAAAATTAATTTTTTTCCAATTTTCTTGCAAATATAGTCAATATGACCTTTTAAATTCAAAGTATTGTCTATTACAAAGCCCAAGTATTTCATTTGATTTACTTTTTCTATTTCTTCGTTTATTGATTCTGAAGGTAATGTTGGTCTTAGTTTTAATTTCCATTATTTTAGTTTTATTCTCGTTTAATTTAAGTTTATTCATCCGCAGCCATTTGTTTAAGTTTCTTTACCGTTATTCGTTATTAACTGTCCTGGATTTAATATTATTTACCCTTGTCATTTGTCTCCTATTCGTCAAATATGATTCAAACCATTTTAATTCAGTTCCTTGAATGCCGTACTTGCAAAGTTTCTGCAGTAGTATACCTCTATCAATTGTTTCAAACGCTCGTTTAAAGTCTAGAAAAATTGCAACAATCCTTTTGTCTCTTTCCGATTTTTTCCACCTGTTTTAAGAAAATTAACCGCTGTTTCGCAAGAGAAATGTTTTCGGAAACCAGACTGATACTTAGATAATAAAGCGTTCGATTCCATATATTGCTCCAATTGTTCCTTTACTGCTTTTTCCACTACCTTTTCACACGTCTTCAAGGTATTAATTGGGTGAAATTCTTCACAAAGTTTTGTCTTAGCAATCTTCTCAATGGGCGTTATCATTAATTCTTTCCAATTATCAGGAAATATTCCTGTTCTCAGAGATTCATTTATTATATCCAACATCGTTCTTCCTATCACATTCCAACTATTAAGTATAATTTTAATTGATATTTTGTTGTAGTCCGCCTTATTCTTTAAATTTGTACATATAATTTTTAGTTTATCCAGAGTTATAGCACTGAATTTAAATCTAGAGTTTATCACAGGAATTCGGTTTGAATATTGCACGTAAGGTATTGTATCTCTTATAGATCTTATACTATGAACAAAAAATTCGTTAAATTTATCAGCCATCTGCAAATTTTCCTTATATTCTATTTGGTTAAATATCACAGATTGAATTGTATTCTGGTTTTTCATAAGTATTAGATTCTTTATCTCTCTCCACGTATCCTTTTGATTTCTAGCATTAAATATTTTGTTATTTATAAAATTTCTCTTTTCGTTTTCAATTTTCACCTTATATAAATTTCGAACGACTTCGTAGTTATTCCATGCTTCGTTACTATTATCTATTTTCGCTATTTGGTATTTATTAAGTTTTTCCCTTTTTAATTGCCTTAGTTCATTGTTAAACCATTTATTTGAGTTGTTTCCGTTGATAGTTCTTTTAATAGTCATATTTTCAACTGCATTCTCCAAATATCCGTCAAAGACGTAAACTTTGCCATTAAGGTCCTCATCTTCACTTATTTGTCATACCTTCAATTTCTCTATTATATTGGGTGCTGTTGTATTTAAATATTTTAACTTCCTTATTCCTTTTACCCACATCCAGGTACTTATCGCAGTCATTAATTATTATATCAATTGATTCATGATCAGCAATTTTATTTGACTCATTGATTTTGGCTGTTATGTTCCTATTATTCGTAATTATATAATCAATAATGGTTTTTGAACTTCCCGTTATCCGTGTAAATTCTGTCATTATTTGCCTAAGGCCATTATCATATATTATGCATTCTATTTTGTCCCTGTAAAAACCATTCTTGCTCCAATCTATATTAAAATCGCTTGCTATTATTATATCACAGTTTGCGTCGTTTATATTCTCTAAAATTTCTTCAAATGCTGCAATAAACTCTGCCTCTGCGCTACTTGGTGATCTGTATACAGCCGTAATTATACACATGTAGTTTTCATATTTAGCGATGTATGCAGTTATCCAAATTTTGGAGTTAATAACTTTTTCGGCCACTATTCTCACATTCCATCTTTTCTTGAAATAAACTATTACGCCTCCAGTTCTTGTTGAGTTTGATAGAGTTGTATATTGATTGTAATTTTCTATTTCTATTTCTTGTTCCCCTATATCTTCTGTTAAATGAGTTTCCGACAAAATAATAAATTCTGGTTTTTCCATTTCTGTAATTATCTCTAGCTGATTAAAGTTGTTAAGTAATCCTTGTATATTGGTATAAATGCCGTATATTTGCCTTGATTGTTAGGCTGTTAATCCTATTCTTCTTTTTTTAGCATTTAACTTGTTCTGATATACCGGACATTCTCTGCTTGATGTTACATAATTTTCATCTAAGCCCAAATTTAACCTTTTATTAATTCTAACACAATTAATGCATTTATTCATTACTTCCCTGTTTCATTTCATTTTTACATTCTGACAACTTATGATTATACCCTCTACATATAAAGCATTGTATAATATCAGTGCAATCATATATTTTAAATTTTTCCCATCCAATGTCAACTTTTTGTACGGTCATTATTTGAATATACGATCCGTTATCAATTTTTGTTTTTGCATTGTAAAAGGTTCGACCATTTCTTTTATATTCAAACAATTTTAGCACTTTTAATTCACTATTTTTCAAAATATCATTCTGTTTTCTTAATTTATCAATTATTTCATTTTCTGAAAATTTCAATGACATTCCTCTTACTGCTATTTTCATTTCCGGTTGATTCGGTACTTTTATTTCGTATTTTCCACTCATTTCGTTTTGTACTGCTTCTTTTATTTTTTCTCTCTCTTCATTGCTTTCACTTTGGATAACAACAGCTCCATTTTTTCTTTCTTCAACATTTACAATTTTCAAATTGGTTGGATTTACCTTTCTATTTTGTTTTGTCTATACCTTGTTTTTCCTTTGGCTTAATTATCAGAGGGTTTTGTTTATTCTTATCTGGCATCACCGTTTTATTTTTTAATGCATCTGCAAATGATAGCCTACTGGTTGCCCTGACAAATTTCTCCGTTATAGCTTTTTTTATTTCATCACACATCATTTTGTTATTTACTTCAATTGCATCACACATCTCTTTGTTTTTGTTTTCATGTTCATTTATTGTTATATACAGCTTTTTAACTTCTTTTATATTTTTATCACAGTATTTTGTGCTTCATCTATCTTTTTAAGCCTCTCTTCATATCTTCCCTCAATCGCTTGTAACAGTTGTTTTATTTCACATTCGTTTTGTTTTAGTGCTGTTTCAAATTTGCCTTTATATGTTAGTAAGTTCTCTTTATTTTTTATTACACTGCTCTGAATTTCTGCAAGCGCCAAATCCACATTATGGATATATTGCAGGAAGTTATCACACATAAAGCGTACGTAGCCACCGGAATCCAATATGCCAATAGAGTATTGATCCACTCCCGAGCATCTCTCCCGAGCACAGTGAAACACTTTTTTGCATACACCTGCACACATTATGCCTGACTCTCCGCGTATTGCAATTTTACAATGATGGCATTCGGCCATCTTTGCAATCTTTATTTTCAAATATTTTCTATTTAGTATAGGGTTATTCTTATTTTCTTTTTTATATTAACTTTTATTAATTATTATTATACGATTTTTAAATAGTCCTGTCTATTTTTAAATCCAATATTCTATTATTTTTCAATAATTTCCTTAGAGCTTTATTTTGCACACCCGTTTCTGACAACTGTCAACTCATATATATATATATATATATATATATATATATATATATATATATATATAGTATATATATATTATATAGTATATATATATATATATATATATATATATATATATATATATATATATATATATATATATTAACCATAAAAACATTTGTTGGGTTATTACATAAAATATCTACGAAATAAATTATGCTGACTCGCATAAGCGTGTTACTTACTTAATGCAATGAACTTGTTTTATTTTTTTGTTTGTATTTCAATTTACGAGGCGGATTGACATTGAAGCTACCTAGCGCTAGATGGCAGCACAAACACAAATACTTTTTCTTTCTTAGAAATTACGCCAGCTGCTAAAATTTTTTGTGTTTCTTAGAAAATGAAAAAAAGTGAATTTCGTGTAGTGATTAAACACTATTATTTGAAAGGCAAAATGGCGAAAGAGACAAAAGAAAAGCTTGATAAACATTACGGCGAATCTGCTCCGTCAGATTATATGGTAAAATATTGGATTGCTGGATTAAACGGGGCCGAACAAGCACTGCAACAATACCATCAACAGGAAGGCCAAAAGGGGTAGTTACTGAAGAAAATATCAAGAAAATCCTTGATATCGTTATGAATGATCGCCGGGTCAAAATACGTGAGATTGCTGAAATGGTAAACATATCATATGAACGTGTGTTCAACATTTTGCATGAACATTTTCATATGAAAAAGCTACCGGCAAGATGGGTGCCGCGTTTGCTCAGTGTTGAATAAAAACGAGTTCGACAGATCACTTTACAGCGGTGTTTGGACATAATAAAGCATAATCCTGCAGATTTTTGGCGTAGATTAATATCTGTTGATGAAACGTGGGTCCACCACTACACATCTGAAACCAAAAATCAATCGAGGCAATGGGTGAAAGCTGGTGGAAGTGCTCCGAAGAAGGCGAAGACAGCGAAATCGGCTGGCAAGGTTATGGCCACTATATTTTGAGATGCACACGGAATATTGCTCGTCGATTATCTTGAAAAGGGATCGACAATCACAGGAGAGTATTTTTATCGTGCATTATTGGATCAATTGGTTGATGCAATCAAGGAAAACGACCACATTTAAACAAGAAAAAGTGCTCTTTCTCCAAGACAACGCACCGATTCACACAGTATTAGATATGATGCTAAAACTACGAGAAAACCACTTCGAATTGGTTGATCATCCACCTTATAGTCCAGATTTAGCCCCTAGTGACTTTTTCCTGTTTCCAAACTTGAAAAAATGGCTCGCAGGAAAAAGATTCATCTCAAACGAAGAACTGATTACCGAAACTAATACGTATTTTGAGGAGTTCCGAAAATCGTATTATTCAGATGGTATAAAAAAGTTGGAAAATCGACTTCCTAAGTGTATTGAGCTAAAAGGAGACTATGTTGAGAAATGAATGGTTTTTGAAAAAAACATGTTTGTTGAAAATGTTATTGTGCGCAAATTCTATTTTAGATAATAAGTTGTAAAATAAATTTAATTAAGTTTGAATTGTGAAAATGAAAAGACGCACCTTATAAGCTGCGCAAAAAACCAAAAGAATAAAAAGGCTCTTTTAATTTTGAAAATAAGTCGCATCTCAAGAGTTGCGCAGTAAGTAAAACTAAAAAGAGTTAACTTATATATATACTATATAATTGTAATATATATATATATATATATATATATATATATATATATATATATATATGTATGTATGTATGTATATATATATCTATATATATATGTATGTATGTATGTATGTATATATATATATAGATATATAGGAGATATACATATTATATATATATATATATATATATATATATATATATATATATATATATATATATATATATATAATATATACAATAAAAAATTTGTTTTGAGAAGAAAAATCACTAATTTTGCTCGTTTTATCCAATTTAAACTTTTTTATTATATACTTATTTAGCAGTATTTTCAATACTCTACTTTTCACATTTACAATTTCAAAAGTTACAAAATCAGAATGTTATTAGGTTATTTTTTATAAAATTTACAATTTTCTTGTTAAACACATTAATAATTGTCTCATTCTTCACTTCATTCGGCAAACTGTTATATAAATTAAGGCCCTTATAAAATAATTTGCGTTGTCTAGATGTTATTGATACCATTTGTATTATGAAGTTATCATAATTACTTAAGTAATACGGTTGCGTTTCTCCAACATATTCTAGTTGTTCACACAAAAAAAAAAAATGAATCGGAATCAATTGCACACGTTGCTGTAAATTCAACCACCTCAATGCCTCAACATGAATTGACGTATACCGGTTATATCTAATAGTTCGCATAGCCTTGTTTTGAAGCTTTTGAGTCCGTCTATTTGTAAAATTGTACAGCATGAAAACAAAATAATATATCTAAATTCGAAATTTGGTTTAATTATTACTTTATAAATGTTTTTTGCCGTCATTATCGATACTTTAGGTCTTAAACGTTTAAAAAGCTTATCACAAGATTACTGGTCATCGCTTTCGTTTTGCTTTCATTTAATTTCATTTTATTAATTTTTTACCATTTGTCAATTCTGAACAAATCGTGCATTACATTTCTGTGACATTGAGTTTCATTTTCCGCCATACTAAAAATTAAAATATCGTCCGCGTACAATACAATTTCACTTTTCTCTAAAATATTTGACATATCATTTTTTAAATAACAGTATTGTTCTATCTGTTGTTTCAAAGGCTCTTTTAAAGTCTAAGAAAATTGCAATTTTTTTATCGTTCTCAACTTTTTTCCCACCTGTTTATCACATAATTAATAGCCGCTTCCTATGAAAATTTCCTACGAAATCTCGATTGATGCTTTGATAAGTCTATTTTGCTCCATATAATTTGCTAGTCGTATTTTCCCACTTTCTCTATTATTTTTTCGAAAGTTTATAATGAATTAATCGGCCAATATTCTTCACATTTTTGTGTATTTTTTATTTTCTCAATAACGATTAATTTATTATACGTAATATTGCACTTCCCACAAGATTCTAATTATCTGGTATAACTTTCATTGATACTTATTAAAGTCAGGTTTACTTTTCATAATCTTACACACATTTTTGATTTATTCTATATATATCTCACTAAATCTATATTTGCAATTATTGGCAGGTACGTTACTTATACCAACCCCTTTGCGCGATATTATCGTGTTACATTTTTTACGAAATCGGTTTTCTGATACAAATGTATTCTAATGTCACATACCAACCACATAGTAAAACAATATATTGATAGTCGCTATACTTATGGAGATATTACAAAATTAATTTTATCGTATATAGAGTTTTTGTTTTTCCTGTGTACGAAATTATCGTATGTTCTATACAAATGCCTGCATAAACATAAAATATCGTACAAATAAAAATGTAAAGTTTTGTTTTTTCGACTCTTTTCAGCATACCTTTCTGTTATACTATTATTAGTTATCTTTTGCAAAAATAACAACGAGTCAATACTTACATATTTAAAAAGAGCAGTAATTGTTCAAACAATTTAAATATAAAAATTTATGAAATAATGTTAATAAGAAATCGTCTTCTGCTTGATTTCAGACTCTGCGTTAAGTATTTTCTACTATTGCAGAAATTTTTCTATACTAAGAATTTAATTTAAGTTCCTTAAACTCCTTGTAGCCTTTTTCAAAAAAATTCTACGTTCAAATAAGTGAACAATAAGCTGGTTTTGCTTTTAGAGATGTACCATTATATTATGTTTATTTAAATTTATGTAAATAAGTGCAAAATTCAATGCGTCAAAATGATAAGGTCAGTGATTAATAAGCAATTAATCTAATCAGAAGGTATCACAATGTTTTTTTTGTAATAATTTATAATTTAAATAATATCTGCGCGGTATGGGTTGCTTGAGAAAACTCCAAAGAGGAGGATTTTATCTCCTGAAAATAGAATTTGTAAGCAGAGTTATAAGTCTACGACTCAGCAAAATTCTAGTGGAAGGTATACATCGTAACACTTCTTTCAAACCTGACTTTCCTCGATCAGTGATTTACTGCAATTTTTTAGAACTGAATCATCTCTTGCACAAACTGGACATTAGGAATATGTATGATGAAGTTGTGAAGGAATTTTTGAGCTTAAGTCATGTGAAACCTGTAGGTCCTTCTGACAAAGCGGTCACTTATTCGTGTTACATGCCGTACCATCCTGTTATTAAACTTGATAGGAAGAGCACAAAATTTAGGGTAGTCTTCAATGCGTCGAATACGACTTCGAACGGTACTTCCTTAAAAGATTGCTTATTTGTAGGACCAACTTTATAGACCGAATTGGTAATTTTGATTCTTCGTTAGCGATTGTTTAAATATGTTTTTAATTGTGACATCACACAATTGTATCGCCAGATCAGGGTTCATCCTTCGCATACTCCTTTTTAGCGAATTCTTTATAGAAGCTCTCCTGATAGTCAGTTGACCGAATACGAAGTTCAGACTGCGACTTTCGGTGTAAATTGCCAGGAGACTTTTCCCTTAGCAACCGCCATTTTGACTTCGAATAAGCTGTCAGTACTAACAGGTTTGCCCACGTTACATTTAGGTGGCGCGAAACTTTTGTCATTCGAAGAATCTAGGAACTCTAAGACTAGGGATTTTGTAGAATGCGCAATTGGATTCCTTCTTTTTTAGGGTCAGTCCTATTCAAATGGGAAGTTTTGTCCACTATCGCTAAACTTTTTGACTCAGTTGGCTGATTGAGTCCCGTGATTGTCATGGCCAAAATTATTATGCTACGTATTTGACAAGACAATATTGATTGGGATGAATGCTATCCCGCTTCTACGGACAGGGAAAGGATAAGATTCTTTGAATGCTACGACGGAATAGATGAAATTAGGATACCGAGATGAGTAAATTTTTCTAGGGAATCTGCAGCCGAATTGCATGTTTTTTCTGATGCATCAGTAAATGCATAGTGGTGCAGGTGGTGTATATTCGCATTCAAACACCAGATGGCACGGTTTTTATTCATTTGTTTTCTCCAGGGACAACAGTAGCTCCTATTAAATCGGTATCTCTCCCTCGTCTTGAGTTGTATGGTGCTGTGTTGGCATCGGAACTTTTAGGGAAGAATGTCGGCTTCGAATGGTCGCGTTACATCGCGATTGCACACGTTGCTTGGAGACTGACCATGTAACGAAAAATTGTGATAGTTTGGGCAAATGTGCTATTTGCTGTCAACGTCACAAGTCCTTGTTACATGGCCATGACAAAACATCGCATCCGTTAGCATCGCGTACCCGACGTCCAAAAACGAACATTGTCCTTCCAATCAGGCTGTAGCTTTGTCACCGACGTTACGAGTTAATTTAATGCTGCCCTCAAAAATCCCTGTGCGGGCAGTTTTGGATGCATTTTGTCAACACAGTTATATTTGTGCGGAATTAGTAGCAAAATTGAAAATTCCTAAGATTCAATTCGGTAGTGAACACTGTTGCCGGATCGAAATAGCCTCAGTGTATAATGTATCGCAACGTATTTCTTTACTTGTTCATAGAATGCATGCAATAAAGACTCCACCATCCTCTATTTCGGATCGGATATTTAAATCATTTCAAGGACTCTAACAAGTCGATTCTAATTCTTATCGTTCAAGCGGGGTAGCATTGGTATTGGGTCCTGAAGTTATACCACAAATTATTCGGGCGAGTCCGAGACTTCCACTTGCCCAGTATACCATCTTCTGATGGACCATATCTGGCGTTTACCCATTTTAATTAATATTAAATCGGTTATTTATGATCGCCACAGGAGTCTGTCATGGCTCATACCTGTATAAAAAAAGTAAAAATAAATCAACAGGAGTCCTTAATGGATCAAATATAAATATGTATCTTTATATCTTATTAAAATAAAGTCCACAGGAGTCCTTACTGGATCATTCAACAAAATTATTTTTATCTGGAGTCCTTATTGGCTTACTTTGTATTTATTTTTATTAATATTTGCAACTATTTTATGTGTTGCAAATTGGCCGACAATGTTTGGTTGTCATCCTTGTTGAATGAAAATATAAGGTAAAATCTAATGAGTTAGGGTACTTAAATATTCGGTTCAATTCGGTTGTTTTTTATTATATCGTCAACATTTGGAAACGAGAAGACAACTCGTCGTTTGAAAACAAATATTTTGTATATTTTTCACCCCTTTGCAAGTTGTCTTTTATTTATATTGGATTTACGTCCAAGCAATATTGTGAAGATGTTTCCTGTAATCATATTAATGGGATGATGGTAATGACGTAAGTAAAGAATTAAAATTTTATGTCATAAAAATCTAATGTTTTTTTAAGGTAACTAATGCAGTTAGTGGCAATGCTTCAGCGGTTTCATGGATAAAACTGCATTAAAATTAATGGAATCGAATGAAGACTATTTTGCAGCTAATTGATTAAAACTCTGACGGCGTGAAATTGTTTTTATTAGATATGTTGGGACAATTGGTTGAACAGAAGAGAATCAGTATTAAAAATTACTTACAAGAAGTGGTACCGACATGTACGGTGACATTTCCTTATTTTTGGAAATATATCAAAACACATTCTGTCTCGGCACTCATTTTAGCCAATATGGAAGGTCGCGATGTTCCTTCAACATCCCTGCTATCTAAAACAAATTTAGGAACAATAGGCCGCTTTTCTCCTAATATCTTAGACAATTTATTGTTAACAAATTAAAAAAAAAATAAATAAAACGAAATTTATTTTTTAATTAGTGTACAAAAGTAAACAAATTTTTACCTTTCAAATTAACAGGTTTGCCTATTGCGGCAATTATTATTACTAAATTTCTTATACTGCCGTTCAAGACCTCGAAATTTGTTTCCAATTTGATTGGGTGTGAAACAATAACCCTTTTTTGCCATCTCTTCCGATGCAAGTTTATACATTTTGTTTTGTATTTTAAGTGAATTGTTTTCCCCAAATTTAGCAGCAGTTCTTCAAGCGGCGATAGCATAAATTTGGTCGCTGCATCGCATCAAAAATGTTTATCACTTTTAAGGTGTGAAAATGGGGATGACACTGGCGGCGGAGAAGTGCATTCGGCTGTTGGGAATGATACACTCTCGGCTGCTACGGAAGACGTACATGCTGCTATTTTTCATAACAATATTATTCACTTTATTTTAAATTGTATGTTTAATCAACTTACCTAGTTCTTGGGAATTTATTGGGCTGAAAATAATTTCATGGAAACTATTTTCACCATGCTCTGCTAACACATGGCTTGCAATTTTCTGCAGGTAAGTTCCACTTTAAATTATATCAAATTAACTAATCAGGAAACAAAATATATATAATAGATATGTACTGCCTTTCTTACCTTTTTTAATACGAGCATACGTTTAGGGGAACAACTTACGTTTAATTTACTGCTCATTTTTTATTTTATTTTTTTACTATAAATAGTTAAATAAAAAATATACATATATGTATATGCAAAAATATGCATATGTATGCATATTCTCTTGTTTTGCGCGCCTTTATTTCAACAGCTTTTTTGCTTTTGTATTTATTGACGTTTATTTTTGGGTACAAAATTTGGTTTTTCTCGTTCGTGATATTTCCGGTAAATTTGTCGGTATGTGAAAGCATTTTTTGTTTTACTCAAATTTTACCGAACTTTGACCATATTTACCTTAAACATACCTTTTATGTTATTAATTCATAGGTGTCCGGTTAATAAATTGAGCCACTGAATATTAGTTCTCAAACCTAAACCATAGTTGATTTTAACCAATGTTAAATTTTCCTTACCTCTAAAATATAATTCAAAACTGTATATGCCATATTATAGTCTTAACATTAAAAATACAATTTAATTATTTAAATGAGAGTTTCAGTACAATAGTAGATAATGTATATATACTAACATACTTATGCTTTACTAATTTTTTCAAATGAGTTTTTTAAGGGCTTAGTTCATTAAATCATTTTTACAATATTTAATAATAACAACAATTCGGTTGCCGGATATTTTAAAGTTATCGTTCTTTTGAAAATTCCACTTGTGGGACAAAAACGAAACTGCACAAAAAACATCTATCAAATTAAAAAAGCGCATACATATTCAGAAAATATTCTTTATTGATATTATTATTATTCTGTTTAACATTTACTTTTGTATATAACTTTGTCTAATAAATTGAAAAATTTATTGCTAATAAAAAATGATCAGAACCAGTCATGGTATTTGGTATTTTACCATTTGTTAAACATTGTTCAATAGATGGCAATTTATAGGTACTATTAACTCGAATTGAGATTTCTTTTTTTTGCGAACGAGAAACAAGTATGTAATCAACTGTTACCCACTGATTTTGAAACGTTGAAGCTCCATATGAGTTCCCGAAATCGATAGCATCCATTTGGAAACAATCTTGATTTAATTGGTCTTCTTGATAATACTCAGTTGACTTTACCGCAGTCCTACGCATTGCAGTTAAAATTTGAAAACCGCGGGATTCTGGTGTAAAATTGAAGTCACCTGTTAATATGACAGGTATACGGTTATTTTTATTTAAAGTAGAATTTTTGGAGAAATTAACTATCGCCTGAATCAATTTATTTACTTGGGATATTCGAACATCTTCTCGCTTTGGGTTATACAACAAATGCGTTGTAGCCACTACAAATGTAGCTGAACTATCATTAAGTGGCTGAAATTTAACCAATAGACCAATATTTTCTCGGTTAAGTGTTGGAATATTCTCTGTATAATATTCGACACATTTCTCAGAGATTATTTTAAATTTGTTTCTGTCGTAAATAATAACACATCCGTCAGTCCTCGTCCCTGTTTTCTTCTTAAAAATATATTCAAACATAGAATTCTTTACAACAGAATTAAATTGTTGAACAAGTTCTTTTAGATGGTCGTACTGCATCTCTTGTAAACATAATATATCCGGCTGAATGATGGCAATTTCTTCTTTCAGTTTGTTGAGACGAGTTTCCCATTGCAATAGTTTGCTATCAATACCGTAATACAAGTGTAGGTGTTCAAATAATAAGTCTTGAGCTAGTATGTTATAAGATAAGAGTTTATAACCTTGAATTCCTTTTGACGAATTCGTCTGTTTCAACTTGTTCAAATCAGGCTTCCATATGCGTTGCATTTTACTCTTTTTTGATTTTTGTTGTTGTTTGCAGTTCTCTGAGGGCTTGAATATGTGAAAGAAGGCGTTTATTGTTTTGTTATGTTGGAAATTTTTAACAAAAATTATATTTTTATGAACATTTATGGCGGTTAACATTTCAGTGAAATGCTTTATTTATATAGTCTGATTTTATTTACTTTTTAATGTACATTATGATTAGTGCTGCCAGAGTTGCAAGGCACATATAAGAAGATGATGTTGCCAATTCGATTGATTGTATTTTCAATGTTTCTTAATTGTCATTTTGCACGATATTGTTTGGGATGTATCTAACGTGTAAAACAGGATTTTTTATTAAAAATTTATATATATTTTTATACATTCAAAATTCACAAAAAGCAACAGTTATATGTTGTTTATGTTAAGGAAATTTGTTGTACAGACAACATTACCTTAAGGCCTCGTTATACTTTACTTTCCGTGGCTGTTCTGATCCGTTCTGTTACTTAATGTAGTTAGTTATTCCGTGACAACGTATGAGCATTTTTTTTTTTTCGACAAAAGAAAAAAAAATTAAAATTTGTTTTTACACTAAATGTAAATTTTTGTTAAAAAAAATATTACATTCAAATTGTAAATTTTTGTTAAAAAAAATATTACATTTATTATGCATCTGCAATTAAATTAATTTTTTTAATTTCGAGAAAAAGAAGTAACAAATAAAAAAATGTACTCATATACACACAGTGAAGCGAAAATACCCATTTATTGTTAGAAAGAATTATAACTGCAACATTGTTTTTGGCTGATGGCAAACAAAACAGATATGTGGCAATAGAGCAGAAAAAGCGATTTATGAAAACGCGTTTTTGGTAATCTAAATTCAATAAATTTAGTTTTTTTACCATTTAAAGAAATTTTATTACATACTAGCTGACCCGACGAACTTCTTCCAGACCAAATTTTTTGTTTATTATATGCTATAAACCATCGTATTGACATCTACGAACTATTCTTCACCCAGCTTCCTTTAAATGGGAGTAAAACACCAATAAATAAATAAATGTTGTTTATAGTACTACGTAATATTATACTAAATTTCATAACTATAGCTTGGGTATTTTCCGAGTTATAGGTATCTTGGAAGGGAAGGGAAGGGTTTCCACGCCCATCTTTGGTGGGATTCTCGGGATCAACTCTACGAACTTACCCACCAAATTTCATTCATCTGCTGTCAGTATGTCCCTAAATATTCAATTTTACCGATTTGCCACACCCACTTTTTGTTATATTGAACATTTGTTTTACAAACCATCTGCACCTGATAGGCTTTCAAAAAATAAAAAAAATAATAATAATAATAATGGTTCATTAGTTTCCGTGCACACAAAAAATATGAAATTGTTTATATACATATATAGATTATTATAACTAGTGACTTTGCCACTTAGTCACATTTGCATTTACGTTACATTTACGACACATTTTCGATTTATACCTTCGGCTTATGAGGCTTTTATAAAACACTTAAAAACGTCTCATGTGTTTTTGACATAAAGAATAAGAAAAAATATTTGAGTATACATACATCAAACACAAACACGTGTATGTTAAAAAAATAATAACAGCTGTGAAAATCACTTAAATATGTGCACATTATTTGAAATTATGTGGAAAAAGTACGAAAATTACATAAATTACTTTGAACTTTCATATTTAAATTGAAATAATATCTGAAGCTTAAGGTTTTTTAAATAAATTTTATTTTATTTTATACCAATAAATATATACATCTATATGTAATTTATTACAAATAAATATAACTAATTATGTAAGTAAGTATGCAGTTTTTATAGTTTTGATCTACACTTAACCAAACGCATTTTAATCGCGGAAAAAGTGAATAATTGTTATTATAAACTTGATTAAATACCCAAATTAATTTTTTATTGCAAATTTTTCTTAAACTGTAATTATGGCTCCTCATGGAAAAGAACTTTCACAAGATATAAAAGATGTAGTTATTAAACTTCATAAAGAACAGAAAAGCCAACGTGAAATTGCAAAAATTATCAATAAAAGTAGTTCCACAGTGCAAAAAATTATAGAAAAATATAATAAGGAGGGAAATACTAATAATAAGTCTCGACCTGGGCGTCCAAAAATCTTTAATGACAGACAGAAACGATTTATCGCCAATAGAAGTAAATCCCAAGATGAGCGCTCCAACAGTAATGTCAGAAATAGAAAAAGAGATTGGAAAAACCTGTAACCCACAAACCATTCGTCGAGTTCTGTATGCTTCTGGTTATCATGGCCGTAACATTCGAAAAAAGCCGCTTGTGAACAGCACAAATAGAAGAAAACGGTTAGATTTTGTAGAGGAGTACGAAAACAAGTATGAAAATTTCTGGAAATCAGTTATTTTCTCCGATGAGAGCAAATATAATATTTTAGGCTCAGATGGGTATCAAAAAGTGTGGAGAAAAGTGAATACTGAGCTCGATCCAAAAAATATGGCTGCCACAGTAAAACATGGTGGCGGATCGGTTATGGTATGGGGGTGTATGGCAGCATCAGGTGTTGGAAATCTTGTGATTATCGACGGAATAATGGATAAGACGGCGTATTTGAATATTTTAGAAAACAACTTGCATTAAAGCGCAGCTAAATTTTAACTAACAGGGTCATTTGTATTCCAACAGGACAATGACATACAGCCCATATCATTAGAGAATGGCTTTTGTATAATTCACCAAAACAACTAAAAACACCAACCCAATCACCCGACATTAACCCAATAGAGCATCTGTGGGATTATCTCGAAAAAAAAAAAATCAGAACTCATGACATTACAAGCAAAGACACCCTTAAAGCTGCACTACTTGAAGAGTGGGATAAAATTCCACCTTCGGTTACCCAAAATCGTGTCATATCGATGCCGTCAAGATTGAAGTCAGTCAAAAAGGCAAAGGGCTATCCAACAAAATATTAAATATCATCCTGACTAAAAATTTAATCATATTGCCAATTTTTATGAACTGCATACTTACTTATGTGACCTGAATTCTAACCACTTTGTTAATTATATTGTTATTGACTGGTAATGAATTAGAAACATTTTTGTTCCTTATTATTTTTTTTAAGTTTTTATATAAAATAAATGAAAAAATATAATATTTGTGGTTTTATTTCAAAACTTAAGTAATTTTTCCAATCATTTCAAATATATTTATCGCTGCATACTCACTTTAGTGATACACTGTATATATTTGCCGAAGCTACACAAAGAAGTAGCGAAATATCAATAAAAAAGTAAAGAAATTTTTATTTAAAAATATCTTAGGCTTGAATAATTATTAATATTTAATTAATAAAAGTTGAAAAACCAGAATAATAGAATAACTTTTATATGTAATTAGGTTATAATTCAGGTTTTCCACATACACGCATACATTACTGGATATATACAATGTATTATACTAATAAAATCCTTTATATTTTTTATTCTTATTGTTATTTATATTATCTATTATGTGTATTGTTACTTTTATTATCTACGCTTGTACGCACAATTATTTGCAATCCTTGGCATAAACGTACTATATGTATATATACATAATATATAATTCATACTGACCTATAACTTTTGCTACAAAGAAACACACGATCTTATTCGATTTTACAAAAAAAAAAAAAAAAACCAATTTCAAACAATAAACATATTGTTACGTTTCTACCTTTTTAAAAACGTGTATATATGAGTTCGTAGATCGCAGTTAAAATAAAATAAATCTTATGTTTGCTTTTAATTAAAATCCTTTATTAAGACAGTTTTGTGCACCACTGCTTGTAACCTTTTTACAAGCAATAACAATTTTTAGTCTTAATTACACTCTCTGCTTAACACTTGGTAAACAACAACATTTACTCGACAAATCTTTCTACTTAAAGATCTTCCAACTCGATCGTAGTTATAAATTAGGCTCGATTACAACTTAATTCTTCTTCAACCAGAGTTTAACCACACTAAACCAATCCGACACGTTCGCTGCGTTAATTTTTCTTTAAAACTGGTCGCTGTCCTCATCGATCTGGTTTTTATACGGCTGAGTAAACAACACTTCGAAAGCTCTCAAACCTCTCGATATTTCAGGTTGATTCTATTTCTTTCCTTTATTTTCTATTTAGTTCTTATGTAGCCATGCGAATGTAAACATCGACTCTTTCAGCTGTTATTTGTTGTTGCTTGTTATTTTATTTGTTTATCTTTTTTTTAGCAATGTAACAAACGACTTGATTTTCGTAACACTGCCGCACACTTAGGCGTGTTCGTTCCAAATAGTCTTCTTAATTCCATATACTTCGCACATCTCTTTGAAAATGACCGACTCGAAATTTCTTTTTTGATCAGAATGTAACTCCATTGGTATCCCATAGCGACATATCCATTTGCTGAAATAGTTAATAACGACGAGCACATATCGATTTCCTGCACTACTGACGGGAAAAGGGCCTGCTATGTCCATTGCTATTCGTTCAAATGGCGCTCCTGAGTTGTATTGTTGCAACTTACTACGGCTTCTTCTTGCTGGACCTTTAACTCCAATGCATTGCGTACAGTTCGCTATCCAATCGGTCACAGCCTGTTTACATCCAACCCAATAAAAACGCTGTTTTAGTTTTTCCAGAGTCTGTCACTCCGAGATGACCTCCAGTAGGACCATTATGGAATTCCTTTAAAACTTCCGCCACCTTGGAGGTAGGTACTACTATTAGGTTGGAAGCCGTTTTGCTATCTGTACTTTCCTAGCTGCGATATAAGCATCCATCGATCAACTTTAAGCTGTTCCACTGCTTTATGTTGGCCATAAAGGTATTTGTGGTAATGCTTAATGCATTCCAAGACTGCAATAGTTCGCGACGGGTCACACAGTAGTTTCGCTCAGGCTTTGAGAGTGTGTGACTGTAGTAGCCTACAACCTTTTCAGTTCCGTTAACTACTTGTGAGAGCACGCCGCCTATACCATGTCCGCTGGCATCGCTGTCTAATATAAATTTTTCGCTTGGAACTGGATACGCTAGCACTGGTGATGCACATAAATATCGGTTTTTAAAGTTTGGAACGTCTTCTATTGTAACTCTCCCCATTGGTACGGCGTAGCCTTTTTTGTGAGCTCATGTAAACTTGCTGCCACGCTTGCAAAATTAGGCACACAATGCATATAGTGTGTGCAGAGACCCAGAAAACTACGTAATTCCTGAAGATTTCGGGGACGAGGTTCCGTATTTTATCTTCATCCGTGGAAATGCCATCTGCTGTAACACGGTGCCCCAAATATTTTACCTGTTTTTTGAACAATGCACATTTCTTAGTGCTTAGTTTTAGTCCATCCGTTCGGATTCGATTTAGGACTTCCAATAAATTCCTAAGGTGTTCTTTAAACGTTTTACCCATCACTATGATGTCATCGAGGTATACCAGGCACGTTTTCCAATATAATTCCTTTAACAAATGTAGCCGGTACATTGCAGAGTCCGAACGGCATTACTTTAAATTGCCATAACCCAACGATCGCGCTGAAGGCAGTTTTCTCTTTGTCGTTTTCTGCAATCTCCACTTGCCAATATCCACTTTGAAGATCTAGGGTCGAAAACCATTATGATCCGGCTAGCGTGTGTAGTGTGTCGTCAATCCTTGGTAGTGGGTAGCTGGTAATATCGTTGAGCTTCCGGTAATCCACGCAGAATCTCGTGCTGCCATCTTTCTTTTTAACTAGAACTACAGGTGAGCTCCATGGACTTGATGTTGTTTCGATTACACCCTTTTCTCCATCTCGTTCACCAGCTGCTTTACTTCACCACGCTTTGCTAATGGTATACTTCGGGGTGCCTGTTTTATTGGTCTCGCTTCACCCGTATTTAGCTCATCCTTTACTATTGATATTTTTCCTTGGTTTTTGTTCTGGGTGGCAAATACGGAGGCATATTTCTTCAATAGCTGTTTAGCCTTGTTTCTCTCATTAAATAGCAGAGTCAGTTCCCTTGCGAATAATTTAAGCATTACGTGGTTCAAGTTACTGCGAATCTGTAGAATATTTGGGGTTTAAACCCTGTATTAAATTACAATTTTTATTCTCTATTACCCGTAATTTCCTTCTATAAATTTTAGATGCTTTGAAAAACATGTCGAAGTATTTGTGGGTTAGCTTTAAACTATCCCTCATTTTTTTGATTATCGCGTTCGATTCATTACCGAAGCAAAAATTCACTATCATCCGCATAAAAATCCATTTCGTGATTTCTGGAAACGGTATTTGAATATGAAAGGTACTTTTGCTTATTACATAGTGTAATTAGAAATAATTACTTAAGTTCCCACATCTGGAAGAACAAAGAAAATTATTAACATTTTACCATAATTTTAAGTATATTAATGTAACTAGAACAAAAGTATAAAACTACTGTAAATACCTTTGCTCGTGGCAGTAGTAGGGTTGCCAGATTTGAGATAAAATAAATCAGTACTTAACCCAAAAAATCATTACATTTGATAAAAAAAATCATTACACATTAAAAAGAAAAAAACTCAATACATAACGATAAACAAAATGTATTATATATATAGCATTTATTATACATATATATATTTTATAGCTACATATGTACGTGTTAATTATATAAGTTAAATATAATTATAGTTTTTTTGTACTTTAAAAAATTGCATAAGTTATTACATTTATTTTTTGTTAAGACATATACAACTTGAAATTATAAAATATCAAAAAAAAAAAATTTGATTAAAAAGCACAGTTTTCTGGATGTAATATTGTTTGTATGATCTATTCGTTTCACCACATATGCAACAATTTTGTTTATTTACAAACCCGCTAAGCCAAAAAATTACTCTCATCGCAGAACATAATTTTGTCGTCTATATTTTGCGCAAATTAATGATTAATTTTCAAAGTACATCTGAATAATTTGGTAGCGTTGTTCAAGTGTCAATCTATTTATGATGAGTATATTGTTCATAAATGTCAACAAGTGAACCCAAGAGTTCATCAGTATTAAAAAGACAAACCTCTATGACCAATTTTTGGCTTTACTATCAACTTGCTTTCTAGATTTTGTATCAACAGGTAATTTATTTCATTTCTTCCGTTCAAAAACATTAAACTATTAGAATATAAAATTAAACACAAGTGCTTAAATCTTATTATTCTACATCTCAACAAGTTATCCAAGTTACAACAGTTACTATAGACTGTTCCACTCTCTTTTTATTTTTTTAATGCTGCATAATATAACAGTACCTAAATTATGCACAAGACCTAAGCAGGCATCCTAGGTATTTTATTCGAAAAATTTCTGAACAATTCTTAAAGTCTAGATTACTAGAGTTAAGCTAAGTCAATGTGCTGGTACATGACAGAGCATTACATTTCTTTAAGATTTGATATTCGTTTCGTCAGTAAGCTAAGTTCACTTACTTTTCTTATTCTTGTTTTTCAATTTGACGTTAGAAAATTCTGCACAAAAACTTGTCAAATTTTCTAATTTAATAACATTTTCATTTGCAATACATTTATGATAATTCTAGAATACTTGAATCACCAACATGTAAACCCTGATGCAATTTTAAAATCAGTAAATATACAGTGCTGTTCTAAAAAATAGATTCACCTATAAAACAGCATATAAATTGGCCTATACATAAGTGGAGAAATCTTTTATGGTCAGACGAAACTGAAGTTAATTGACAGAAGTAGTTTGATTGTAAGAAGACCACCGAACACTGAACTCCTTCGGCAATATACAATAAAACTATTAAACATGGTGGAGGAAGTATGTATATTGGTATAGGGATGTTTTCCTACCATGGCACAGGGCCCCTATTTAGAATGGAAGAAATAATGGATGCCATTTATTATACTTCGATGTGTGTTTCGAATCGTTGTCCTGTTCAAACACCCATTGAAGCGAGCAAAAGCTTGGTTTCAGAATAATGACGTCACCGGACTTAAATCCTATCGAAAATTCTAGATCTATTCGTGGTACTCTACCCATTACTACGTTACTACATTATGTGAATTTAGGTTCGGACTAGCCTCAAACAAAAAATCTAAAAACGCATTTTTAATTAAAATAGAAAATTTATTCAGTTATGTCTAATAAAAACAAATTTTTACTAAAATTAAATATCTAATTTCTCAAATGACAATTTTATAAAATAACATTACGATCAAACAAATATACATAAAATAAAATTTTCTGATGAAACATTTTTGAAAGTTATAACCTTTATATCTTATCTATTGAGATCAAATCTGACTTTAATTTATTTCAAGTATTCAATAACTTTTATGTGTAAAAGCGCAAAAAAACAGGAATGTTTTACATGGAGTTATACACTTAGTCAAATTTTTAAGAATAGTGAAAGTTGTTGTTAATTAAAATCAGTTATTTTTTTTAATTATGTGAAGTGTTAAAAGGAAAAATCTACCAAAGTGTTTGAAAATTCCAGCAAACCAACCAAACTACTATACTGTTTTAAAACAACGAAATACTACCAGTTTTGGTTCGATCGGACCAAGACGACTTTTCCAAAGATACCAATATCTTATACCTCAACTCAGTGGTTTGTTTCAAAAAATGGTGCAATCCTACCCCACAGTGCTATGTATTAGATTTTTTAACTGAATTATAGGTCTCATAAAAAATAATAATAACTTATTAATATTTACTGAATTTAATTTATAAAGGACACAATTATAAGTTACTAAAAAATTTGTTTAGTTACAAAATCTTTTAGTTTAATATTTTTATTAATATTGGTGTTTTATTAAATTAATTTTAGCAAACGGAATTTGATGTCGAACGCAGTGAAATTGGATTTGATTGTCCGGATAGTCATCGAACCATGCAAAACTCGTTGCAAGTAGAATCACTTCCTCCAAGAAAAATGCAACGCCCGGTAAAGAACATTCATTTAACTGATCCAATATATTCAGAAATAGAAGAGAACAGCATACACATAATAGAGAGTCCTAACTTTGATAATCATACCGGGGTTCAACATTTTAAAAATGTTAATTATCCTGATTTATTGTATGCAAAAGTAAATAAATACCCAAAACCGGTTGGAAAGCCCGCTGAATGTCATTTAACAAAGCAACCTCAGTTGCCCTTAGCCAAGATAATACATGATTCCTTAAAAAATAAAAATAAAATAACTAATATAACACCACTAACTCCACTTCCTGAACCTTCTGGAAGCGAAACTGCCTCTTATTCTTCACCGACATCATTTACAAAACCGTTGACACATTGTCAATCATTAAATAATGTCAAAGTTTTGGAAAATAACATGATACCAAATCAACAGATTTATATTAGCAAATCTGATTTGTCTCTTCATCGTAGCGAAATATTTTTGGAAAATTTATGTAGCAGTGAATTAAATGTAGAACGTGGCTTTTTAAAGAATAATTTGGAAAAAGTACAAAATGTAAGTACAGAAAATATACATTAATAATTTTTGTTATATGATTTATTTGATTTCAATATGATTTATTTGATAGAGCTGCACAATTCCACCCTATATATCAATGTCGGACCCAACACGCAATGATGATTCCAGCAGGATATTTGAGGGCGTAAAAGAATTGCAACCTACCGATAGTGTATCATATGAAATGCCAAATAATGAAGACGATTTATCTGATGGTATTGTAAGTGGAACATATGAAAAAAGCTCTATAGATGTCGATAGTAACTTAGGTTTAAATACTATTGAACCTCCATCATGCAATAACCAAAGCACACCCAAAAAACAATCTTTTGTGACAAAGGTAGAATTTTTCGTTGATTCCTACTGTTAATATTTGATTCATTTTCTTTTTCATATTACATTCACTAATTTGCTATATAACTCAGAAAATATATTTACATATAAAACAAAACCTGTACAAAAAATATACAAATTATTTATACATAAAGAGTTCAAACATTGTTACGCTTTTTACTAACATTTTAGCATATATTTATTATACCCTCCATTAATAGTTGAATAGTTAGGCTGGAAACGTTTAAGTCTTTTTGAAGCCGGATATTCTTTAATTGAAACTATCTTATTTAAATAAAAAATATTTTCATTATATAATTTAGGATGATTCAAGTGTGAATGAATTACACGTTAACGTTCAGTCGATGAAAAATAATGGAAATATTTATAATAGTTGTTCCAATGCATCACGCGACCTCTGCGGCCATTCTTGCAGTATTAATGAAGAATTTGAATTTGAACGTTTAAAGCGTTTTTACGAAACGTCAAACGTTTTATCGTCACGGTATAAAATTTTTAAAAATGCACTTCGAAGATCGTTCAAAAAGGGTAAAGAAATGATAAAGAATAAAAAAAAACGATTGTCAACTTCATTGAACCTTTCATCATCTAACCCGTTAATGCAGCCAACAATTTGTGGAAGTACAAGCTCAGATTTAAATTCCAATCTAAATTTGAATGAACTATTTTCTCTAAACGAGTCTGCATCTTTGTGCGATCAAATCGTTCACACTGTAAGTATATGTCGTCAATTGCCCGATGTAAAAAGATCATCTGAAATGGTTGAAGCTGAACGATTATTATTATTTTCAACTTTACGTCGAAGAAATCAAGATGCTTTAATTACTAAATCAACATCATTACCATTATTAAATCAATGTTTAAAACTACCACAAAAATTTCAATTTTTTGTTGATGATATGATTCTGCCTATTCATGCTGGCGTAAACAAGGATATCTATTTTAATTATTTCTATACCGTTACCTTTCAATATGGGAGTGTAATAAAGTCAACGCAATCGGCGGAATGTGAGAATGGGGCAGCGATATTCCGAGACTGTGGTCTAGAATTTATTTCGGGTTCGGCAGAAAATAAATCTATTTGTCAAGATGCAATACGATGTCAAGTGTTTATGCTGCGTCTGCGTAAAATATCAACACTTCCAATTGAACCAAAAAAAAGGGTAAGACTACTTAAATAATTTTTAATGATTATTATTGAAAATAAATAAATGTTGAATCGCTTAATTGCAGACAATAACTAAAACTTTAATAAAAACTTCATCATCGATAAGGTCAGCTTCAACGTCTTCATCCTTATCATCCGCTAGTGAAATCGTTTCTAGATTTCGTTTGCAAGGATCATTTATTGTCGATGCTGCCAGTTTTAAACCTTACGAATACGTGCCTCAAGAGTCATATAACTCTGATGAAATTTGTTTACGTGCTTCTAGTTTTTATAATATACCAATAACTTCACAAAGAAAATCAACTAATTTAGTACAGGCAATACAGTTAAAAGGACGTGCTGATTTACGATTTTCTAAGTGTATTTTTAGAGGATATCTTAATGTCCAAGACCTCAAGCTAAAACATAATTGGAATCGCCGTTGGTGCATATTAAATGGAATTTACTTTTACGTTTGGCACGATGAAAATACTTTTAACACAAATCCTCTCATTGTTTTTGATTTAAGAGATACAAACCAATGTTTAAGTTATCCCTTGACGAACGCTTCTAGAGAATTATGTGCACGCCAACGTTCGTTTTGTTTAGAGCGTGCTATTCAAAAAGAATGTGAGACTTCATCCAGGACTACAGTGTTTTTTTCCGCTGATTCGCAAAAAGACTTAGATGATTGGTTAAATAATATAAATAATGTGTTACATTTTATTACAACCTGGTTATGTTAAAAATTTTTGGTCAAAATTAATTTGTATATAGAAAATATGGACTGTTGCTTAGATTACTGTGATATTCTTACAGATTATATTATTTCTAAAATAATTTTGATGTTTCCGAGTATATTACTATTACAAATATTTTATTTAGTAATAATTTCCTTATTATTTAGTAATCATTTCCTTAGAATATTACATTAATAAGTTTTTTTTTTATTAAAATCATTTATGTATGTGTATGTAATTGTAAAGTACTTTTAGCATAAACATTTTTAATTCCAAAATATATTGCATTGAACAAGGTTTTGTAATTTTGTGTATATTGTCAGTTTGTGAAAATGTTTGTAACACTTAAAAGACCGCTTAAAATCATACCGGTCGACTTAGATTCCCGTTCACTTTTTGAGTGAAATTATGACCAAATTGTTATAATTTTGTTCAAACTTTATTTTTCATTGATTGCGGCTTTAATATTAATTTGTTAAATTTTAGCTGTCTAATTCATAATGACTTAAGACGGCTTTATAAGAGGTTAATCACCTATATTCTGCTTTTCGATTCTAATCGAAATTTTCTCCGTTTGGAAAATTGGTATTATGTGCTTCAAAAACTTTTTCAAATTTTGTGATTTGAAATCGTTCTTATAGGTTACAGTCGGTTTAAAATCACATGCTTAATTTTTTTTAGCGATTTTATAATAAACTTCGGAAAAAATTGCAGACGTAAGTAGCTTAATGTGTTGGGCTTGAGGTAAACATCAAGAAAACCAAGGCCATGAGAATAAACAAAACGAGCACGGAAAACATCATGCTACAGGGTCAGCCAGTCGAGTATGTAGATAGCTTCTGCTATCTAGGAAGTACAATGACTACAAACGGTGGCGCAGAAACAGACGTAGATAACAGGCTCAATAAAGCGAGAGCGGCATTTGGACAACTGCAGTCAGTATGGAGAAGCTCACATATATCCAGACGAACTAAGCTCAGAATATTCAACTCATGTGTTAAATCGGTACTGCTGTATGACAGTGAAACCTGGCTTGTATCGAATAACATCACACAGAAACTCCAGGTATTCATTAACAAGTGCCTCAGAATCATATGCAGAATATTCTGGTCTAACACCATAAGTAACACAGAACTGTGAAGCATGACTAATGAGGAACCCATACTGAAACAGATAAGGAAAAGAAAGTGGGGATGGATCGGTCACACCATCCGAAAAAGTCCAGAAAGTATCACTAGAAGAATGTCACTCGGGTGGAATCCTCAAGGCTCAAGAAATCGTGGCGACCAAAAAACACCCGGAGACGCACAATTATCCAAGAACTGGGACAGAACAACCTAACATGGGAAGAGGCAAAGTAAACAGCTGTAAACCGTGTTACATGGAGATGCTTTGTGGAAGCCATATGCTCCCAGGAGAAGTAACGGGGGAAAAAAAGTAGCTTAATGTGTATTTAATTAATTTTAATAGAAAAATTAGGAATTAAAAAAAAAATGCGAAAAATTTAGAAAAATCTGGAGACCATTTTTTTAAAGAAATTACTGTTTGGTTATGTAATTTTTTTTACCCTCCACACATTTTGATATGGTGTTAATTTGGCCATAAAAGTGGTTTAAGTTTATTTTCGCTTGATATTCCAGAAAAATACTTATTTTCTATTTTAAAGAAAAAATTAGAGTAGAGACACGTAACTACTACAGTCCGAACTATAGCGGATACAAGCAAATAAGTTATGGCAACGAGAACATGAATCAGCTACAGAACTTAATCACAAGCTGAACATAAATACAATTAATATACATACATACTTACAGAAAAGACATGAATAAATTATGAAAATATATATAATAAAAATTACAAATTAATGTCATAAAGCAAACTACGTTTAATACTACCAATGTCAAAGTTAAAGTCAATATAGTCATAATATCAATAGTCTATAGACTACAATTTGCATTACGAGTTTATTGGTTTATCAATTTTAATAATCTACGAAAAGGAAACGAACTCGTTTAATTTGTCCTGAAGAATTCTAATGCCAGAGGACGCTAGTGCCGAGAAATTCTAACGGAAATGAAAAAATTCAGGTCCAGAAGTAAAAATTTAAAATTAATATCATCCGCAACAAGGTTGCAAGCAAAACAAATACCCAAAACTGTTCTCCTATGCTCTAATGTAGGAAGTTCTATCAGGCCCAATCTAGCGCCATACGAAGGAAAACTATCAATCCTTCTACTCTAAGCCACGTAAACAAAATAATAAAAACTATCTCTGCGCGGACTCAATTTAATCAATATGAACTTGACAATAAGAATTCCAGACAACCGAGGTATACTCCAAAATCGGCCTAACGAGCGAAATGTATAACTGTCTCGTAATGTAAGGGTCAGTGAATTTTCTAGACCATCTTTTCACAAAACCCAGAACAGCCCAAGCGTTACTAGTTATCATACTAATATGATTAATAACTTAAAGTTTCCTATCTAACAACATGCCTAGATCGAGAAAGGTAGTAACGGTCTCCAACGGGCAAGAATTAATTTTGTAATTGAACGGAAATACACTCCTGCGGGAAGAAACCATATGCTTGCATTTTCGAAGGTTGAGATCTATTAAATTAATTTTGCACCAATCAACGAAGACATCAATACTCCGGTGCAGAAGAGACTGACCAAAAACATCATTAGAAGTATAAAATAATTTAACATCATCAGCATACATAAGAACACTACAGTCAGAAAATACCCCATGAAGGTTATTAAAAAACAACAAGAACGAAGCGGTAAATTACATAAAAATGTTGTTTTATTAAAAATATTGCAATGATTGCATATATATTGTACCCATCCAATTCGCGCTACTTGTTACAGCAGACAACAAAGGAGAATGCACACAAGTAGCTGGAATTTTTGGTGGCGTGATCTAGTTGTAGGTACACTCATATAACGGATATTTTTTAAGTGAAGTGATTTTCGTTAAGAGGAAGAAAACTTCGTAGGGAAAGAATAAATTAGGCTTGGGATGACAGTTCAGAATAAGAATAGAGGTCAAACAGAGTAGACGTGCGTGAAGAAAGATCGGGAGTGTGTATAATTAACACTTAAGAGCTATTATTAAAAATTAAAACTATATTGTTAAAAATTGAAACCTAAAACCTATTGGTAAATTAAAACCAATAGTTAAAACTTACAACTAAAACTTACAACCTACAATTAAAAATTAAGACATAGTGTAAGTTTATAATAAGTGTTTCCTAATAACATTAAACTTAAACTTCATTAAATAAAATAAACATTAAAATTAAAAAGCAAAAAGTGCATTATAAGTTTTCTATCATCCCACACATATAGTATTTCACAAATTTTACAAGGAGAGACTTTAGCCATTTCACATTTCGAATGGTCTATTTAAATCAAAATATCGGTTCAACTAAACTACAATGAAAAAATCATTATTTTGATCAAATCGGAAATAAAGCTAAACCTCCTAAATTTTACGATTTGTTATTGGGGTCGAAGAGAATTTAAAAAACTTATACATTATTACTGGCTTTACCCTTCCGCGTGCATTATATATGGAAGATAATTTTTTTTTTTTTTCACGATCCTATCCGTTTTTTTTTTTTTTTTTTTTTTTTTTTTTACTTCCGTCTGTCTGTATAAAGACACTTCTAGTTTGGCTGTCGGAGTGTAAAGACGTGTTTTTATCAAAGCGGAGAATTTAAGTTTGTTACAAACGGTTCGTGTATGAAAACTAAGTGTTTACAAGTGTGAGTGATACAATTGTGAAGAATTGTTGTTATAAAGTTGAGACTCCCAGGGGTAATTTCTGTGGTGTCTCAGTTTTTGACTTCAAGGTCAGTAGCAATTTGAAGAAGTGAGGTTAGATAGGACTAACGGAGTGGAGTTACCATACTCGTGCGGTGGGTTTTGGTGCTACCAGAGTGTGTTTTGTTGACGGTTCGGCGTGTTTATTGGACATTGATTTTCGAGTTGTATTTCGGTTTCGGGCGTGTTTATTTGGAATTGGTGACGGACTTCGCTACGATTATTGACTTCCTGTTTGGCTGTGATTATTTTGACTTTGGTGAGTCGTTACGTTTGCTAGCTTTTGAATTTTTATTATTATGCCTCCTGCGGGGAAACCTCGCAAGACGGCGAAGGGTGATGCCTCTGACGCTGCGTCTGGGGTAGTCACTGATGAGGTGATGGGGCCCCCTCCACCTGCGAAGTCTCGTCTCCGTCATACGGAGAGCGAGCTGAGCAGTTCGGGGTCGGAAGCTGATGTAAAGGCGAGTGGTGGTAAGGCGACCACCAAGCGCTTTAAGTCTGCTCCTGTTGCTGATGCTGCTGCTGCTGCTGCTGCTGTTGATGGTGTTAAGAGTGGTGCTGGTCGCGGTTCTGCTATTGGTACTGCTGCTGGTGGTGGTGTTGGTGGTGGTGCTGGTGGTGGTGTTGTTGGTGGTGCTGCTGGTGGTGCAGTTGGTGGTGTTGCTGGTGGTGCTGCTGTCTCTGGCGCATGTACCACGTCGGATGCTGGTGCTGCTGCTGCTATCTCTGATAGCTCTGCGGTTGGTGGTGGTTTTGCTGCGGCGTTTCCCCCGTTGCCATCTGTTGGCAGGGAAAGCAGGCAGCGTAAAAGGGCTGTGGCTTCGGCTGCTGCTTTTTCTATGTGTGATGGTGGTGTTACTGTGGCTGACGTTAAGGTTGTCACTGACAGTTTCCGTGAGGTGCTGTTCGGTGAGAACCTTAGTGCGGAGACGATGGGCAGGCTAGTGGATATGAGGGGTTGGTGATGAAACTGTTGGTGGACAACGAGCGGTTGAGGGGTAGGCTGGACATCCTCCAGTCCCCCAGGCCGGTCCAGTCGATGACCACAGTGCCAGCTCCCGCTGCTAGGCCTGTTGCTCAGGCCCCAACGGTTGCTGCGGTGGTCAGGGCACAGGGTGTCGCGGTTCCCAGGCCTACACCCAAGCCTGTGGAAACCTGGTCGGTGGTCGTTCGCGACAAGAAGAAGGGCGCAACGTCCAAGGAGGTAGTGAGTAAGGTCGTCGAACAGGTCGGACCTACCCTTGGAGTCAGAGTGCACGAGATGCGGCCGCTGAAGAGGACCAGCGGTGCGGTCATTCGCACACCTTCGGTGGCGGAGAGGTCGAGGATTGCCTCAAACAGAAAGTTTGAGGAGGTCGGCCTGGAGGTGACTGTCAGCGACAAGCTTGGTCCAAGGGTGGTGGTTGCCGGAGTGCATGCGGTGATCACTCCTGATGAATTTATGTCCGAGTTGTTCGAGATGAACCTGAAGGAGCGAATGAGCTACGAGGTGTTCAAGAGGAGCGTTCGTCTGGTTACCAGTCCCTGGAGGTCTGACCCTGCCGGACAGGTCAGCGTTGTGTTGGAGTGCAGTGAGCGTGCTGCGAACGCGCTCCTGGATGTCGGTAGGGTCTACGTGAAGTGGTTTAGCTTCAGGTTGCGGCAACAGGATGCGATCCCGCACTGCTACCGCTGCCTCGGCTTTGACCACCTGCAGCGTGAGTGCAGGATGGGGCAGGATGTGTGCAGGACGTGCGGGACGATGGGGCATCTGGCCTCACGTTGTGTTAACCCGGTGAGGTGCCGCAACTGTGAGATGAGGGGCCTGCCAGCGGACCATAGTATGCTGTCGTTTGCGTGTCCCACGTACTCGGCTATGGTTGCCAGGGCGAACGCCAGACACTAATGGAGTTTCGCCTTTTGCAGCTGAATTGTCAGCGCTCGAAGGCGGTGACGTGCGAGCTGGGGCAAGCTATGTGTCAGCTGGACGCTAGCTTTGCCCTGATCCAGGAGCCGTATTTCGCGAATGGTGATGTTAGGGGGATTCCGGGGGGGTTTCGCGTATTTACTGACGGTGTGGGAAAGGCCGCGATTGTAGTTAGGGACAGCGACGTGGACTGTACCAAATTAGTTGATAGCCAGCTTGGGGTGTGTGTTAGGGTAAAAGGGTGGTTTGGGGAGATGTTTCTGGCTAGCATCTACTGTAGGCCTGGCGTTTCATTGGAACCCTATCTAGGGTATATGGATACGGTACTACTCGCGGCGAGTAGTATTCCTGTTATCCTCGGCCTAGATGCGAACGCCTCCTCTCGTATGTGGTTCAGTAAGATCTCCAGACTTGGGTATGGACATCCGAACCTTATACGAGGAGGAGTGCTTAGTGAATGGTTGCTCTCGAGAGATTTGAGCGTGTTGAATGAGCCGAGTGAGCTATATACTTTCGATGGGCCAATGGGCGTCAGTGACATTGACGTGACAGCTGCGAATGGGGCGGCAATTACTGCTTTGGACTTTAGTTGGAGAGTTTGTGACGATTGGGGGATAAGTGACCATAATCTCATTGAGATTAGGGTTACTTGTCCACAACGGACTAGGGAGACTGGTGGCGTTTTACGATGGCGAACGCGTGACGTTGATTGGGACCATTATCGGTACTGTTTTAGGGAGGCATTTTCATCGGTGCCAATTGAAGACTTTAGGCTACTAACGATTGACGACCAGGTTGACAAGATTGTCCGGACGGCATCTGCGGTGAATGATGCACTGTTGGGCCGAGCTAGTCGTGCGAAGCCCAAGAGGGTCAAATGGTGGACCTCTGAGTTGGAGACGATGCGGCGGCGCGTTCGACACCTCCGGAGACGTTTCCAGAGGGGTAGGCGTACCAATGCTGAGGATCTAGCTCAGCGTAGGACCGAATATCTTGGCCGCCTTAAGACGTACAAGGACATGATTGTTACAGTTAAGGAGGACGAGTGGAGGAGATTTGTACAGGACAATAGGGATGACCTCTGGGGTAGGGTTTATCTGCAGGGGTAGAAAGAGTCAGGTGGACATAGGATGCCTCCATGTTGGCGACACCGTGTTGTCTTCATGGAGGGACTGCACGGACGCATTGTTGGGGGTCTTCTTTCCAAGGGCGGAGCCAGGCAACTATCCTCCCCCACCGGTGGAGGTTGCTGACCCTCCAAACTTGGTGAGGTCGGAATTAGATGACTGTTTTTGTCGGGTGAGAAGCAGGAAGTCCCCAGGTTTGGATGGGTTGACCGGAGAGATGTGTAAGAACATCTGGAAGGCCATCCCTGAATACCTGGAGGCGGTGTACGGTAGGTGCATCAATGAGGGCTACTTCCCGAAGGCATGGAAATGTGCTCGTGGTTGCTGTGAGGTTGCTTTCGATTATCTTTCGTGGGACAAGGTCTTACGAAGGCTATCGGAGGTTGGCTGTCGTGAGATGGGCATTTGGAGCAGCTATTTCGAGGGTAGAAAAGCGTGTGTTGTTGGATCCTTTGAAACAGTTTGGATGGAGGTTGTTCGGGGTTGTCCGCAGGGGTCCATTCATTTGGAATCTCATGATGGATACTCTGTTGAGGCAGCTCGGGCTGGCATTCAAACTGTGTGCGTATGCGGATGACTTGCTCATCCTGATCGAAGGCCGGTCTCGTGCTGAGCTGGAGAGAAGGGGTGCCCAGGCCATTCGCATTGCTTGTGAGTGGGGTGTAGGGGTTGGTGTGGACGTCGCAGTGGATAAAACGGTGATGATGTTGCTTAAGGGCATATTGTCAACCGGGCGACCTCCACTCATTAGAATTAGTGACAACAGCATTCGCTATGTGACTCAGGTCAGGTACCTCGGAATAGTTGTTGGGGAGCGTATGAGCTTCCAGGCTCATCTCACCCATGTCAGGCATAAGCTGGCAGCTATCGTTGGAAAGGTTAGGCGCATACTGAGGAGTGATTGGGAACTCAGCAGGCGTGCCGTCCGTATCATATACGATGGGCTTTTCGTCGCTTGTGCGGCGTATGGCGCGTCGGTGTGGTATAAGACGGTCATGTCTGTTGTTGGACAGAGTAAGATTCTCACGTGTCAGAGAATTGCACTCTTGGCATGTGTTCCGGTGTGTCGGACGGTCTCTACCGATGCTTTGCAGGTCCTTGTTGGTGTACCTCCGCTTGACTTGGAAGTGGTGCGTCGTAGCATTGCTTTCAGGGTCAAGATGGGACTGCCACTTGGGACGAACGATTGGCTTTCTGCTTCGGAGCTCGAGATTGGGAGAGATAGGTATAAGGCCCTTTTGCAGGGGTGCCTCGTAGATAGGTGGCAGACGAGATGGACGAACAGCGACAAGGGAAGGGTGACATGGATTTCTTCCGGACGTTACGTTCGTACGGGAACACCCTGACTTTGGCTTTGGCTTGAGTCTGGGGTTCATACTGACGGGACATGGCTCTTTCAATGCATTTTTGCATCGAATTGGCCAGACTGAATCAGCGGACTGTCGGTGTGGGAGGGCAATTGAGGACTGGAGGCATGTACTGACTTCGTGCCCGGACTATGATGACGTTAGGGATTTAGATAGTATGGGTATTACTCATACTGCGGGGGTGTGGGATTTCAGTAGGGTATTGTTGGACGATCGTACTTATGGTAGGCTGGGCGTTTTTGCCCTTGAGGTGTTTAGGCGTAGAAGGACGGCACTTTTAGCGGAGGTTGAACCTGCATCACCATCTTAGCGGTCTCCCGGCTAGCCTTTTTCTAGCTTGGCGTCCCGCTGGGGTGCTGACGGTTTTGATGTGTAATGCTGCTTGCTGTGATTGTCTGCTGTTTGCTGTTTCCCGACCTGCTGTTTGCGGCTTGATTTGTGGCTGCGGTTTTGGGTGTTGTGTGTTTGTACTGGTCAGCATTTGACTGGTTGTGTTCTTGTTGTTGTGTATTGTGTCCGTGGCGCACGATGTCACTTTGAGTTCTCCCGTGAGGGTGGCTCCGTTTATTGTTGTGTTGTTTGAGTGTTTCTTGTTTGCTGTTATTACCATCTGGTCACCAGTCCGAAGTTGTTTGGGTCTTACACTGGTAGTAGCATTTATGCTACGAGGCCTGACCGGAGGCTTAATTCTGGTGCCACAGGTGTCGGGAGCCCCAGGAATTTCGGTTCCTGCCCGACTATGGTGAGGCCCCCTTGTGGGGGCAACGTGGTGGCTGTGGTTTAGACCCAAATCGCGGGGAGAGCTATGCTGGCTCGGTGTGGAGTTACATTTTTAACCGGGTGCCGTGACCCATAGATCGGTAGGAGTTTAGATAGTCTCCGGCACCTTACCAAGGTGTGAGGTTATGTCCAAATAACATGGCTTTAAATTGGTACTCACTGGTGATTTTAATCATAGGTGGGGGCGTTGGTGGACGCATTGTATTCACTCGTGCTTTGGCACCGTGAGGTAACGTCCTAGGGCAGGTACTCACGTTAAACCACTGACTTAATGTCTGCATAAAGAAAATACTAAGACGGCTTTTGATTCTCTCTGATTTATTTAATTAAATGTTCGATAATAAATATTTTTTATGGGAGGTGCCACACCTACCTTTCTTGTGAAGTAAATTTTTGATCTTAATGTGCAACTTGATAATAGAATATCATGTGAAAAGTTAAGACTCTATATTTTATAGCACATAAGATCCTCACGTGTTTCTATGGACCAAAAACTCCTTTTACCCCTTATTAGCCCTCAAAGTGCAATTAAAAAATTGCAATTTTGTATAATCCATTTAAAGGGATGATGAATGTTAGGAAACAAAAACTTTGCTTTAAGACAAAACAAACCGTGTCACTCCAGAAGAAAGTCAATAATTGTTTTGATCGTTTTCCATTGATTTTAATGTTCCCGAGATCTAATTTTGAAAAGAGCACCTTATTGTACTTTCGTTAGCTTGATCTATAAGGTGTGCTTCAAAATGATAAGGTCACCATAATATTTGCTCAATTCATCCAGACTATAAAATGTTATGTATGGTCAACTTATTAAAAAAAATTCTACGTTCAAATAAGTGCCGGTAAGCCGGTTTCGCTCGCAGAGATGTACCGTTATATTATGTTTATTTAAATTTTTGTAAATAAGTGCAAAATTCAATGCAAAGACCTTATCAAAATGATGAGGTCAGTGATTAATAAGCAATTAATCTAATCAGAAGGTATCACAATTGTTATTATTTTTTTTTTTTGTAATCATTTATAATTTAAATAATATATACACGATGTGGGTCGCGGGAAACTTTTGTCACCTTATGAACAAGGACAAATTGTGGCACTTCATTAGCAGGGATTGAGTATGCGTGGAATGGACTGGGACGATCTTTTATTTTTGTGCAAAATTTTCTCAAACACAGAAAATTATGGAAAATTAAAAAGCACGGGTCTTCCAAAGGTCCTGACTATCCGTGAAACTCGGCTAATTTCACGAAAGGCAGTGACATAACATTTTATAGTTTGGATGAAGTGAGCAAATATTAAGGTGGATGCGAAAATAAATATTGGGTAAATTTTTTGTCGGTTAATAAAACATATTTCATATTTATTATACTGTTACGTTTTAATGTTTTTAAAACATTTAAGTTTATTAAATTGTGTTAAATAAAATAAATAACACGAATTTATTGTTACTTATACAGTCCTTTTTATTTCCACACTTTAACTTTATACAGTAACTTGTTTAACTTCCACTTTATACAAATTATTCAACACTTATTAACGCCTTAGCACGTCTTTACTCTTTGACTGTTAAATTACAAGTGACTCAGTAAGCACAATGCGCCGCCATTTATTGTAAATTGATATTAATTTCGAATGTATTAGCAAAATCTACAACCTATTCCTTAATTGTAATGTAAAGTTTTATTTAGAAAAAAATGTATTGCAAAATTAAAGATACAGGGGCAAAGATAATCAGGCAATCAAAAATGATAATGCATACATTTTCGTAAGTATATTTAGGCACTTACAGTCAAGGAAAAAGTCTATATACACTCTACGATTTTGAAGTTTTAGAGAATTAGTGGCGAAACTTGAAAAAGACATTATACTAGTGCTTAAGGATAAGATTATCTGAAGGAAAAAATCATATAAAAAAATGTAACTTAAAAGCTATTAGGGAAAAACATAATAATTAGCAGGAAAAAAGTCTACTTACAACGTGCAATTATTAATATCAAATAGAAATTTAAAAACAAAGAAAGCGAAATAATACTCGTAGTTTTGACTTTGTTGATTTATTCAAATTTACGAGCATTACAATTGTTGAAGTGGAGAAAGTGATAATAAAAAAGATATTATTTGAATATTTATCCTAGAAAATAGCAAATCTGTAGTATAAATAAGCAGGGTAGGGAAAACTGTATTAAACAGGGGCCACAATTAAATAATTATTTGGTAAATAAAAAAATGTGTGTGAAGATAAATTCGAATTTGAAAGCCCAAGACACCAACCTTACTTTTTTAACATACACAAATTTTGCGTTAACAGAGTACTGTTAAGAGATTAACAGTGATTGCATACAAAATGTAAAATATCTTCAGAAGATAAGTGAACATATCTGGAAAATATGACGGTGCTCCCCTATACCACTATATACAAATGTTTGTGCCAAGGGTCCTGTCTAGAGCCCATATAGTGGTATGTCTGGAAAAATCACTGGATTTGAGAAAATCGAATTTTAGAAAATCGCCTTTTTGAAAAATCTGAAATTTCTTGGGAGGATGAGTGGCTATTTCTCTAAAATACGGAAGTGCACACAAAATCAATAAATAAAAATTTAGTTTAATTCCTAATTACAAAAGCTACTCATGTTTTGTTTTTTACTTTAACAAAAGGTACATATGTTGTATAAAGAAATAAAACCAACATACATACGTACGTATGTTATTATGCGGGATTTCCCTTTTTTGACTTTAATGAAATCCAATTTTCTACCACCGCTTAACAAAGCAGCTAAACGACTAAAATTAAACATGTGAGTAGTAGCATCACGCATAGCACTTGAAACTGATAATTTTTAGCTACTACTATACAAGGATTCGAGTTCAAATCCCAGGCAAGGGTGTTTCCTTTATATATTTGTTTTATTATTTTAGTTTTAATTTTTATTATTTTTTTTATACATAAATAAACTTAATACAATAAATATTTTTGCTTCAGGCTTAGATTGAATTCGGCACTTTAGATGCAAAAATATTACAAGTAAACCTTTTTTCATTGAAATTCAAACCCTGCCTGCATTGAGTTTATTTACATATGCATGTACAGTATGTACCATATGTATATTAAAAACCTTCCGAATCAAAAATAGAAAAAAAGCAAATATTAATAATTTAATTCGATCTTGCCAGGGATTTGAACTTGAATTTTTTTAAAACATCTAACAAATGTAAGAATTTTCAGAATTTAACATGGATTATGTGCATACGTACATGGTACATACATATATACATTGTATGTATATTAAAACCTTACTAAATCGAAAAAATAAAATTAAAGAAATAATAAATATATAAAGAAACCCCTTGCCTGGGATCTGAACTCGAATCCTCGTATAGTAGATGAAAATGTATAAGATCCAAGTGCTATGCGTGACGCCACAACAGACTACGTCCCTCAGCTGCTTAACTCTTTTGTTAAGCGGTGGTAAAAAATTCGATTGCATTAAAGTCAAAAAAGGGAAATCCCACGTAAATACATGCATACGTACATATGTATGCATGCTGGTTTTATTTCTTTGTACTACCTTTTGTTAAAGTATAAAAAAACAGGAGTAGTTTTGGTAATTTTCACAGTAGCAAGCACAACAAGAATTGATTTTGTGAGCACTTCCATATTTTAGAGAAATATGGCGATAAAGGCGATTTTTTAAAATTCGATTTTCTCAAATCCAGTGATTTTTCCAGACATACCACTATATGGGCTCTAGACAGGACCCTTGGCACAAACATTTGTATATAGTGGTATAGGGGAGCACTTCCATATTTTAGAGAAATAGCCACTCATCCTCCCAAGAAATTTCAGATTTTTCAAAAAGGCGATTTTTTAAAATTCGATTTTCTCAAATCCAGTGATTTTTCCAAACATACCACTATATGGGCTCTAGACAGGACCCTTGGCACAAACAATTGTATATAGTGGTATAGGGGAGCACTTCCATATTTTAGAGAAATAGCCACTCATCCTCCCAAGAAATTTCAGATTTTTCAAAAAGGCGATTTTTTAAAATTCGATTTTCTCAAATCCGGTGATTTTTCCAGACATACCACTATATGGGCTCTAGACAGGACCCTTGGCACAAACATTTGTATATAGTGGTTTGTGGGAGCACCTTCATATTTTCCCGAAATATTCATTTATCCTCTGACGATATTTTACATTTTGTATGTAATCACTGTTTATCTCTTAACAGTACTCTGTTAACGCAAAATTTGTGTATGTTAAAAAAGTAAGGTTGGTGTCTTGGGTTTTCAAATTCGAATTTATCTTCACACACATAATAAAAAAATAAACAGATAAATTGGAATTTAATAAATCCAAATCTGAGTTCTAATGATTTATATAACGAAATAAACGAAAAACTTAATGAAATTTACACAACATCTAACAAAAAAAGTATCATATAAAAAAAAGTCAACTAGTCCGTGGATTAATGATGAGCTAACAAAATTGTGTGATTTACGGGATAAACTTTATAAAAAATTTCGAAACAAAAAGAAAATAATAATAAAGGACTTGAATTACAATATAAAAAATTTAGAAATCAATTAAATAAGAAAATAATTGACTCTAAAAACAATTACTATCGCCAGAAATTTATTGAGAATAGAAATGATATGCGCGTTACATAGCAATTGATTAATGAAATAGTTGGAAAGAGAACTAAAAGTATAGATTAAATCATTATAAAAAATTTTAAAAACGAAAATATAAATAATTTCGCCAACTGCCTTGCATAAAACCTTAGGCATAATGTTAATAAGTTAGCCCACAACTGTGACATTAAAACACTCAATACTGTGTAAACCTCACTGCCAAATTCAATATATTTATCACAAACTTGTGGAGATTAAATCTATAATATTTTAAGAACCTTAAATATCAGAAAAGATCCAGGCATTGACCGTATTAGAACAAAGGATTTAAAGCTGAATGCTAGCTTAATTACACCAATAATAACAAATTGAATTAATAGTAGTACGCAAAGCGCGTACGTCTACAAAAATAGTGTTACTAATGATTACAACAACTACAGGTCTATTGCTTTACTTTCAGCGGTTGAGAAAGTATTGGAAGAAGTGGTTGCTGGAAGATTAAATAGTTTCTTAAATAAATACAAAATAATAATAGTAACCAATACGGTTTTCAAAAAGGAAATAGTGTAAATAAACTGTAAGGGAATGTAAAGTAAATGATTGTCTAAGCAAAAGCTTACACTGTTTGGTCCTGTACATTGATTTTAGTAAGGCTTTTGACACACTTTCCCACAAAAAAGTAGTAGAAGCACTGGAAAGAAATAGAATTTTAGGTAATCACCCATGTTCTGAAAAACGTATATCGCTTAAAATTTTCGTTTTCGATTTGAAAACGCCAAACAGGTGTTCTGGCAAACGAAAACGCTAGAAATCTGGTGTTTTCAAGCCGCTAGTGTATGCTGAAGCGATCTGGTCATTTTTATTTAAACTGTACTTGAAAGAGAAAATAAATTGATGTAAAATTAAAATTTAATATGTTCTGTTTTTATTTGAAGAAAAACTTATAACATTTTTTCACAATTTTAATTAAAAATATGCAATTTAAAATTTTGTTTTGTTTTTTTCAATTGTCGGCATAATTTGTTTACTTATAAACTGGCGATTTATGCAAACAGCTGGTCAATTTGATCTTCGAAAAAAATTTGGTGCTAGTGGTGTTAACTTTAAAATTACTTACTCATTTCAAACTTATGATAATATTATTTGAAATTTATTATGTTCACATATTTTAATTAAAAAGTAGTAAACAACCCTTTATAAGAATTCAAAAATAATTTAAAAATTATTCAAGCACCTACAAACATTTACGAGAGATAAAAAAAATTATTCAAGAATCTATTTGTAACCGGCTATCCGTGATGAAACTCACCAATTATTCGCAAGTGTTTATATGTAATATCTCTAAATAAAAAGAAGAAGCATTTGCGGCCATTGCACTGATATTTTACAAATAAAATTAAATAAAAAAGCCGCCTGTTACTGTTTCACAAAAAATATTTAAATTTTAAATACATTCTTAAATACATATATGTAAAAAAAACAAAAACATGCAATGAAAACTGAACTTTTTGTCTATGTAATTATATATGTATGTACTTACGCTTGGTTTGGAATGTCCAAGAAGAAGAATCCCTTAGAGTTTTTTTTTAATTACCTCCTCTCTTGCTTGTAGCTTTTTTAAAACCAATAGAGCAAGTAGGCATTTTAGTTTTAATTGGTAGTTTATTAAATACTTTCAATAAAAAATTTTTGTTTTAAGCATAAAAATAGTCGGTTTCATTTAAAATTTATTTTTTAATAATTCTTTTAGTTGACGAATTTTTATGAATAATTTTTTCTATGTTTATGTTTTTTTATTATAAAACATATGTTTTTTATTTGTTCGAACACAACCTCGAAAAAGGCAAAAGGCTAGCAAAACGCTTCCTTTTCAGAACATGCTTAAATGCGTTTTGCGTTTTAAAAACGATTTGCGATTTGAAAACGCAGCGTTTTCAGAACATGGGGAATACCTTGAGCTGATTGAAAAGTTACCTTGAGTTAAGAACTTTCCGTGTCAAGATCAATGATATAGTAGTTAGTGATGAAATAATAAATCAATATGCAGTTCCATAGGGATCAAAATTGGGACCAATTCTATACATAATATATGGAAATGACTTGCTAAATGTACTTAAAGATAGTAAAAATTTTGCCACTGCAATTATTGTCGCCAATAAAAACATAAATACCGCCACCAAAGATATGCAGCGACAACTAGACATTGCAGCAAAATGGTGTCATGATATTGGCCTAGTTATAAATGCTTCCAAAACAAAAATCATGCATATAAAGCCGTATCATTTATCGAATTCGCCTATAGATATAAAATTTCATGATAACGAATGCTTACATCAGCAAGTGCTACACCCAAATATCTACGACGACAGGTGCACTACAAGAACTGAATTTGTACCGTCATACAAATATATAGGCGTTTATATTAACAGTGACTTTAAATGGAGGACACAAGTTGAAAGTATTAAAAAAAAGCTACGAAAATCAGCCTACATTTTATACCACCTAAGTAACTGTTCAATGCGCAGCGTCCTGAGGCAATTATATTTTTCTCTTGTTGAGTCCTATATAAGACATGAAATTGCTGCATGGGGCAGTGCTACACACTGTAAGAGTATACAAAAAATTCAAAATCGAATATTAAAAATACGTTGGAAAAGTTACAGAACATACGCAAACTCAATTAATAATAATAATACTACAACGAATGATCTCAGCACAATAAGTAATGTAAACTACACAATAAACATCAATATAAGTATAAACAACAATGAACAAATAGGTACGGGCAATACAAGAATACTAGATTTAAACAACGTCAGCAGAAAAAACAGCATATAAATATAAACATAAGCAGCGAACAAACAGACAGAAGCAACACAAGAGAGCAACAATTCCACAACACACGAATACGTCAATTAAACACTGGAAACAGCTAAAGACCTAAAATTTCTGAATGTTAAAGGTTTATTCCATACAAGTCTGGCAAATGAATTCTTCAACAACAGTAAATATTTACACGTTATAAATCATGAATATAATACACGACGTTGGGAGCAGAAACAATATAAGGTTGAAAAATTTCACAACAAATATGGAAGAAACACTCTCAAGGTCACTCTGCCCACGATATTTAACAAATTGCCAACTGATATAATTAATACTAAAAATAAATATAAAAGAAAGAAACTTATTAAAAATTTCTATATCAATTCGCAATGAATGTATTGAGTATATTTTATACTATGTCTTATATATTTGAATTTATAATTTAATTATGTATTTGATTAGATTGTTTAGGTACTCGTATTAGATTATCTTTATTCCTTCCTGCTGTCAAGCCATTGGCTTAGCGGGGCTAAAATTAACCATAAAGAAAAGTAAATTTGTAAACTATAACAATAAATAAACAATAATAAATAATAGATACATACCTATTTCAGTTTAAAATATGGTAGTAAATTTCCAAAAAGAAAAACAAATCATATAAAAAAATTGCTAAGACAACAAAACTCCGTCGTGCTCCAGACGATCTTTAGAAATTATAACAACAACAATAGTACCGAAAATAAACCACGCTCTGGCAGATCTAAGAAGCTTTCGAGACGTGATGTTACAAGTGTTGTGAAATTATTCCATCAGAATCCGACAATAAACGCCACAGAATTGGCGGTAGGCATCGATGTTCCAATTAAACTGTTGCTCTACAAGCAATAATAAAAGTTTTACATGACAGTGGATTTCATAGCAGAACAGCACGCAAGAAGTAACTAATTTCAGTAAAGAATCATTGACTTCGTCTCATGTTTGCTAAAGTACATATAGATAACGATATGGATCTTATAATCGTGTTATATTTACCGACGAAAGTAATTATAACATTTGCCGTTCCAAAGTTTGGACAAAACCAAACATTGCACTCGATCCAAATAATATTATACCTACAGTCAAACATTGTGGAGGCAACGTTGGGCGCCATGGCGTCAAATAAAGTGGCTCTTTTGGCTTTATTCGTTGGTAATATTGATCGCTATTGTTGTACAATCATATTGGAACAAAATTTTTCCTGGGATACCAATGAATTTTTCAGTAAAATAACGGCCCTAAGCATACTGCGCACTTTTTTGGAGACTGGCTTCTTTACTATGCTTCAAAATAGCGAAATTCACCACCACAGTCACCAGACTTAAACCCAATACAAAAAAAAATATATTTAATAATAAAAATATATTTAATAATAATAATAATAATATTTTTTTAAAAAAATATGACATTAGTAACCGTGAAACATTAAAATTTGCTCTTATTCGTTCATGGGTCGAAATAACACCCTCCATTACAGAGAATTTGTTGACAGTAATGTCCCGTCGTCTTCAAGCGCTTATTGATGCCCAATTTTATATATACAATTTTTAAATAATAATTCTTTTTTGTAAGATGTATGTAAACTTTTTTCCTATGTATTTTTAATATTTTGGTTATTGTTCTTTTTATTATGTAAAAGAATTACTTTTTTATTTTATAAATAAACTTATTTATTAATGCCTTAAATATTAATATAAACATTTTTTTAACTTTCTTCACAAACTCTCTAAAACCCCTAAATCAATTATAAATGTAATGGAGTTTCATTACCACTTAGTTAAAGATGTTTTTATTAATAACTTTAAAAAACATCGTTAGAGAAACGGGACTTTCACGTAAATATAAAGTTTGGTTAGTAGAATAACTCATATTGACTTAAGTCGACTTAGACAGTTATTGACCACAGATACGTATATACATATATTATTTCTTAAAAGTATTTTTTTATCAATTGTAAGTATCTTCCGTGTTGTTGTATTAAAATTATTGATTCATTTTAGAGATAATCTTCTGCTCTAAAGGCGAAAAATAGTGAGAAGTCTTGAAGTTAATGGTTTCGTTACAAAAATTACATTTTGAAGCCCTAAGGCCCAGCCATAATATGTGCAGGCTAGCTTCAACGACTGTGCGAATACACGCAATCAAATGTGTTTAACCACAATGTGCTTAACATACTTTTCGTCAAGTTTCGTTTGCTTACGTTTTGAGCGAACCCAATAGGCAAAGGTAATAGATACGTGTGTTATATACAAAACAATAACAAACAAAACACATTGTGCAATGGATGCTCTTGCTTTTATTCGTCACTGAAACAGCGACAATTGAATATGCGTAATCGAGTGTATGCAGATTTTTTAAATTTTTATTTAAACTGTTATTTTTCTTATAATACTTAAAATTGTACACAAAATATTACAAATTGTATATTTTTAATAAAAAATAAATTCATACAGATACTAATAATGGCAATTATCTATACCTATATCTATACATAAATCAGGGCATAATCGCAATTGATCATCAGTTCTATTTATACAATTGTCGAAGTTTATATGAAAAAAATAGGTATGCATAGAATATGACAGTTGCATAAAAGTTAGTTGTTGTAATAATAATATCGAATGCCATTTTTATATATATGTTCACAAAACTTATGTATGTTATGTATACATAATATTCATACCCTGTTAAATTATAATTAAAAAACATAATGCACTTTTTCCCACAAAAGCAAAAGTGCAGAATAACCATTCTTTCCAGTAAACAACATTCTGTTAGCACCGACAACTTCCGGCACGAGTAGCCAAATTATGTTAAGAAATACACTCAGCACAAGCAGCCGAATTTCTGATTTACCACACTGTTGGTATTGCAATCCACAATTAGTATATAAGTTAGTTCAATTTATTAAGTTTAGTTTAGTTTTTGTTAATAAACTCGTCGCAACTGAAATATAAATAAATAAAGAAATAAAAAGAAGAACTAAAATTTTTCTTTAATGTATTCAAATTGAGAATATATACAACATACAATATATAAAAGCTAAGTGTACTGAGATTTTCATGAGGAATTTTGGAACTTACTCATTTTCAAAAAAAGTCAAGAAGTGGCATATATTACGTTAAAATGCGATACATTAAAAAAATTGTCATAAAAAGTGTCATTGGCATGAAAAAGGGTCAAAAGTGATACTTTATTGTCACAACGGCAACGCTGTTCAAAAACTTCGTAACCTGACTAATATAAGCAAGCATCGCTGGTCCAGTGTCAAACTAAATTAAATGAAATATTTTTATTCTGTTTTATTTTTTATTCACGTGAGTGTACGTGACGGTTAGTAATAAAATTTAGGTAGTGTATGAGTGGTTTAGTTGTGGTCATGAGCTTCCTTAATCGTGAGTTTAAAAATTACTTCCCATTCCATCTTGAAAAAATAACCGTTAGTTCCTTATTTAAATAAACTTACGTTATTGTTGAGAAAAAGTATGCAAAATTGTATTATAAACCATAACAATTGACATTGCTTTCATAGTATAAAATTTTAGATCACTGTTAAGTATTGAAAATATTTATTCAAGTTAATTAGTTTTTTTTTTTTAAATTGTATCCAGTGTTAAAAACGAACGCGTGTATCGTTTAGTCGACTTCATCCCATCTAATTTCGTTCGCAGCCCAACAAAAATAATAAAATAAATGTAGATTAAAATCTATTATTTCTAGATTTTATTGTTTGCATTAGACTTATTTTAAAATGAAATAAATTACACTTATTTTAAAGAAAAAAATAATAATTAAAATTTTTTAGTATTTCCCTTATTTTACATAATTGTGTAATAACAATATATTAATTAAAAATAGTAAACCAACAATTTTCAGAGTGTCCACTGAATAATTTCTTTTAATTATTATTTTGAATATTTTAGTACTTTTCCTTATTTTATATAATTGAGTAATGATAAGTGGGCGTGTCTGTGGGCGGATTTGTCTAAGTTTTTATACACGTTTTCCTTAATGTGTAAGTAATCTTTATGCCAAGAATCGTTTTTTAAGTGTTTTAGTTTTTGAGTAATTAATTTTGCCTCCTAAATTTCAAAATCACACACTGTGCAGACGGTCAAACATCAAATAAAAATACGTGTACCTCTTTTAGATATATCAGTCTCTTCGTTTCGTCCCACACAAGGGATGCACAACTCCTTTTTAAAATACGTTCTCAATTGCTTTTTAAAGCACATTATGAATAACAACCTTCTTTATGCAGAAAATATAATTCTATTTAGTGGAGATTTTCTTCCCGTTGTCAGAAACGCCAACAGAACAACCATTGTTGGAAAAAACGTTAGAAAGGTCGCCAATATGGTGTTATGTTCAAACTTATAACTTAACTCAAAATATGAGATCCAATGATCCTCTTTTTACGGAATGGTTGGTAAAATGTTGTAACGGTGGTTACTTTCAATAATTTACAGTAACGAAGCATTTAAAATGCTGAAGCATCATTATTGTAGTAATGATACATACATATATGTATGTAATTGTATCATCATTTTTAACGCCAAATAAATCAATGAACAAAATGTTTCTCAATTTTACTCAACGTCAATTCTGTATCCAAAAATCGGTAATTATACAAAAATTAATTAACATATTATTTCCAATTCGTTACATGAAGAGGATAAATTTATTTCAGTCCTGACTGTGTTCAACGGGAGGAAATAGACAGTGCTCAATTATACCAGAATTAAAAAAGGAATTTTTAAATACATTAAATCAAAATGGCATACCACAATTATAATGTTAATGCTAAACAGGGATTAGTAAATGGTTCAAGGTTAATTTTAACACACTGGGGTGAGTACATTATCACTGCAAAAAATATTCATTAAAAAAAGTGTACTTATACTCCGAATTAAGGCCTGGTTAGCCGAACGATGTATTAGACGTAATGTAGCGTTGAGTACTGTAAGAACGTATATGCGATTATAGAATACTTAAAAACGTGTCATATGTTTGTATATAAGTGATTAAAAACTGAAAAGAAACAGCTGTTTAAATCACAGTGTAATTGTTCGAAGTGTGTACGCTTTGAAAAAAGTACTAAATAGGTTTAAATAGTATTTTTTAATCTAAGTATATAAAAATAATATAATTATAATAATGGTAATTATAACAAATATAAAATACAACAAATTTTATACCAAATTATTGCCAAAAAAAATATTATAAAGTTATTTACCAAAATGCGTTTTTATAAAAAGTCAACACACAAAAGTTTTTCCTTCTTACTGGTTCACGATAGACAAATGTAACCAAATTTTTTGCATACCAAATTAAAGTTATTGGAAATATCTTTTTTGTTTACCAAAATTTCAAGATACTACCAAATTTCAAGATACTACCTTATAATTTACTGCTTTACAAATGTCACATCGTTGAGAAATTCTATTTTCTACAGAATGTTACGTTGCAGCAACGTTACATTTGAATTTAGTAAGCATTTACATTGTTTCCCATATAACAAAAACGAACAGCAGACACGTTATGTTACGACAACGTTCGGCCAATTCTACCTTTAACCTTACACCTTCTGATCCAACTGTACCTTTCCGAATAATTAGAGTACAATTTCTTATAAAAGCTGCCTTGGCTATGACTATTAATATGGTATGAGCAAAACCTAAACAATAATCACATCATAACCTCAAATATGGTTTTTGAAGAAATAATATAAAATTATTTAATAACTCTTGTCACAGTTTTCGCACTTCACTTTTTCCATTTGCTATTTTTCAGCCAAAAGCCGCTGTACCACCTCTTTGATAGCGTTAATGAAACCTTCCTTCGTAGTTACAGTTTTCATGATACACGCATTGTGTACCTAACGCTTACATATTTCTCGAGCTGTCTCTTGCGCGGTTATAAACGCCACAGTTTCAGCAAATGTTGCCTTATGTGTAGTACACACGCATACTTAATATCAGGATCCCTTATGTCATTGATAAACGCTTAAGTCTTAATTTGCTCTACTAGTGGGTGGCTTTCTCCTAAATAACTAAACTGTACTAACCTCCCCACTTCTATTGCAAAAGCTTGGAGCTCTACATTTGGCACCTGCTCTAAATTCGGTTTCTGCTCGTCACCGAATTCACAAATGGCGCCAGCGTTGGCACTGGAGGCTTATCGTTTGTCGCACTATACGTTTCTTCAAATTTTCTTTCCATTTTTTTCGTTATCAACTCTAGAAGTCTCTTGTGCATCAGTCACAACATTAATTTTTTCCATAAGCTTTTCATTTTTAGCGCTAAAAGATTCTTTTATCTGGGCCAAAAGATTTTCATTATCAGTTCTAGAAGTTTTCTTTACTTTGGCGAACAGCTTTTCGTTTTTAATTGCACTTTTCCATCATGTCGGCAAACAATGAATTTATGTCCATACCGCTCTTAGTTGAAAGGGCAGTCATCTCAGGCTTCTCCTCATCATATAACTCATAACATTGGTTTAGGGCGCACCGATTAAACTCCTCTAACAAACGCTTCTGTAATTCGATCTTATTACTAGTTGTTGACAGCTCCAATTTGTTTAACTCTCATTTGAGCCGGTCCACTTTCAATTCTGGCAATTTAATTTTTTCTTTTTATTTGATTTTTTTGCAGTTTTTATTTACTTAATTTAATTTATTTTATAGTATATACGCAATCCTACTTATGACAAACCTTTATAACCTTTTTAATACGTTAGAGTATGTGTATAAAGTAAATAACACGAATTTATTGTTTTACTTAAACAGTCCTTTTTATTTTCACACTTTAACTTTTTACAGTAACTTACTTAACTTTCACTTTATACATATTACTCAATACTTTTTTTTAACGCCTTAGCACGACTCACTCTTTGACTATTAAATTACAACTGACTCATTAAGCAGAATGTGCCGCTTTTTATTTTAAATTTACATTGATTTCGAATGTGCTAGCAAAATCTACAACCTTCTTCATTAATTCAAATGTAAAGTGTTAACACCCAAAAAATGAACTGGTAACATTGTTAACTACGAAATCGATAACACTGTTAATAAAACAAATATAAACGGCATTGTCAAGGTTATCGTAGATTTGAAACAAACCAATCGAATTAATTCCATAATAAAGTTTGGAACTCTAAATGTATTAATCTTGGTATATCATTTTTATTTTCCGTAACAATGCTGTTACACTTTTACCTTTTTAAAAACGTGTATTTATGAGTTCGTAGATTGTAGTTAAAATAAAATAAATCTTATGTTTAGTTTTTAATTTAAATCCTTTATTAACACAGTTTCGTGCACCACTTCTTGTAACCTTTTTACAAGCAATAACAATTTTCTATTTCTAATTACTCCGTTTGCTTGTAAACAACAACAATTACTCGACAGATCATTCTACCTAAAGATCTTCCAACCTGATCGATGTTACAACTTAGGTTCGATCACAACCTTTGCAACCAGAGGTTATCCACACTTAACTCTCCTTACTGAGTTAGCTCCAAATAATCTGGTTTTTTACTTCTCGATTCACTTCACGAGCTTACTCCTTATAAACTCATTTCACACAAACTGTACTCGCTGAGCTTACTTTACTTAAACTGTTTCTTGATCGCATCGGTGTGCTTTATATGGCTGAGTAAACAATACATCGAAAGCTCTCGAACATCTCGATATTTCAGGTAGATTCCATTTTTTTCTTTTAATTTCTTTTTAGTTCTTTTGTAGTCATGCGTATGTAAACATCCACCTCCTTCAGCTCTTCTTAGTTGTTGTTGCTTGTTTATTGTCTGTTACTTGTTTTGTTTGCTGTTGGTTTTTGTTGCTGTGTTATTTTGATTTACTTTATCTCTGCTAATGTGTGTTGTCGATTCTGGTTATTTATAAACAGCACGTATAGTTGTTTTTGCAGCTTTTGTTCATTTATTTTAGCGATGTAACAAACGACAGTTGTTCCCAAACTTGATGTTCGTAACAATACGTTATATCTTGGTATATTTCCAGCGAGAATACAGAACATCTTAAAGGCATGAAGAACTGCAGTACAGACTGGGGTGATTCTTTATGTGCCCTGTAAAAGCAAGCTACAAATCAGTCAAGTAAAGAACATGGAATCGTGGACATATGTGAAGACATAAAATTAAATGATCAAGCTCCAAATATTGAAAAAGGATAAGTTGGTGGCCTTAAAGAAGGTAAATTAGATGATGATGGATTTCTTCCAGATGATGCTTTAGAGCATGGGTGAGCAACCTTTTTAATCAACGGGCTAATATAAATTTTTAAATTTTTTGGAGGGCCTTGCATAAAGTAACACTTTTTAATAATTTACAAAATTTTATTTATAATAAACATTAATATAAAAAATAAAGAATTAAAAAGAAATAAAGATTTCACACACAGATTTTAATGCAAAAAAAGGCAAGTATTTTTAGTGAGCAATTTGGCACTGTTTTTCCGATACAAGTTGATCGATATCAGCTGGAATTGATGAGATGGCTACACGTACGCACCTTTCTAATCGTGCATCACTTAGTCTTGATCGGTGGTCGTTTTTGATGAATTTCATGGTTGAAAATAATTGTTCGCAAGCATACATACGTACTTCTAAACAGAGACATCACTTGCTTTGCATTTTTCGTCAAAAGCGGAAATTTCTCAGGGCTCACATATGATTTATAAAAGGTTTCGATGTTTACTGAAAGAAATACATTTTTTAAATCGGTATTATTCTGATTGACATAATCACTTCCATCTGAAACCCTTTGCGAACTGTATCCACAACGATATTAAATGGTGAAGAAAACATTTTTAGTGGAATCGCTGTCTTCTCAGTTTTGAACATTTGGAATCGTAATTGAAATTCGTTGATTAAAATGTTTATATATGGTGCGTATTTTTGAGAAGTGGTAACGTTTTCTTTTTCTAAATGTGGAAAGTGAGACATATTATTCTGCAAAAGATGCTGCTTACACAATTTTAATTTGCACTCAAATCCCTGAATTTTATCATACAAGTTATGAATAAACAGTCCTTTGCCTTGAAGTTCAATATTAAGGTCATTGAGATGCTGGGTCATGTCGATAAGAAGCCCAAAGTCGCACATCCATTCTTTATTACCAAAATGAGGGAAGTTATATCCCTTCATATCCAAGAACAATGGAATTTCGCTTTTTAAGTTGTATACTCTTTTAAGCATTGCACCTCTACTTAGCCAACGTAATTCGGTATTAAAAACTACATCGCCAACTTAATCGCGACTTAATAAAATTAATTAATTTAATTATTGATAATGTGACATTTGGCATACTCATTCTTTTCGCACACAAATTTTCCTGGTGAATTACGCAGTGGTTAATGAATATTTCCCTTTCTGTGGCCATCTTAATGTCTTGAAACAGCCTTCCTGATACTCCAACCTCTATACTTGACATTGCTCGTGCTCCATCTGTCGATACACCCATATTCTTTTCTAATAAAATTGAAAAATTTTCCAACACAGACTTTAGTTCATCGTACAAGTCTTTGCCGATTGTAGTTCCTTGCATAGGAATCAGTGAACACAATTCTTCGGTAATATTAAAATTGAAGTCAACACCATGTATAAATATAGCCAGCTGTGCTGTATCGCTAATATCGGAACTCTCATCAAGTGCCAAAGAACAGTATTCGAATTTTGCAATGCGTTCACAAAGCCTTGTTGCTATGTTCTCAGACAAGTCTTCAATTTTCCTTGCTATGGAGAATCTTGATAAACTAATGTTTGAAATAATTTTTATTTTTTCAGGAAATGCTATTTCTGCGACAGCAGTCAGACATTCTTTTATCATCTCTCCATCCGCGAAGGGTTTCATTTTTTTGCCAGTATTTGACTGACAACATAACTAGACTTTACTGCGATATTTGATAAAACAGTTTGTTTTTAAAAATATCCTGTTGTCTTTCGAAGTTTATCTCCATTTGATTAAACTTATTTATCCGGAGTTGTCCTATTAGGTTTTTGTATTGTTGTTCATGTTTTGTATCGTAATGCCTTTTTATGTTATATTGTTTTAAAGTCGACACAGTTTCTGAGCATATTAAGCATACAGCTTTATTTTTAAAAAATAACCAAATTTCCACTTTTCTTGGATATTTCTGTGCTCATCCGCAATCGTCCGTTTTTTTGTTTTCTTTTCAGACATTCTATTATGGAAAAAAAAATTTAAAGTTAACAAAGTTTGGGGAAAAACTTAATTTTGAGTAAAGAAAACTCTAATATTACCTTTTCGACAATAAAATTTCAATAACATTTTCAAGAAATACAAAAATTGTTGACTAATTGTGTGACAGAAGCAAACACAAATAACCACAGAGGCGGTGCGTTCGTATTTGATCTTTGAACAAAAGGGAAATCCCCCGTTTTACATTATTAAATTAGTGTCGCCAACACTTCTTTTCAATTTCGCTTTATACAAGTCACAGTTTCACGATGAACTGTAACGGAATTCTATTTAAATCGTGTTGTAGAAATACCGCGTTATGCGGGGTTTCCCGTAATTAATTTTATAATAATATAGTAGCAATTTAGACGATATGAGTTTTCTAGCATAAAATTTAACTTTATGTACATATGTATACATACATATGTACACATACATATGTATACATACATATGTACATATTGTAGAGAACATAAAAGAGTAAACATGTTCATGTAGTTGATATTTGTTTTAATTTCTTGTTCGTATTTATTTTTAATTTTTTAATTTTATTTTTTATTATGAATATTTATTTATGCTGAAAGCTAAAAAGAGATAAATAAATAAAAATTCAAAAATTTTTTTAAACGGAAATGTAAATTTAAACAAGAATAATAAAAATTCTTGAAAAAAATCTTTTACCGTCTAAGCTGGGAAATATTGATGGGAGAAAGTAAATATAATAAACCAAATTTTAAAAATGCTTGGCGAGCCGCAATGACATGTTAAACGGGCCGCAAGTGGCTCGCAAGCCGCGTGTTGCTCATCCCTGCTTTAGAGTCTGTCGCTGAATATCTAATTTTAATGTATAATCTTAAAGAATTTAATTCTTCTGAACAGTTCACATGGATTGATTTTTTTTTGGTAAAATAAAACATCTTGAGATTGGGTTTTTCAAAATAAATGGCCAACAAATTTCCTACTGCCACACCTGCTCCGCAGCAATACCTTAATAGCAGTAAATCTGTGGATTTACGGGAAGATATTAAAAACGATAATTTAATCTCTGAAAGTTCAGCTGGTTCTTCCAAGCTGAAGTCTGCGGATCTGATTGATATGTTTTAGAGGTCTCCTTTTTTCCCTTTGTCTCGTGACAATGTCACTTCTCCCGCACGGTTTACATATTCTGTAAACGTTTACATATTTCTGTGTTTCTACTATTGCTCCGAACTGTTTGGTTGTTGTAAAACCTAAGAGATTTATTATTATTATTCTCGTCTGTCTTTCGAGACCTCTACGGATGATGTTGCTTATTTTGTTAGATCTGAAATTCATAAGCCTTTTGAGTTAGGTTGTTAAAAGATGTTTACAGTTGAAGCTTTGCCTTGGACTTTGATTTAGTTGTGTTTAAGGAGACTAGGCTTAATGATAATATTTTTAATTCAGAGATGAACTCTAGTGATTTTAATATTTTTAGTCCGCTAAGTCTTTATTTCGTATACATTCTATATCTGCCGCCAGGATGTTTATCATCCTATTTTGTTACTGCATATTGAATTTGATTCTTGTTTACCTACGGAAGTGAGGCGCTCATTAGATATAAGTGGTTATTTTGATTTTAGTCGTACTGATTCGTTCGCTTGAATTTTTGCTCTCTTCTATTGATTGGTCGCCTTTACTCAGCTCGCAGCGGTATAACTCTTCATTACTTGATACGATTATAGATGACTTTTATGGAATATTATTTCAATGAGTGTGTTTCATTAGTACCCCATAGGTCGGAAAGTTCTAGTCCTCCTTGAAATTCAGCTAGATTGGCAAGATTGAGGAATGAAAATCGCGGTTGCTTAGGACGTTTGTGAAGTCGAGGTTTTGTTTTGATTATTTGCTTTTGTTCACGGCATGTGCTATTTTTGCTAGATTTAATCATTATTGTTATGCGAAGTACTTAAACAGAGTAAGGTCTGGTTTTGCTACTCACCCGAAGTCCTTTTTTGACTTCCTTTTTGACTTTAATAAAATATATCAAGGTAGGACGATCAAGATTTTATTTGAACGCAATTCAAACGAACTCAAGCGTTTTAAAAAGATTAAAGCGTAACAGTATAAATATGTTTGCCGGCTTCTTTCAATCTACGTGTAGGCAATTTGAGTCCGTCTTAGATTCGGGAGGAATTCTTTCTTATCCTGATTCTGTGGCAAGTCTGTAAAATTCTAATATTTATCAGCTTGATGTTCAGTCTACTCTTAAGTCTTTACCTGGGTTAAAATCTACGCACTTGCCAGAGCCTGATGGAGTTTCTGCCTGTGTCCGTTTTTTTAGGGGCTTTGTCGCTAGTGCTCGAACTAATGTTATTTATACCGATTTTAGAGAGGCTTTTAATAGAATTGATCATATGGTAGTCATTCATAAATTTTCACTGATTGGTATTCCTGATAGACTTCTTCGTTGGATAGACTCTTAACTTTCTTTTAGGATTCAGAAACTTTTGCTTCGGAATATAGCAACGGTTTAAGAAGCTCGTGGTACACCACACCTTTCTGATTCCACCAAACACACATCATTATCTTCTTGCCGAATCGATCTGGTTTTGCAGCCAAAGTTGATGGTTGTCCTGGATTAAATCGTGATTTTTTCCGTTTGGAGCATAATCACCATATGCCTCGACAAGCATTCGTCGCGACTCTGTTCAAAAAATTAATACTTTCCGCCAAATCATCATTTTCTGGTATAAAATTCGCCATTTTTAACACGATAAAAAAATATGATGTTTGTGCACTGATTTGATGTATACCATGGTAAAATTATTTATAAGGTGATATTTAAGAATCAGCTAGCTGGTTTGGTCGCCCTACTGCTGTCAAAATTTTGTTTTAATTCATGTTTTTGATTGTATTTGTGTTTTCTTATTAAAAACAGATCCATACATAACTTTTGTGAAAATGTGTGATTTTTCTACATCGAATTAATTTTGTACCAAATTTAAATAATTCCACAAATTTTTTCCTGTATTTTGCTGTCGCTAAACAAAACACGAACGATTGTCACACTTATGCATACATATGTATATATAGTATTTTTTTTGAGAAGCATCGCGAATTGAAGCGTATGTCTATTTTAATATGGTAGACGGGTTGCTATCATGATTTAAAATATTTTTTATTTTTATTTTTTATTTTTAATAAAAATAAAAATATAATTTTTTACTGGAGTAACCTTTTCCGTGTTGCTGTGAGTTTTTGTGTTGAAACCTTTAAAATGCATTTCGCATTAAAAAGAAATTTAAAGGAATACGTACATTATATATGAGAATATCGTTATCAAAAAAGGACAACTTTTTTATATATATAGATAAGAATACATACCTAAATAGCTTTCACCCGGTGTGCTCTGTGCAACACTCGCTTAACCAATCATTCTCGCTTTTTGGCTGATGTGGGTAACGATGTTACCGTTCTCCACACATGATGATGATGTGTCATATACAAGAAGCTATTTAAGCCAAATTTAAAAAGTTCTACTACCGTTCTCAAGATATACAAAAATTAATAGTTACTATCTATAGGAGTTACCATGCCTACTTAACCGATTCCGCCCACTTGACTGATGATTTGTATTAACTACGAAGTCACTCAGACCAAATTAAGAAACTTACAATCTAATCGTTTTCAAGATATACAAAAATCAGTATTTGATTATTTTATCCAATCCCGATCATATTTGCTGTAGAACTTAGAATATGCACACTGAATCGAAGTACCAAATTTTATTCAAGTACCTTTACCAGGAGCAGAGATAAAGAGATGTTAGGAATTTTTGAACTTTACTTTTTCCTAAACCTTCGCGTAGCAATTACGAACAAAATCGCAGAAGGAACTATTCAAGTTGATCCAGTCGTTTTTAAGTTTTAAGTCTCCGAACAAATCGCAATTCGTTTATATATATATATATATATATATATATATATATATATATATATATATATATATATATATATATATATATATATATATATATATATATATATATATATATTGCGATTTGTTTATATTATATATATATATATATATATATATATATATATATATGTATTAGGGCGGGTCGATTTGTAGGGAATCAGAAAAATCGCCCAGGTGAAAGGAAAATCGTATTCTATGGATCAAAATAAGAAACTTTACCCAAGGAACCATACCTCTAAAATGAATTCTGATGTTCCCAAAGGTCAAATTTTGAAATATCCCACTTCGGCCCATTTAAAGTGTCCTAATCGAGCTTAAATGTATGACCGACCCCTACATTCAGGCAAAAAGGAATTTGAAATACCCAATGTAGTTATATTGTGTTGTTGAAATTTTTTCAGTATTTCGAAAGACTCAACATAAATGTAAAGAAGTAAAGAGCAAAAAAATACAATAAAGAAAAAGAAGGAATTTAAAAAAAAGATTAAAAAAAGTTAAAAAACATTTGAAAATTCTTTTTAACATTCCAACAATTTAAAATATATACATATTTGCTATATTTTTTGACATCTTTTGTTGTACTGTGCTGGCGTTTTGAATATTTTTCCAAGGTGAGTGCCAACTAAAAAATTCTTAACACTCTTGATTATGGTTTTGGTTTAAGCTATATTTAATTTTAAGTATTGTTGTTCTATTTTTTCAGCGAAATGTATCCATGAAGCAACAACAACATCAACAACTATCGGAAGCCCAATGTCATATACCCAAGCATGATGTTACTTTTTTGGCGCGTGTTCTGGTTTGACTGATCTTAATTTACCAACCGAGCTGGATATCTTTAGATATAAATTTTACTCGAGCGAACGTGCTAAAAAAGAACAAAAAAGTTTTCCTATAAATCATTCACTACTAAAGTAGCAAATAAGTTTATTGGAATTTGGAAAAAACTTGGTATAAAAATAATGCCGAAAATAGCGCACTGATTAAATTGAATAGATTGCTCAATAAATATCAAGCCGAAGGCAAGCAAAGATACTATAACCCATTTCCAGAGTTTGTAAAATCTCCCAAAAAATTTCTACATTGAAAAACGTATATGCGATTTGAAGCAATCTGTATATATGTACATGCGGATTGGTTCCAGAAAGCCTCAAAGAGCTTATGCACGATCAACATAATCAGAGAAGACTAACATTCGAAGTATTTGTAATGGAAAATGAAGAGCAAGGAGCAACGGTTATGTCATCAATGCCGAACAATGCATCCCGATGATTCAACATACGTACCGCCATCAGTTGAAGAAGATATGAATAGAAGCAATAGTTCGCAATACACAGAAAGATACGATTGTTTTAACTTTGCCTTGATGTGTGGCAGATTTGGTGTGCCTGATATAGTAGTATCGGCATTGGAAACCGTTCTTTTCTAAGATTTCGAAATAAAAGAGACGAGAAGTGCTTTGCAAACGGTTAAACGATACCAATTTGTTATCGCTTTCATTCGATGGTAGAAAAGATGATACTGTAACAAGAGATAAAATTGATGGGAAGTATCATACTAGAAAAAAAAATTGTTATTTTGAGAGAACCAGGTTTTCAATTGATTGGCTACGTAAGACTGGAACATGAAACGGCTGAATAAAAAACAACCAAATTAAATGATTTTTTTCAACGATAAAAATATATCACTGGATGCATTAATTGGTATATGCACTGATGGTGAGCCAACAAACACTGGGCCACACTATGGAATTATACGACGATTTGAATTGCTGTTAAGAAGAGCATTGTATTGGTTCGTTTACCTTCTACATTTTAGCCAACTTCCGTTTCGGTATTTGTTCCAAGCTTTCGATAAATCAACCAGCACTGGACCAAGATCGGTAATCGGAAAACTGAGCAATCAAATCGAAACTTGTAAAATTCTTCCGGTAAGTAATTGCTATCACTTATTTATTATAATTGTCAACCGGTTTTAATTATTTGACTACTTTATTTCACTATTTTCAGGTGGTGAATTGAATAATATATTGCGTTGAAAAATATACCCCTTGCTCCAGAAAAAAAAAATGAATTTTCCACCGATTCGAAGTACTTCTACGACATTGCTCATGCAATTTCTAGCGGCATGGTTTCGGTGGATCTGGGTAACATCAAACCAGGGAAAATTGTACATTCTTGCTGGCTCACCAAGGCCGCTTCATTATTACGATTATATGTGGCAACAGAAAATCCATCCGAAAATTTACGGATTCTGCTTGAATTTATAAATAATTGTTATGTGCCAATGTACTTCAATTTCAAGTATTACAGCTCTGTCGTGTACGGTAGTGTATTATTTTTTAGTTTCATTTGTTGGTCAGGGTTTCTACAACCTCCTTTAGGCACTATTGTAAATCAAGTAATTCAGATTATTCATATTATGCGCATTCGGAAAATCTCTTGCTATTTTTACCCTGTTTCTAATTTTTGATTGGTTTTAAGCCTGAAATCTGTATAATTCTGTAATTTAATTGATAATAGAACATTTTAGTATAAAGACTTGCTTGTGTTATATTTTCAATAATTTTCTAATATTGTTTTTTGTTCGCATGAGTTACATATCACCAATTTTGATCAGTTACAATAACAACATTAAGTTTTACTTGAAAAGTGATCAGAACAAAATATAAACACTCTCACAGCAACAACATTATAAGAATTTTTATATAAGTTAAGGCATTTAATATTATTAGCTTATCCTTTTTTCTTTTTGCCATAATTATCATTAATAAAAAACTGTTAGTATTTGCTATAATACTTTTTATAATATATTTTGTTACTCAAGAGAGAATTCTTAAGAGGTTCATATGAACCTCTCAAGTTATAATTATGCGTATGCTTTATACTTTTGATAACTGGTTTTGTAAGCTATCCTCATAGTAAGTAGTGCGAATAGTATTTAGTATTAAATTATCATTAAAAAAGAAAAGATTATTAATAAAGTGATAAAATTGTAAAACTAAAGAAATTGATTTCATCACTTTAATAGAGTAAAATTTAAGAAAAAGCTAATTTATACATAAACAAAATAGAATATATTATAACACAAAAAAGTTAATTATCAACTATAAGAACATTTTCTATTTATTGAAAGTAAGCAGAACTTATACACAAATAAATAATACTTTAAAGCAACAACAACAATAATAAAGTAAACATAAATACAACAGTGTGGTTATAGTTCCCATCAAATACAACCCATTGAAAATCTGCAGAAGTGTCTTATTTAAGTGGTTTGGTGTATTTGCTAATTGGTGGCGCCATCTTGTGTTTTATAATTAATCTGCTATTACCCAACAAACATTTTTCTTTTGGTGAGAATTAACTGAGAGTACATATTAAATATGAGTACTTCAGGGTCAGAATGTTTGAATAAGATTTGTACTGCTAAGTATGACGACGAAAGAATGATAAGTTGTTGGTTGTGCCGTGGTCTTCGCCATTTTAAGTGTTGTGGACTCAGAACACTATTCGCTGAGTCTATTCAAAATTCTAAGGGCTTAAAGTGTTGCTGTCCTGATTATAGTCATATTGATGCTGAATTCTACCGTTTTTACCAGAGCACTAAAAATGCATTCATTAGTTTGTAGAACAAAATGTCCGCTTTGTCTGATGAAATAGCGGCATATGATAATTTATTTGATGATTTTAAGCAACTTATGAACTTACGTTCGCCCGAGTCTTCCTCAAAACGTCGTACATCGGCTATAAATAAGAATAAATCGAATAATGTGATTATTACATCAAATAATTTATCACTATACAACATCTAGACTTGCTGTAGCTATTAATTACACCAATGATGCTATAATTTCTCCTGCGGTAATATCAGTTAACACAACTGTAAATGATTTAGTTGTGCTTTTTGCTTATCCAGTTTCTGAACCGTCAATTTCTAAACTTGCTAAACATGCTAACACGGCTGCAATTAATACTGATGTACCTTCTGTTGATTCTGTGCCTGCTCCCTCAACTTCTGTGCTTCCTAAAAATGTTGATAACTTAATGTTTCCTAGGGAATTGATTGTCCTCACCATCCTTTGAGGACGTCGTATTTTATATAAAGTCTAAATTGGGAACATTTGTCGACAGTTTTGTTTCCAAGTTTACATATACACAACCTAGAAGTATTTTTTTCCACGTTACTCCTCTTGGGAGCATATGGCTTCCACAAAGCATTTCCATCTAACAAGGTTTACTGTTGTTGAGTTTGCCTCCTCCCATGTTAGGTTGTTCTGTCTCAGTACTTGGATAATTGTACGTCTCCAGGTGTTTTTTTGGTCGAACACGATTTCTTGAGCCTTGAGAATTCCACTCGAGTGGCATTCTGGTGATACTCTCTGGACTTTTTCGGATGGTGTGACCAATCCACCCCACTTTCTTTTTCTTATATGTTCCAGTATGAGTTCCTCATTAGTCATGCTCCACAGCTCTGTGTTACTTATGGTGTCAAGTCAGAATATTCTGCATATGATTCTGAGGCACTTGTTAATGAATACCTGGAGTTTCTGTGTGATGTTATTCGATACAAGCCAGGTTTCCATGCCATACAGCAGTACTGATTTAACACATTAGTTGAATATTATAAGCTTAGTCTTTCTGGATATATGTGAGCTTCTCCATACTGACTGCAGTCGTTCAAATATCGCCCTCGCTTTTTGAGCCTGTCTGTTTCTGCACCATCGTTTGTAGTCATTGTACTTCCTAGATAGCAGAAGCTATCTACATACTCGACTGGCTGACCCTGTAGCATGATGTTTTCCGTGCTCGTGTTGTTTATTCTCATTACCTTGGTTTTCTTGATGTTTATCTCAAGTCCAACACTACGAGCCAGTCTTTCTAGGTCCTCTAGTTTCGACTGGATATTGGAAATCTTATGCGTGTGTAGAGAAATGTCATTTGCATAGTTCAAGTCTTCGAGTTGGCGTGAGAGACTCCATGTGATTCCTCTTCTCTTCGAACAGACTTTGGTCATTATATCATCCAGCACGATGGTGAATAGATGAGGTGATAGTGGGTATCCTTGTTTAACTCCAGCATTGGTGTGGAATGGTTGACTGATGTTCCCGTTGTGAAGAACTGGAAGTTCTGCATCCTCACCCACCGCTCTGATTATTCAAATTATCTTCGAGGGTACTCGTTTTGTTCTTAGTGCTTTCCATATAGCCGTTCGCCTGATAATATCAAACGCTTTTTTGAAATCGACGAACAGTAGATACAGGGCTTGCGGTCTGAAGCCAGCTTATTCGTCTCGCAGCCTCCTCTGTATTACGACTGCAAGTATTTTATATATGGTATTAAGTAGAGTAATTCCTCTCCAATTATTACAGTCTTTAAAGCCGCCACTTTTTGATAATTTTACAATGATGCCCTTCTTCCACGTAGGAGGCAGCCTCTCCCACCAGCCTCTCCAACCTCCTCTCATACTGATGTGATGTGAGGCAGTGGAAGTTCAGCTGTGGTCTGGATGTCAACCCGTAGAATTTCCGCTGGTAGTCCATCTTCGCCTGACGCCTTATTATTATTCAATTTACCAATCGCCTCTTTTATCTCATTCAGATTGGGACGGTTGCATGGTATTCTTAAACTGTTTTCCTCCTCTATGTTCCCAACTGTTTCGCTGTCCTCAGTAGTGTTCGTGACGTTACTAATTTCATTGAAATGTTCTCTCCATATCTGTGTTTGTGCATCATTGTTCGTTATCAGTGTACCATTTCGATCAGCAACAGCTTGGTTCCTATTACACTTTTGATTAGTGAGATAGCTAATCTGGTGTAGTTTTATCATATCATTTTGGCCAGCTGCTTCTTCTGCTGCCGTTGCCAGTCGTTTCAGGAACTTTCTTCTGTCTCTTCTTGCAGCTTTCTTTACCTGTTTCGCCAGTTGATAATATTGCTGCCTCAATGTATTGTTGATATTCAGCTGCAGTTTCAGTTCCATTCTTTGAGAAACCAGGTTCCAAGTGTAATCCCATATCCAAACTCTTCTATTTGGTTGCACTACACCAAGTGTTTCCTCTACGACTTGATTACATATTGCTCTGATATCTTCACATGAGTGACGTTGGTTTGTTGGTAGCCGTTCATGGATTGCCAAGGTTAATGCCTGCCTGGTTGATTCATTCTGGAGTTTTTGTAGGTGGAACCCTCTTCGTCTTGTGTGCCTGATGGTGCTTCTTTAACATTTCAATTTAATCTTTATTTCACCAGTGATGAATTCGTGGTCACAGTTCTTCTCCTATTTCTGACATCTGATAAAGAATTTCTCCATCTCCTGCTCACGCATATGTGGTCTATCTGATTGCGTGCATTGCAGCGCGGGAATGTCCAGGAATATTAGTGTATTTCCTTATGCGGGAAGATGGAGCCACCTGTAACTAGTTGAAATGTTTGGTACAATTCTATTAGTCGCTTTCCGTTCTTATTCCTGATTCCACAACCGTGTGTTCCCATAGTGGACCGGATGTTATTACCTAGAAGTATAGCATCATTTCAAATTTCTGTTCCTGCTAATTTTTATGAGAAAATTGTGGACCCTTGTTTCTGGCCAATGAATATTTTTGTTCGGGAATTTTTATTAAAAGATAATTTGGAATCTAAAAATGAAAACACTTCTCGTCTGCCATCGAAAAAATTCAGCTGTTCCAAAAAACTAATTACATCTAGAGATCGTTTAAATATGATTTACCAGAATGTGCGTGGTTTAAATATTAAATTGTCAAATCTTTTAGTAAAAAGTTTTAATTTTATGTACGATATTATTGTCTTTACTGAGACCTGGCTAAATAATAATGTTTTTAATGCTGAGGTGCTTTGCAATAATTATGAAATATACAGATACAGTCGGAATGAGCGTAGAGAAGGTGTTTCATTCTTTCCATTCATTATATCCACCATGGAACTTAAGGCAACTGGCCCGGCTAAAAAACCTCAAGAATAAATATTATAAGAAATATAACAGGTGTGGCTCGATTACAGATTACGGGAAGTATTTCGTTTGTCGTTCAGAATATAATCTGCTTAACTATACCTTATATAAAAGCTATTTAAATAAAGTAAAAACCAATTTCGTGTAAGACCCAAAGTCCTTCTATGCATTTGTCAATTCGAAGAGAAAATCCAGCGGATTTTCATCGGTTATGAAATTTGATGGTAAAATATCCTGTAATTATGATGTCATATGTGATATGTTTGTCTGTTGCTGTTTATAATGATGAAAATAAGTACCCTTATATGCTTACATTGAATCAAATAACATCCTCTCCTACAGTGACAGTGACATTTTGAAACACTTAAGATGGAGTTCTGAGTTGCATTTTATATCGATGTGCGGAATAATTCGTTACACCTCTGACTTTATTGTTTAATGTTTCGGTTAAGTATGGCTATTTTCCTAAGTTTTTGAAGGATTCATATTTCTTACCGCTTTTTAAATCTGGTAGTAAATCCGATGTAACAAATTATAGAGGCATTTCTAAATTGAGCGCTATTCCGAAAAAGTTGGAAAAACTAATTGCTGATTTTCTCTGCCATAACACTTCGACGATAACTTCATCTTATCATGGTTTCAAAAAAGGCTGCTCAACAATAACTAATGCTCTCTCACTTAATTAACGCTGTATTTACCCAAGGAAAACAAATTATTAAAAATAAATTATTTATAAGGATTTCAGTAAAGCTTTTGATAAAGTGAATCATATACTTCTGCTGACTAAATTGGATTAGTTGCGTGTTTGTAAGATTAGCTTAAGCTGACGGGAAGGAAGCAGGCTGTACGAGTTTACATTAGTACTTCTAAATACATTTGTTTTCTTTAGGGTGTTCCCCAAGGCAGTCATCTAGGGCCACTCCTATTTTCTCTTTTAACTGATGATCTTCCCAATGTTATCAACTTTGCCAACATATTGATGTATGCTGATGACGTAAAATATTTCTTTCGTTTAATGATTATGTTGATCACGTCTATCTTCAAAATGTTTTAAATAACTTTTTTGTGTGGTGTAAACACAACATGTTGGAGCTGTATTTAAAAAATTTAAATGCATGCGTTTCTCTAGGAGTAATGTAATGGCTATAAATTATTTACTGGGTGGTTACCAATTAGAGTTTGGATTCATATGTTGATCTCGGCATTTTAATCGACAGTAAATTAAATTTTATTGATCATATTAATTTGGCTGTGAACAAAGCTAGAGGTGTTCTTGCGTTTATAAAGCGGTGTACTAAGGAGTTTTCTGATCATTACATTACGAAACAACTCTTTGTTTCACTTGTAAGACCTATTTTGGAATAGGGATCAGTCGTATGGGATCCTTACTATAATATTCATATCAACTGCATTGAATCTATTCAGAAACAATTTTTATTGTTCTGTTTGCGTCACCTGGGTTGGAATTATTTGGAACTGCCTTCTTATACTTGTAGACTATCTTTAATTAAACTGCCTACTCTTAAAAGCCATCGTGCCATGTTAAATGTATTGTTTTTTATGAACCTTCTCAATGGGTATATTTGTTGTGAGTTTCTTTTAGAATCTGTTAAATTTAATGTCGGTTGTCGATATGCACGTCATCAAAAACCTTTATATGTTCAAATACATATGTAGATCAAATTATGCTATATATATATATTTTGTCCGAATTTGTTGATTTTTCATTAAATATTAATATTATAAAGCACAAGATTGTTATTTTTCTTAATACTCGATAAATTTTTACCTTTTTTCCTTTTTTGCTGTACCTAAAATGTAATGTAAAATTTTTATAATATAAGCTTGTACTTCTTTTCGTATTATACATATTTTGTAATTAGTCTGTAAGGATTAAATCTATTGACCAAATTGAGTAAATAAATAAAATAAATAAAGATGATTCACCGTTTAATGATCTAAACATTTTAGTTTTTTTTATTATTAAGTTGTATTAAAACAAAAAAAAAAAAAAAAATAAATAAATAAACTCCAAAACAAAACAAATATAGCCATTTCGCTGGTCATCTCATGTAGTGCAAAAATGGTGATTTTTTGAAATTTTTGTATGGGGACCCCCTAGAGAGGTTCCGGAGTTGTGCTACTAGCATGGGTGGGTCGGACCTCTAAAGTTAGTGGGGGTCGGTCCTACAGTTAGACTCGATTGAGACACTTTAAATGGGTCAAAATGGGATTTTTCAAAATAAGGAACATCAGAATTAATTTCAGAGGTATGGTTCCTTAGGCAAAGTTTCTTATTTTGATCCCTAGAATACGATTTTCTTCTCGTTTATTTATATATTTTTACTTTTGACAGCTGTTTTTTTGTTTCACTAGGGCCACTTTTTGACATTACTAGAGGCAAAAATACGCTGTTGGTTTTGTATTGTTGTAGGCTGCCAACAACTTATGTAATTTCATAATGATGTATACTGAATATGTTTGACAGATGTCATTGCCAACACAAAAAAATAAGGGTAGTTCCCCATGAAGACCTTTGTATATTGACGCTCACTTCATACTGGTATTCTCTAACACCGTTGATGTTTCTTCCGGATTTTCGAGCTTTGGGTCCGCTTTTGCTCTTGTTATTTCTTAATGATCTTCCTGAGGTATTTTCTGACTGCAGTGTTTTTATGTAGTGTTCTTATGTTAAATTATTTTATACTTCTAATGATGTTTTTGGTCAGACTGTTTAGCTACGGAGTATTGATGTCTTCGTTGACTGGTGCAGAATAAATTTAATGGATATCAACCTGGGAAAATGGAAGCATATGGTCTTCATATGGTTTCCTCAGGAGTGTAATTCCGTTACTACCTTTCTTTTATTTATCGATCATGTTAGTATAATGACTAGAAGGCTCGGACTGTTCTAGGTTTTGTAGAAAGATGATCTAGGAAATTCACTGATCCTTATATTACGAGACAGTTGTATTTTTAGCTCGTTAGGCCGATTTTGGAGTATGCCTCGGTCGTTTGGAATCCTTATTATTGATGTCATATTGATTTAATTGAGTCCGTGTAGAAGCATTTTTTATTATTCTGCTTATGTGGCTTAGGGTGGAATTATGTTGATGGATTTCCTTCGTATGAGGCTAGGTTGGGTCTGATTAAACTTCCCACATTGGAGCATAGAAGAGCAGTTTTGGGTATTTCTTTTGTTTGCAACCTTGTTACGTGTCATATTAATTCTGGGTTTTTACTACTAACCCTGAATTTTAGCATTTGTTAAATTTTCCCGTCACTGTCGTCCACTTGCATATGACTCCTACAGGGCAAACTACATATATAAATTGGTTTCCTTTTCGTAGTATGTGTATCAATTGTTTTCATGTTCAGCTTGTGATTAAGTTCTGTAGCTGATTTGTGTTCTCGTTGCTATATTTTATTTGCTTGTATCCGCTACAGTTCGGACTGTAGTGTATACATCCATACGTCATGGAGATGAGCCCTCCGCGGTCGGGTGGGACCGTTCGAGCAAAAAAATAAATGCCGAATATATTTCCAAATAAGAAACTTAAACAAGAGACTGAAAATTCAAAAGATTAAGCAAAGAATTCTGAGATACAAAAAAATTATCGAAATTAATCATTAAGAATTCCATAATAAAAAAAATGAAACAAAAAATGCGTGCCTTATACACTAGGCAGCAGAAATATGCGCACAGATTATATGGTATACTTTAAGGTCTGATAAACTTTTGAAATACATATTATGTTACATACATACACATGTATGCGTTTTCCTTTTGTACTTGATAGCTTGGATAATGATAAGTAACCTTAAGACAATAGTATGTCAAGTTTGTACACACGCAAAATATAAATAAAATATATAAAATTAAACAAAGATTTATATATGTAATTCAAACTGGGTTTTAATAAAAATTCGGGTACCACAGACTAATAAGAACTTCATTAAGTTGTTTTGGCATTGATGCAACCAATTTTTAATAATTAGCTCGAATTAGTAATTAGAGCTTCTTATTTTTTTATTCTAGGCTTAGTATCGTTCGGAAAATATTCTTTGATGTTCTTAACCGATTTCGCATTCACTTTTCGAGTAAATTCCATAAATGTTCTATTGGACTTAAGGCCGGTTTGGAGTTTTTAATTGATATATGTAACAATAATATGTAATTGATATATTGATAACAACTCAAAACATATTGCACACAATTCAAAGGTTTTGATTATTGTGCATATATATATATATATATATATATATATATATATATATATATATATATATATATATATACATACATATATATATATATATATATATATATATATACACATATATATATATATATATATATATATAAATATATATAAACATATTGCACACAATTCAAATATATATATATATATATATATATATATATATATATATATATATATATATATATATATATATATATACATATACAAAACATATTGCACACAATTCAAAGGTTTTGATTATTATATATATATATATATATATATATATATATATATATATATATATTTATATACATATATATATATATCTATATATATATATATATATATATATATATATATTTATATACATATATATATATAATAATCAAAACCTTTGAATTGTGTGCAATATGTTTTGTGTTGTTGTCTTGCTGGAATTCTAATCATCTTCAATGCCCAATTTTCTAATACTTTCAGTAAGATTTGTTTACAGAACATCTTAGGCCCTATGATCCATTGTCAATGGAATAAACTTCACATTACCTACCTCTTAGCTTGCCTCATAGATCTATACCTTCACGTCTATATTAGTCTAATAACTTGTTGGTTTTAAGTTTTTAGCAATCAGCGCTTTCAAGGCTTTTTACCAATGCTTCCTCTACAGAAGATGGCGTTATTGTATGCCAAATATATAGTACTTGACTTCATCCTTAAATAGAAGCTTTTTCCAGAACTCTAAGGTTTATTTATGTGTTCCTCAGCGTAAGCAGTTTGCTTTTGTCTATTGACTTGTTACACTAGCGGCTTCTTCTGTGCTTTATTGCTTCTTTAGTAGACCTATTTCATAGTGTTTTTTAACACTTGTTTAACATGTTGTGTATTTAGGTTTTTAGCTTCTTTTGCGATCAGATAATTTAGTTCGGCGACCAGAATGAAGCTTTGAGATTAAAACTCCCGTTTTTAAAATTTTTTAATTCATCTTTACTTGACCGATTTCGTTACAAGTTTTTTTTTATTTCCATAAATATACTATAATTTTACATCCAGCAATAATTATTTCTTTTCTGGTCGCCTTTGTTGATTATTATTGCTCTTTGTACCAAAAAAAAAACTTTTAAAAACCGCTATATTGATGTTTTTAATAAGCCTGAAACTAAAACTTCAGTTTAATGATATCATTCAGCAACAAAAAACAGTTTCGCGGTACCGTTTAGTTTTTTGTACGCATACTTTTGTGTATGTCTAAACTTGCTATACCATTGTCTTAAGGTTGATAATCATTGCTAAAGTATCAAATGCAAAAGAAAAACACCTAAAATCATATTTCAGAAGTTTATCTGTGAAATAAAACTAAGTTAATAAAATAATGTTTTTCCTTGGCACCACAATCAGACCTTAAAGTCTACTAAATAATCTGTACGCATACCTAGTACAATCTTTGCTTTGTCAAAGTTAAATCTTTATTAATTAAAACTATAGAAAAAGTCTATTGCAAGATTAATAATATTTTCACTTCCAAGAAGTTCGTAATACCATATATTCGTTTAAGTTCCTTTTTGTTGCGTTAAATAAAATAAATAACACGTAGTTGTTGTTTGTTTTGCTGTCTCGTTATTTCCACACTTTATCTTTATATAGTAACTTATTTATCTTACACTTTATGCATAGATTACTCAACACTTTTATTTACACTTCAGCACGACTTTAGTCTTTGATTGTTAAATTACGACTGATTGACGTAGGTAAAGCAGCGGACTCTGTATACCTGATTGCCATCAGTTTCGAATGTTCTAGTAAAGTCTTAAACCTTCTAAAAACTTCTACTCAGCTACATTATTAATTGGTACGACTGTTAATAACACAAATAATTACGGCATTGACAGGGTGATACATTGACAGCCTTGACACAAATCAATAGACTAAAATCTCACAATAGTCTTATAGCTCTAAATGTACAAATGTTGGTGTATTTTTTAGACATTTTTATTTTGTAACACTGCCACGCACTTAAGCCTATTTGTCCCAAATAGGTTCATCTTTATTCCTGTAGTTCGCATGTCGCTCTAAATATACTACTTTTCAATTCGATCGTGGTTATCGTTTCTCTGTATTCTGTATACCACATCTTTTAACCTTTTGACTACTTTGTAAAGTCTATCCCAGTTTGTTTGCAGTTTGGAAAACAATCCTCTCTTTGGCTGTGGCTTGTAGAGAAGAACCAGTTGTCCCTTATGGAAGCCTTCAGTATTAGTAATATCTGGCTTTCATTTTATCGCTGCCCATTTGTAAACGTGTGGGCACAAATTCGTGAAGTTCATTGACACTTTCCTGTTTTTCACACCAAGGTGTCCTCCTGTACATTATCAAACTCATTTAAAACTTCATTCATTTTGGTGGAAGGCACTACTATTAGATTGGGTAAAGTTTTGCCATCTGCACTTTGCCAATGGTAATATAAGCACCCATTAATGCCTACTCAGTTTTAGTTTGTCGTTGGTTGAGTGAAGACAAGTTTTCTAGAGCGGAAAATTTGTATAAAAAATATCGTGTGTGAAAAAAGTGCTTTGCTAGTGTGTGTAATGAACTGTTATTGCGAAAGTGAGATACTCAGGTGTAATTCTTTAGTGCCTCAGCTTCTGACATCAAGGTCAGTAGACAATTTCGGAAGTGAGGTAGGTATTGGTGCTGCCGGAGTTTTGGTTATTCGTTGACGATACAGTGTGTTTAATTGATTTCGACTTGGTCCTGTTGATTATTGCTTGGTTGTTGACACAACTACGCGTGTTTTTTGATTGTTTGTGGATTGTGACTTGGTTGCCTGTGTTCATTAGTAAGGCGTTACTTTTGGATTTTTTATTTTAATATGCCTCCTGCAGGTATACCTCGCGATAAGGCAAAGCGTGATGAGCAAGCAGCGTAAGAGGGTCTTGTTGGCGTTGGTGCTGGCGTTGGGGTGGCCGATATAAAGGCGACTACCGATGATTGTGGAGGTGTTTTTTGGTGAGAACTTGGACGCGGGGGTGATGAAGAAGATCATCAACCAGTCGACGGCGTATAAGGAGCTCATCATGAAGCTCCTTGTTGAGAACGAGCATTTTCTCCAGTCGCCAAGATTCGCGTAGCCTACGTCTATCTTGCCGGCTCCCGCCCAAGTTCATATAGCAGTTCCTGATGTTGGTGTTCCTGCATTAGGCGGTGTGAGTGGTGCGAATGCTGTAGTCCCTTCCAGGCCTGTACCTAAGCCTATGGAGACGTGGTCGGTGGTGGTTCGTAACAAGAAGGGCGCAACTTCCAAGGGAGTGATAAGTAAGGTTGTCGAACAGTTTGGACCCATCCTTGTAGTCCGAGTTCATGAGATGAGGCCACTCAAGAAAAGTAAAGTAAAGTAGTGTACACGCTGTTATCAGTCCAGATGAGCTCATGTACGAGCTGTTCAAGATGAATCCTAAGGAGTGTATGATGCGATCCCGCATTGCCTTGGTTTCGACCATGTTGTTAGAGAGTACAAAATGTAATCCGATGAGGTGCCGCAATTATTCATTGAGGAGTCTACCGGCAGACCACGGTATGCGATGCCAGAGCGAACGCCCGTCATTAATGGAGTTGCGTCTTTTGCCACTTAATTGTCAGCGCTCGAAGGCGGTGACGTGCAAGCTCTGGCAGGTTATGTGTCAGCTGGACGTTTGCTTTGCCCTGTTCCAGACACCGCGAATGCTGGTATTAGGAGGATTCCGGGGGATGCGCGTTTTTACTGACGATATGGGAAAGGCCGCGATTGTAGTTAGTGACAGTGAAGTTGCACTTTTTAAGATTAGCGCATAGTTAAGTGGGGACTTGTGTTAAAGGGCGGTTTGGAAAGATGTTTCTGGTTAGCATCTATTGTAGGCCTGGTGGAACTTTATCTAGGGTATATGGATACGGTACTACTCGCGGCGAGAGGTATTCCGGCTATCCTCGGCCTAGATGCGACACCTTATACGAAGCGGAGTGCTGAGTGAATGGTTGCTCTCGAAAAATTTAAGCGTTTCGAATGAGCCGAGTGAGCTATACACCTTCAAAGGGACAATGGGCACCATTGACATTGACGTGACGGCTGCGAATAGGGCAGCAATGACTGCTTTAGACTTTATGTGGAGAATATGCTACGATTGTGGGAAAAGACTATAATCTCATTGTTCAAAACAAACTAGGGAGACTGTGAGCATTATACGATGGCGAACGCGGGACATTGATTGAGGCTATTATCGATTGACGACCAGATTGACAAAATTGTGCGGACGGCATCTGCGGTAAACGATGCTTTGTCGGACCGAACGAGTTATGCAAAGCCCAAAAAGGGTCAAATGGTGGACCCCTGAGTTAGAGACGATGCGGCGGCACGTTTGACACCTCCGAAAACGTTTCCAGATGGGTAGGAAGAAGAAGAAGATCTAGCTCAGCGTAGATCAGAGTATTTTGGCAGCAGAGTTGCGATTGTTAAGGAGGACGAGTGTGGGAGATTTGTATAGGACAATCGAGATGATCCCTGGGGGGGTAGGACTTACCATATCTGCAGGGGTAGGAAGACTTAGGTTGACATAGAATGCCTCCATGTTGGCGACACAGTGTTGTGTTCATGGAGGGACTGTACAGATGCTTTGTTGTGGGTCTTCTTTCCAAGTGCAGTCAATAAGTTGTACGCCTCCTCCCGAGGAGATTACTGGTCTTCCAAAGAAATTGAGGGCTGTATTTGTCGAGTGAGAAGTAGGAAGTCTCTAAGATTGGACGGGTTGGCCGGAGAGATGTGCAAAAACATCTGAAAGGCCATCCCTGAATAGCTGGAGGCGGTGTACGGTAGGTATTAATGAGAGCTATTTCCCGAAGTTGCCGGATAAATGAGGAGTAATCATCGCACTTATCAGGACATCAGTCTCTTGGCAGTATTTGCAAAGTACTGGAAACAATCGTGGTGTACAGACTTAAGGAATGCTACAGCGAGGGCACTTCATGTTACCAGTTTGGTGTTAGGGAAGGCAAATGCGTTGAAGACGCTTGAATGCATGTTAAGAGTTCATTGATTTCAATGGTGCCTTCGATCTTTCGTGGGGAAATGTATTACGGTTATCGGAGATTGGCTGTCGTGAGATGAACATCTGAACATTGTCGCTATTTCGAGGGAAGATAAGCATGTGTCTTGGATCCATCTGTGACCAATTTATTTGGAACCTCATGATGAATAACTCTGTTAAAGCAGCTCGGGCTGCGGATGACATACTCATTCTGATCCAAGTGCTGAGCTGAAGAGAAAGGGTGTTTAAGTCATTCATATCGCTTGTGAGTGGGGTGCAGCTGTTGGTGTTTATGTCTTAGTGGAAAAGACGGTGATGATGTTTCTCAAGGGCACATTCTCACACGGGTGACCACCACTCATTAGAATTGGTGAAAACAGCATTCGCTATTTGACTCAGGTCAGGTACCTCGGATAATTATGGGCGTATGAGCTTCCACGTTTATCTCACTTATGTTAAGCATAAGCTGACAACTATTGTTGGTAAGGTTAGACGTACCGTGAGAAGTGATTGGAGACTCAGCAGGCGTGCCATCTGTTTCATATATAATTGGCTCTTCGTTGCTTGTGCAGCGTATGGCGCATCTGTACGGTATAAGACAGTTATGTATGTTGTTGGACAGCGCAAGATTCTCACGTGCCAGAGAATTACACTCTTGTGTTTCGGTGTCGAACAGTTTTTACCGATGCTTTGCAAGTCCTTCTTGGTGTACCACCGCTTGACTTGGAGGTAGTACGTCGTAGTATTGCTTTCAAGGTCAAGAAGGGGCTGCCACTTGGAACGAATGATTGGCTTTCTACTTCAGAGCTCGAGAATGGGAGAGATAGGTATAAGGCCATTTTGCAGAGGTGCTCGTAGATCGGTGGCAGACAAGATAGACCAACAGTGACAAGGGAAAGGCGATATATGAATTTATTCAGTACCTTACGTTCTTACGGGAACACCCATTTTTGGCTTCGACCTAAGCCTGGTGGTGATTTTAATCATAGGTGGGGGCGTTGTTGGACGCATAGTATTCATTCATGCTTTTGCACCGTGAGGTAAAGTTCTAGAGTAGGTACTCACGTAAAGCAGCTGATTTATATCCCATTGCGCCCAATATGCTTTTGTTAGAGGACCTTCTGCTGATGTTTCATTACGCGTAGACCGTCTGTCCTTTTGCTTAGTTGCTATAATCATTGACAGTATTGGACCACTTCTTTGTACTCCTGACCAGTCTTCATTTGCATCTATTTGCGTTAGTCATATATCAATAATGGAATACTTGTTCTCAGCCTTCACATAATATTGCACTCCAAATTACAAGGCAGCCATGAAAGAGCGTCAGCATTTCCATGTTTTAAGACTCTTCGGTATTCAATCCTAAAATCATAAGTCTGGAGGAGCTCTTTACAACGTGCTAGCTGTTCTTCACCCTCTCATGCACCAAACTTTGTTAGAGCAGCTATATATTTTTTTTAAACTTAATTTTTAACTAGATTGTGGTCAAATAAGATAAAAACAAACAAAAGTTCAATTTGCATTCGAAGCGTAATTTTTAGAAAATGTTGTACATATACAACATGGCGCATAAACGGAGTAAAAATGCCAATGTTTTTTATTAGAAGATAATAGATTTATATTATTTAGGCACACTTTTTGATACTTCACCTTAACTCTAGAATCCTCAGAAATTGTATAGACTATTCCTTTAGCTGTGAACCCTGATTTTCTGGTTCATCTGGCAGCTCAACCCTTTACACAAATATTACCAAAAATGTATGCTTTATCAGCATGAATTTTTATCAATAATAATATCAGATTCTGCTCCAGCATCAGAGTCACCCTAATCAAACTCATTGTTGCATTCCTCTTGTTGTTAAACACTTTTATCGTTTCATAATTGACTGAATGTCCAAAAAAGTAAGTAAAGGACTGGAAAATAATGTAAAAGTGACAAAATTTTTGAAAATTTGCAATAAAATATATTATATGCCGCCGTGATATGGTAGGTAAGACACCCGCCTACCAACTAGAAGGTCGTCGGTTCAATACCGGGCCGTAACTGGTTATGAGTACTCGTATTACTACTATTGAAAACTTCTCTAAAAGCATTTGCCGTTTGGAGCCGGCGCTAAAATGTAGGTCAATTTCAATGAGTTTAAAAATAGAATCGGGTGCAGCTCATTGACTGATGAATGAATGAATTAATATAACAATATATTAAAGGAAATACCCCGTTTATGCACCATGTTGTACATACATATACATAAGATAAATTATAGTGCCAAAATATCTTCCGATTAAAATGTTTTTGTTATATTTCACTTGTTTATAGACTGTTATAACTGTTCCAAAAAGTTAGGCACTTATTTTTTCACAAAATAAATATAAAAAAATCATCAGGCTTGACCAAAGGAAAATTATGATAAAAAACACAAAAATTTTTTTGCGTTGGCGAAATTAGTAAAAATATAATCAAAAGGCATAAAATTTTATTTTAAATTACTTCGTTAAAAAATAAAATATCTGTAGATACAAGAAATGTGCTGTCAAATAGCGACGTTGTATATAAACAACAAATGCGTGAAAGGGTTAAGCTGCGGCAAAGTGCGGAATGGTCAGTCCTTAGCAGAAAATTTTGGTCATATACTCTTTAACAGCTTTTTGGCTTTATTTCTTTCTGGATCTGCTACACCTGCTACCCATTTCTCTACATTTTCATCAAATACCTGTTTGTCCTTGGCTGACATATTGGCAGGTTCCGGCAATTGTTCGCTGTTTATTACAGCCTCTACAGGAGCACATTGGCCTACCTTGGAGTTTTCACAAATGAAGTTTTCGTGACCTGATAGATTGATCTCTCTAACTGGGACTATTCTTTATTTATTAGATTTGACAAGGGCCTTTGCAATTAACAAATCCATCTTAATTTCTGCTGGTTCTACCACCCACAAACGGTTGTCCTCACAATCTCTCTCCATTCGCGTCCATATCAATGATTCAGTCTGAGGTGGTAATTTTTGTCGTTTGACAGCAACTAATCTCCTATTGTACACTTGATGCTGATATCCCACGTCAAGAGGTATATCTGCATTACGCCAACTCATTATCTGCTGCCCGATATTCAAATTGATACCATGCACTATCATAAAATCGGCACCAATGATAAGCTTGTCTGCAATATCGGTGATAATAAAAATATGGCTTACAGTAATTTTTGCTATAGTTATTTTCACCTCTACATTTCTGTAGACGGTGGCTGGCTCTCCAGTAGCTGTTCGTAGTCTGATCATTCACTATATCGGGTCTGATTATAGATTGTGTCGCACCGGTGTCTATAGTGAAAGTGTATTGTCTGCCATTAATGTACCCGCACGCTGTAAGGTTGCTGTTATTTTTCTGCATCACTGATATGGAGATTGTGGGGCCATTGCTTGTGGGAGCTAGCTCTTGCCCCTCAATGCTAGCTCGTTTTAGTTTAACGGGGACTCCTTTGTTGATTGATGGTAGTTGGCCCGTTTGTTATTTCTCGGTGATGAGACGGATCTTGACCTTTTGCGTGGGGCTTTACAGTTTCTCTGGAAGCGGCCGCTCTTTCCACAGTTAAAACATTTTAGTTTTGATTTCTGTTTAACTAGAAGTCTCTTAACCACCTCCTCTATTTTATTGATTTCATCCTCCTTATTTGCCACAACTTCCATATTACGCACGTATTTGTGGCTGTGATACCGTGCGAGCAGTCTCTTGTGCTAGCGCGAGCGCCACCGTATCTGCAAAAGTTGTCTTTTGTGTAACACATGCAGCTAGCTTAACATCCGGGTCTCGTCTGCCGTTAACGAAGGCTTCGGTCTTGAGATGGTCTACTAGTGGATGATTATCCCCTAAATAGGTAAGCTGCACCAACCTCTCGACTTCCATTGCAAAGGCTTGCAATGATTCATTAGCCTTTTGCGTTCGGCACCTTAATTCCATGCGGTACAAATCTCGTTTATGCTCGTCGCCAAATTTACGCTGTAGCGCCACCATTAATTCACTGTAGTTGTTTCTGCAGCTGGCTGGCATAGTTTCAAGAATCTCTGCTGCATCACCTTTTAATGCCAATATTAGTCCGAGAGCCTTCTCTTCATCGTCCCATCCGTTTCTACTCACCACTGTCTCGAATTGGAATTTAAATACGGATAGGGTTGAGCTACTATCAAAGCTAGGTGTCTTTATTCTGCTGGAAACTTCTGGTATGATTCGTACTGGTTTCAGGCACTGAAGGCTGTTGATCTTTTCTTCCATTACATTAAATTTTTCGTAAATAGTTTTTTTAAAATTTTCCATTCTTTCCTCCATACTATCTACTCTTTTGCTTAGCGTCACATATATTTCACGTAATTGCTCGGTTGTTTCTTCAAATTTGTGTTCAAGTTGTTTAGTAATTTCTCGTACCTCAGTAGACATTTCCTCAAGTTTTGTTCTAATTTTCGCCAGAAAATTCTGGTTTTTAGCTCTAGAAGTCTCTTTTACCTGTGGCAAAAGTTTCGTTATCAACTCTAGATGTTACTCGTAGCTCATTAGAAGTTTCTTCAAGTTTCTTTTCAATACTTGCTAGAAAGTTCTGGTTTTGAACTTGCATCTGTTTCATCATGGCTGCAAGCATTGTATTGATGTCCAAACTGCTTGTGATTGCAGAGGCACTTATCTCAGGATCATTTTCATCATCAAATTCGTAAGTATCTATGTCTATGACACGTCTCTGCTATTCGTCTAACAGACGTTTTTGTAATTCGGTCTTATTACCAGTTGTTGAGAGCTCCAATTTAGTTAACTCGCGTTTGAGTCTGCCCACTTTTAATTCTTGGAATTTAATTTAATTTTAATTTTTTTTATATACGCAATCCCACTTCTGACACCAAATGCGTCGTTTTAACCTTTTTAAAACATTTGATATCGTTTAAATTGCGTTTAAAATAAAATAAGTACCGTTTTATTTTATTTGTTTTACTGTTTTATTTTTATTTACTACACAACAACTTTAATACATTTTACAATAACTTAATATTCGCTTATACAACACTTTTTATTTCCGCTTTAACACGTCTTTATCTTACGATAACCAAACAATAACTAACTGACATGTAGGTAAAACAACCCTTTATATACCTAATTGTCTGCATTTTAAAAGGTTCAGGAAACATCAACCATTCTCTATTTCCACATCCGCTAATTCAAATGTAACGTAAAAATATTCGATGTGGCGGTGCTGCCAACTTCATATATACCAAAATACCACAATGCAGAGTTGTATTTTTTGTTCGTAACAATATATTATATGCTTCAGCGAAATTAATGAAAAACTAAAGGCCTATTTAGCCAAACGTAGAATTCGTGAACGTTGCGTAAATGTAAATGTAGCGTAAACGTAAATGTAGTTGTACTTATACAAACGTAAAATCGTGTCAGCTGTTTTTGACATACAGTTGTTCATAAATACATAAATATATTTGTATAAAACAAACTAAAAAACTCTTAAACGTAAAATATTTTGTGTACTATTTAATCTTTTTTTTTATTTCAAGTGTGAATATTAAAAAAATATAATTTAATGCATTTAAAGGATTTATTTATTGGTTTAAACTTTTTGCATTTATGCAAAATGTATAGAGACAGGAAGAAAAAACTCGCATGTGTGGTAAGAAGGTGGGGTGTTCGACCCATAAACAAAGACTATGTCGTCGCAGGTTATAATAAAACAGTTTTTCGGAACATAAAAAAATTTGATGAGGAGCAATTTTTTATACACACGCGTATGACTCCCTTTATTACTTGCCATGGTCCGTAATGAACTTACTAAGCCAAAACAAAGAATTGGCCCAGAGGAAAGACTTTCAATAACTTTGCTGTAAGAAAAAAAAAAAATCAAACATATGTACATTATATATAAATACTTATATATATATATATATATATATATATATATAATTTTGTTTCAGGTACTTGAGTCAGGGATGCTCTTTGCAGTCCATAGCTTGGAGTAACAAACTTGGAAAATCTACGATCCGATCTATTGTTTTGCAGACATGTGATGTGTTGTGGCGTTTGTTATCGCTCCTTTACCTAAGTGAACCAACAACTTCTCAGTATCAGGATATTGAAAAAGATTTCAATAATTTATGGAATATGCCGAACTGCATGGGTGCTATAGATGGCAAGCATATTACTATAAAATGTCCATCGCATTCGGGTTCCATGTATCATAATTATAAAAAGTATTTTAGTTTGGTACTTATAGTCGTACGTGATGCAAAATATACCTTCATATCTGTTAATATGGGAAGCTTTGGAAGCCAAAGTGATGGAGGTATAAATATACAGAAATAACAAATTATTAACTAAAGTGATTTATTGTATCTTTTACAGGAATATTTGATCTATCACCATTTGGAGAATCGTTGATTTCTGGTAAAATACCCGTACCACCAAACAAGCCGTTAAGTTCACCATGCGAATTTTTATTTCCTCATTACTTTGTAGGAAACGACGCTTTTCCTTTGCGGTCCGTATCCTGGGTCGAATCTAGATACAACGGAGAGAGTATTTAACTATAGGCTGTCGCGATCGCGACGTGTCATCGAAAATTGTTTTCGAATACTCTGCGCACGCTGGCGAATTCTATTAACAACAATCGAAATGTCGCCGAATAATGTTGATACTATTGTAATGGCTTGTACGGTACTGCATAATTTTATAATGCTAAAGGATTTAAAAAAGTGGTATTGCCCAGAAAACTTTGTAGATCGGGTAGCAGAAGACGGTTCCCTCCAAGAAGGAGAGTGGAGAAATACACTAAGAGTTAGTGGTAAAACGTCTTTGCGATCGATTTCTACTCATATAAGACGATCTACGCAAACAGCAATTAATTTTAGGAAACGATTGGCAGAATACTTTTGCAACGAAGGCGCTATTCCATCACAATATAACTTCTAAAATAAGAACGTATAGTTTCTTTTATATACATATTATAAAACAAAACAAGTTTAATTATTTTCTATCTTTGAAATAAAATACATTTTTGGTAATACATTTTTAATATTCATTGATATTTCTTTTAAAAAGAGACTCTTTTCATACCGCCTATGTTTAGTACACATACCTTTTGTATTAATCGTCAGTCAGAAAATGAATCAACTATACAAATTTCAATTTTTTAGATAAACATGTTTATGTATATTCAAACATTTATTAGTAATAATAACTAAAATGAATTATAATGAAATAAATCTTGTTATTTAAACAAAAAACATATTTCTTATTAATAACTAATAATAAAATAAAAAAAAAAATGAAAATTCATGACGCTATTTTAATTTTGTTGTTCCGTGTGAACCTGTGAAATAAATAAGAATATCATGCATTATCAGTTTATTTAAAAAACTACTTTCATACATATGTATATACATTATATTAAATATTGATATTGCAATAATTATCTTACCATGGCATACGGAAATTTACAGTTTTCAGTGTTCCTGCTCCAATTTCAATTGGATGACCAAAGATGTTACTCTTTGCATAGCTAATATTTGGTTCGTCTCGCTCTTTGTGCGGATGGTCACCAATATCATTTTCCCAAAACCAGTCAATGCATCTGCTTTTTCTGGTTTTTTCATTGTGTTATCACAAAGTTTTATGAATGCCTCTATAGCTTGTGAAAATCGCTTGTCGTCAAGAGTTGCAGACTCTTTTACGTTTTGCTCTTGCCTGTGTAACTGGCGATGGTAAAATTGGTTCAATGGTGAAGACATTGATATTGGCGACGGCTCACAAATTGGCGAAGGATCTGATAATGCCGATTACGAAGACGATTGTGATGTATTCTCAATTTCCTTACAAATGCTGTGAGAACAACGCATTCTGAAAATAAAACATATAAAAAGCAATGACTTTTACCAATAACAAAGATTGAAATTTTACTTACCGTCTAGAGATAACATATGGAGCTATAAACTACCAGATGGCAAATTTTCTATACGTTTTTCTCTGGCGTATCTGTCGCGCAGAGACGTCCATCTTTTTTGACACACTTCCTCTAAAAATAATATTAATAATAAATATTTTATTTTAGATACAAATTTCATTGTATTATTTACATTATATGTACTTACCAGAGAAATCCATCTCCGCAGCAATCTGCCACCATATGATCCTTTTTTTTCTACATTCATTGGCTTGTAAGAAAAGCATCAGCTTTTCATCGTCCATTTTTGATTTTGTTGGATTATATATATTTTATTTATTTTTTAAATAGAAATACGTAAAAGATAAACAGCTGCTACCCAAGCACTGAGATGGCAATTCAATTCATATATATTTTATTTATTTTTTAAATAGAAATAAGTAAAAGGTAAACAGCTGTTACCTAAACACTGAGATGGCAATTCAATTTATTACTGTTTTTGGATTGTTTGAAAAAGTACGAAAACATGTGCACATAATGCGAAAAAAGTACGAAAATTATTTAAATGGTAATGGTTTAAACTTTTATATTTAAATTTTAATAATATTTGAAGCTTAAGGTATCTTAAACAGCGTTGACGTTTTGGTTATTTTTTTCTTTGATGTGTAGATGTGTACTTTTTTTTTCAAAGAAAAAAAGTTAAGATAATGATTTTTCATTATTATCCAGGTTCTTACTGAGTGTATCACTTTAAAAATTTATTACTGTTTTTGGATTGTTTGAAAAAGTACGAATACATGTGCACATTATGCGAAAAAAGTACGAAAATTATTTAAATGGTAATGGTTTAAACTTTTATATTTAAATTTTAATAATATTTGAAGCTTAAGGTATTTTAAACAGCGTTGATGTTTTGGTTATTTTTTTCTTTGATGTGTAGATGTGTATTTTTTTTTTCAAAGAAAAAAAGTTAAGATAATGATTTTTCATTATTATCCAGGTTCTTACCGAGTGTATCACTTTAAAAACGGGGTTTTTGGCTTTTATATGGTCTATGGTCTTTCCCATCCTTCTGGTAACATATAGATTTCCTTCCAAAAGACTGCAAATTTTGTTGAGGCCAAGAACGAATCGAACCAACTTCTTATATTCTGTTCTAAAGTAAAAGGTACTCCGATCGAAACAAATGGTAGTCTGACGGGCAATATCTGGATTATGAGGCATCTGAAACTATTTTATAAATAGTTTCAACTGATCTTGGAATATTTGGTTGAGCATTGTCCTAATAGATCTATTTTCATCACCAGTAATGATTGAATAGCGCTACAATTTTTTTCAGCTTGAATAGCTTTTTCAGTTTGAAAATAATCTTCATAGAGTAATGCCTTCAATTCATCATCTCCGGACATTTTTGCCTGGCCTGGGAGGTCTTCCTTTTTCATGTCAAAATCATTACTTCTGCACTGCATAAATAACCTCTAGCACGTTGAGATCGATGGAACATATTCAGGATAAGCTTTAGCAAGCAATCAAATAAATACAACTTCGTTGTTTATATTATTTCGTTCAGTGGCTAAGAGAAAATTAATATCCGACACATTTCACTTCAACGCTATTGTTTGGTTCGGATATTTAGCGATTCATTAAGATACCTGTTAGTAAAGGCTATTGAGCTAAAATTATTCACAAATTAATTTTAAAACCTCTAAAGTAAACATATGACCGAACGATATTTTCTATTGTGAGAAATTTGTTAATACTTATTAATACTCATCAATTATTGTACCAAGTTTTTTTCACCAGTCTAAGTTCATTCAATGCTGCTATAAATTTCATAAATAAAATAATATTTTAACGTTTTTTTGTATAAAATTATGATTTAAAATTTTTGTTTATTTTTTGGTTACTTTTTTATTGAAATTTGGTTACAAAAAAATCGAAGTGGTGGCAACGTTGATCTTAAATAAAAATTCTTTTATTTTTATATATACACATATAAATGTGTATGTACAATATATACAGTTAGTGTCATTAATATTCGGTTTTTAAGTTTATCGATAATAACACCCTGGCATTAGCGAAATGGATAGGTAATCAGAAGAATAGCAAAAACTTAAATAAATGTTGTCAGTATGAGTATTCAAATATATGAAAAAATGGCTCTATGGTAACCCTGCAACCGTGATAAATCGATTAAAGTTTGTTAACCCTGTTTACTAAGCGCCCTTAATATTCGGTTTTTCCCCTATTTATATGCTATTTGCAAAAAAAACATGTTATTCAGCTACTTTTCCAGCAATATAGAGATACGTTTTAATAAAAGTGCATAACACCTCCTTTCTTGTCTGTCCAAAATTCTACTTCACTGCAAATTATACAAATGGGGCGCAAAGGAAAAAACACTCCTTTAGAACAGCGAAAACTTGTTATTTTCCATTATGAAAAAGGTAAAATACAAAGAGATTGCTGAAATTCTGAATATGAAACCAAATACAGTTGGGGACATAGTCAGAAGGCACAAAAATGAAGGAAGAATACACTTCATAAAGCAGACAGGTCATCCAAAAAAATTGACCGAGCGGGAAGAAAGTTCAATTGTGCGAAGAATAAAATCTAACCCACGCTTAAGTGCTCCCAAATTAGTCACAGAGGTGCTCAATGATTTTAAAAAGAAAATATCTGCATCTACTATACGAAGAATCATAAGAAAAGGGGTTTTCATGGCCGAGTAGCACGTCGTAAGCCATTGGTTAATTTACGCAACCGAAAAGCTCGTTTGAGTTTTGCCAGGGAGTACATTAAGATGCCTGAAACTTGGTGGGATGACGTTATATTTGCGGACGAGAGCAAGTATAACGTATTTGGATCCGATGGGCGTGTAATTGTGTGGCGGAAGCCAAATGAGGAGCTACAAGCACAATATTTAAAACCAACCGTAAAACATGGAAATGGACATGTTATGGTGTGGGGTTGTATGGGAGCTAAAGGGACGGGAAAATTAGTTTTTATCAGTGGAATTATGAATAAGGAATCATATTTGAATATCCTCCGTCAAAATTTGAAAGAAATTGCAAATAAGCTTGGCGTTTTAGATTCTTTTAAATTCTACCAAGATAACAACCCAAAGCACAAGTCGCGTTTAATTCAAGAATGGTTGCTCTATAACTGCCCTAAAGTTCTCCATCCACTTGCACAATCCCCAGACCTCAATCCGATTGAGAATTTATGGGATGAGCTGGACCGGCGAATCCGCAACTACAAAATAACATCCATTGAAGACTTGAAATTGCGGCTTCAAGAAGAATGGGATCGTATTCCTGCAGCTTATACAGCTAAAATAGTAAAAAACATGTCAAATCGTCTAAGTGAAGTTATAAAACAAAAGGGTTAACCAAAAAAAACTGAATTTTATACAAAACCATTTTTCTAATGTATTATTTGTTATTTTTCAAAGAAAACCGAATATTGTTGACGCGCAATATTTTATGCTACCTGAATTAATTTAGTTTTTTTTTGTTATATTGTTATTCTTTTTTTCTAAATACAAATGTGAACTTTCAAGTGTCTAAATAAACTATTAATCAAAAGAAAAAAATGTTGAAAGAGATATACATTTAACTTAAGACGAATCAGTTAAACATATCTCTTTAATAAAACCGGATATTAATGACACTAACTGCACATGTATATAATGTACGAATTTTATAAACTTAATATAAATAAAATAAATTTTTTGCCGAAGTAGCGAAATATCCATTAAAAAAATAAAGATACTCGTATTAAAAAGTATCCTTAGCTTGGATAGATATTAATATTTAATTAAAAAAGTCGAAAAACCAGAATAATAGAATAACTTTTATATGTAATTAAATTATAATTTTGGTTTTCCACTTACTTACTTACTTACTTATATTACTACAATGTATTGTGGTTGTAGATACATATATATTATGTATTTTATATATATTTTACGTATATGTTATATATGTAGAAGCATTATATTTATTTAATGTATATGTACGTACAAAAAACTGTAAGTACCAAAAAAAAAGAGTAAAATTACCCCCATATTGTTCCAATTACAAACAGCCCAACTCTGCTTGGCAAATGTCACGTAAAGTAACGTAGAATTCTATTTTCAATAGGTTGCTAATTTACGTTTACGTTGCTCTACGCTCAAGTAATCACTTGTATAGCTTTTCATTTAACAAAAACGATCAGCTGACACGACTACATTTACGGGTTTACATTTACGTTTGGCTAATTCAGGCTTAATCAATATATATATATATATATATATACATATATATATACATATATATATATATATATATATATATATATATATATATATATATATTATATTATATTATATATATTATATTATATTATATTATATTATATTATATTATATTATATTATATTATATTATATTATATTATATTATATTATATTATATTATATTATATTATATTATATTATATTATATTATATTATATTATATTATATTATATTATATTATATTATATTATATTATATTATATTATATTATATTATATTATATTATATTATATTATATTATATTATATTATATTATATTATATTATATTATATTATATATATTATATTATATTATATTATATTATATTATATTATATTATATTATATTATATTATATTATATTATATTATATTATATTATATTATATTATATTATATTATATTATATTATATTATATTATATTATATTATATTATATTATATTATATTATATTATATTATATTATATTATATTATATTATATTATATTATATTATATTATATTATATTATATTATATTATATTATATTATATTATATTATATTATATTATATTATATTATATTATATTATATTATATTATATTATATTATATTATATTATATTATATTATATTATATTATATTATATTATATTATATTATATTATATTATATTATATTATATTATATTATATTATATTATATTATATTATATTATATTATATTATATTATATTATATTATATTATATTATATTATATTATATTATATTATATTATATTATATTATATTATATTATATTATATTATATTATATTATATTATATTATATTATATTATATTATATTATATTATATTATATTATATTATATTATATTATATTATATTATATTATATTATATTATATTATATTATATTATATTATATTATATTATATTATATTATATTATATTATATTATATTATATTATATTATATTATATTATATTATATTATATTATATTATATTATATTATATTATATTATATTATATTATATTATATTATATTATATTATATTATATTATATTATATTATATTATATTATATTATATTATATTATATTATATTATATTATATTATATTATATTATATTATATTATATTATATTATATTATATTATATTATATTATATTATATTATATTATATTATATTATATTATATTATATTATATTATATTATATTATATTATATTATATTATATTATATTATATTATATTATATTATATTATATTATATTATATTATATTATATTATATTATATTATATTTATTATATTATATTATATTATATTATATTATATTATATTATATTATATTATATTATATTATATTATATTATATTATATTATATTATATTATATTATATTATATTATATTATATTATATTATATTATATTATATTATATTATATTATATTATATTATATTATATTATATTATATTATATTATATTATATTATATTATATTATATTATATTATATTATATTATATTATATTATATTATATTATATTATATTATATTATATTATATTATTATATTATATTATATTATATTATATTATATTATATTATATTATATTATATTATATTATATTATATTATATTATATTATATTATATTATATTATATTATATTATATTATATTATATTATATTATATTATATTATATTATATTATATTATATTATATTATATTATATTATATTATATTATATTATATTATATTATATTATATTATATTATATTATATTATATTATATTATATTATATTATATTATATTATATTATATTATATTATATTATATTATATTATATTATATTATATTATATTATATTATATTATATTATATTATATTATATTATATTATATTATATTATATTATATTATATTATATTATATTATATTATATTATATTATATTATATTATATTATATTATATTATATTATATTATATTATATTATATTATATTATATTATATTATATTATATTATATTATATTATATTATATTATATTATATTATATTATATTATATTATATTATATTATATTATATTATATTATATTATATTATATTATATTATATTATATTATATTATATTATATTATATTATATTATATTATATTATATTATATTATATTATATTATATTATATTATATTATATTATATTATATTATATTATATTATATTATATTATATTATATTATATTATATTATATTATATTATATTATATTATATTATATTATATTATATTATATTATATTATATTATATTATATTATATTATATTATATTATATTATATTATATTATATTATATTATATATTATATTATATTATATTATATTATATTATATTATATTATATTATATTATATTATATTATATTATATTATATTATATTATATTATATTATATTATATTATATTATATTATATTATATTATATTATATTATATTATATTATATTATATTATATTATATTATATTATATTATATTATATTATATTATATTATATTATATTATATTATATTATATTATATTATATTATATTATATTATATTATATTATATTATATTATATTATATTATATTATATTATATTATATTATATTATATTATATTATATTATATTATATTATATTATATTATATTATATTATATTATATTATATTATATTATATTATATTATATTATATTATATTATATTATATTATATTATATTATATTATATTATATTATATTATATTATATTATATTATATTATATTATATTATATTATATTATATTATATTATATTATATTATATTATATTATATTATATTATATTATATTATATTATATTATATTATATTATATTATATTATATTATATTATATTATATTATATTATATTATATTATATTATATTATATTATATTATATTATATTATATTATATTATATTATATTATATTATATTATATTATATTATATTATATTATATTATATTATATTATATTATATTATATTATATTATATTATATTATATTATATTATATTATATTATATTATATTATATTATATTATATTATATTATATTATATTATATTATATTATATTATATTATATTATATTATATTATATTATATTATATTATATTATATTATATTATATTATATTATATTATATTATATTATATTATATTATATATATAATATATATGCTAAACATACAACAACCGGGGACAACCGGTTTGCCTTAGTGGCCACTAAAAGTCCCCAATCTATAAGAAAATTAGACAAAAGAGAAATATCGCCTCTTGACTTCCCTTCACTACCGAAGCATAAGACCATAAACACTAAATACATTGTTATTGTAGTACGGATGAAAAAAAAAAACATTATCAGCGTATTCTTGTTTTGCTATTCCTAGATCTCTTTATATTATTAGCAAGGATATTATTTCAATCTCCGAATTACGGGACGGAAAACTTTTGCTGCTTGTCAAAGATTCTACTACAGCAAAAAAGTTTGTAGAAACCAAGGAACTATTTTGGATTTGTTCCATAGCATGTAAATTACATGAAAAACTCAATTATACAAAAGGGACAATTTTTGCTCCATACCTTGACAAAATTCCTGAAAAGGAAATTATCGAAGAGCAAAATTCGCGGGAGTTGTTACCGTTTATAGGTATGAAAAAAATCTTGATAATGTAAAAACCTTCACAGGGGTAATTCTTCTTACTTTTAATTTATACCACCTTCCCGAAACAAATGACGTCTTCTGGTACAAAGTAAAAATTAGAGAATACATCCCCAATCCAATGCGTTGCAAAAATTGTCAATTATCTGGACATACAATTAAACATTGTAATTTACTCCCCCCCACTACGCCGCGGAATTCTCCAGATTGTTTTGTGCCAACTGTTTTGATGGTCACCCAGCATCTTCAGCTAATTGTAATAAATTCATCCAACAAAAAGAAATTTTAAAAATTAAAACAAAACAAAAATGTTCAATGCGTGAAGCAATAAGACCATTTAAAGAAAAAACCAAAAACAACTTCTCTAATAATAATACTTCGTACTCAGCTATTGTAACATTAAAAGAAATCAATAATAACAACTTCAAACCAAATTAGCCAACATCCAACTTGTCCTTGTCAAGCAATATACCTTCGAAACATAAAACCAAAACAAAGTAGAAGAAATAGAAGTAAAAAATCAAAAACCAATTAACCAATCAAAATTAAATAAAGAAATATATGAAACTTACCCGACTTCTACTTACACCTTATCTAGTAAACAACAGCAAATAAAAGAAGCGGCAAAAGCAGATAAAGCAAATAAGAAATCCGATAGAAACTTTAGAGCAGAAACAAATAACATAAATTTCACTTCCCAACCGGTTGCAATTGACAATAACCAAAAAAACTAAACAACCTCCTCCCTCCGATGTTGATTTTTTACCTACAATATAGAATTTATGAGTTCTGACAGTGATTCAAATTAACTAATAAATAAAGTTAAATCAATTACTAATAATAAATGAAAATTAATAATAACTTTAAGTATTAGTATACTCAATTCACTTTTCTATTTATACGTTACAGTTTACATAGCAATGAGTGTCTTAACTCGCTTCATCGCTCGGTGTATGATTCTGAACATTCTACAATGGAATATTCGAGGATACCATAACAACTTTCAACTTTTAATAAAGAAAAAATCACCTGAGATAATATGCCTTCAGGAAACTCATTGTCGAAAAAATTTAAGGGACCCTATTATTCCAAGGCAGTACTTTGGATACTTCTCAAACCTCAACCAATCTTCTAAACAGGGAGTCGCTATTTTTATTAGGGAAAACATACCGCACAAGCTTATTAATATCTCATCACAATTAAATTTAATCGGTCTAGAAATATACGTTTGCTTTAAATTGTATATATTTTCCATTTACTTACCACCATGAGAGAACATCTCTATTGCCGATCTCCACAACATATCATCTGCTAGTTCCCCTCTATTTATTATGGGTAATTTCAACGTATGGGGTTCCTCATCATGTAACTATAGAGGGAAAATGCTGGAAAAATTTGTAATTAACTCAAATCTCTCTGTCTTTAATGATGGCTCTCCAACTCATCTTAGCACGCATAATACACTTACTCACATAGACCTCTCATTGGCTTCCACCTTCATTGCTCCAAAGTGCAATTGGTCGATTATCGATGATCTTTATAATAGTGACCACCATCCTATTATTATTACTCAAGTGTATATTAATAACCCAAACAAACGCTTCCTTCGAAAATCATTTAATATTTCAAAGGCTAATTGGGTTTCCTTTCAAGATAAAATTCTACAATTTAATAACAAATTCAAACCATCTGAAAATATTAACCGTGTAGCAGTTTTATTACGTAAAATAATTATTTCCTCTGCCGATGAATCCATTCCACAATCTTCAACAATACAATACAAAAATTTGTGCCATGGTGGTCAAAAGATTTGCAGCGACTAAGAAATGAGAAACAGCATGCCTGGAGGTCATTCCGACGGAATATGTGTATTGAAAATCTTATTGAATACAAGAAGAAAAATGCTGCTTTTAATAGGGCTAAAAAACAAGTGAAAATTAAATCATTCAATGAATTCTCTGAAACTATTAATCCGTAAATTATTATTAGCAATACTTAAATTAACTCGCAACTATGTTCCTTCATCATAACGTCAATTTTATACAACAGCATCAACAACACGAATTCATTCGATATAGCCCAATCTTTTACTAAGTACTGGTCGGACAACTCAAAAAACTCAGCATTTCCCGTACTCTTTCAACAGTCCAAATACCAAGCCATTTCATCCATGGCAGTTAATTCAAGGTCTAATAAATCGAAAGCACTTGAAGAACCTTTTAAGCTACAGTAACTGCTTTACAGTTTCAAGACATCCAAAGGTAAATCACCGGGTACGGATAAAATACCATATCCAATGTTAATGCATTCTCCTCATCTTCTTAAAGTTCGAATCCTAAATTTATTCAATAATGTTTTCGACATGGGGATCATTCCACAGTATTTTAAAATTGTAGCTATTATTCCAATTATAAAACCTGGTAAACCAATCGGGAGCCTTGATTCCTTTCGCCCTATTTCATTGCTACCATGTTTAGCAAAAACATTGGAAAAGATGGTATCTAGATGACTCATGTGATTTATTAAGAAACACAACCTTTTGTCCACAAACCAAGTTAGTTTTCAAACGAATCAAAGTACAATAGACTCCTTGTTATATTTGGATCATATAATAAATAAAAGTCGCTCAACCAGAAACCAAACCTCAATCCCTTCGATTGACTTCATTAAAGATTTCGATAGGATCGAGGCATACGTTGTTCTTCAAAAGCTTACAGATCGGACAATTGGTTCCAGGTCCTAAGTTATTTAACTTCATAAAATCATTCTTATTACACAGAAAGATTGCTGTCAAAGTTAATGACACTCAGTCCGAAATCTTTCTTCTACACAATGGAATACCCCAGGGGTACCCATCAAATAATAAGAAACAATAAGTCCTAGGATCACTGTCTGTATGCTGACGACTTAATATTATATCGAAAAGTCGAGAAACAAATAAAATCAAACGTGATTTCATTAATATTTTGTCGAATATAGGCACTTGGTCGAACCATGCAGGACCAAGAATATCATTTGAATAATCCAGTCATATCCATGTATGCAGAAAGAAAAATTGTTAAGATATCGGCGCAATCTATAATAGCAAAATAAAAAATGCCGATTACTACAAGATCCTTGGGATATATTTCGACAATAAGTACAACTTCAAATTCCACTGTAATTTTTTCAGAAAGATTTGTTAAAAAGATTAAATATTGTCAAGTATTTAGCATCACCATTTTGACTATGGTCTCGTAAAATACAAAACTTTATGCACTACTTCTCTTTTATTAAAGCCACTTATATCCAAAATACATAAAAGGAAAACTAAACTCTAATATCCTATTAATCTGTGTACAATTTTTAAATTATGACAAAAGTTCTACTTGCAGAAAACTTGTCCATTGAAAGAAAATTACCCTGCATGGCATTTGAATCAAGATATTTTCATAAAGGACCTTATATCTTTTCACAAAGCCAACTGCATTATTCAAACATCACTTCGAACTATTACTCACAAAATTCAAAAATGATAATTGGCTCCTTCTGTTCACGGACGGATCAAAATCAGATACAAACGTCGGCTTTGCTGTAGTCGGGGAATACAGATCAGTGTTTTTTAATGGAATTATGCCTTTAAATACATCAGTATTTGAGTCTGAGGCTTAAGCAATTTTATCTACTATTAAATTCTGCAAGGTATCCTCAAATAAATACATAATTTGTACTGATAGCCGTTCAGTTTTTGATGCAGCACTTAACCCTAGAAATAAAGATGAAACAATTTTCCATATCCGACAACTTCCACACTGCCATAAGAATAGATGCTTTTTGAGACTGAGACTAACCCACATAAAAATAGCACACCACCACCTAATCTCAAAAGAACGGGAACCAATATACTACTTTTGCAATAAAGCTACACTTTCAACACTTCACCTTTTAAAAGATTGTCGATCCCTAGACCACGCACGTATAACGCTTTGTGGCTTATCAGACTTGATTTTTTACTCAAAAACCCATCACTGATGAATATCAATAATATATACAAATTACTTATAAATTTAAAAATAGCAAATAAAATCTAGTTTAGTTTAAATTATATGTGAGCCGATAGCCATTCGATGCCAGTGCTTTCTTTTCTTCTGTAGTTTATTGTAATTTTAATTATAATAAATTTAAATAAATAAATAAATAATTTAAAATTTCTTAATAATATATCGAATATATATATTATTAATTCCCATAACATTTCATGATAAACACGGGGACTTATTCAGGCAATGAGCTGTTCAATACTTAACCAGTTACTAGCTAACTTTATAAGATGATACCACTGTTGAAAAAAACTTGTTTTTTCAGATGGTCTGGCCTGGTATTTAACCGAGGTCTTTCTGGTTGGTAGGCGGATGTCTTACCTACTATACCACAGCGGCAGTATTTATCAGAAATTGTTCAAAAAAACTAGAAGTTTAAAAAGCTCTGAAGTGGAAGTGCATTTAAGTATTTTTGAGAAAATATGGAATTTTTATAACACATTCCGATGTTTTAGCTGATTTATTTTTTAGATTAAATGATTTTGGATTCAAGAAAAGAAAATAATAAACGAAAAATTATACACAAAGGACAAAAAAGCTAGAAACATATTTAACTTGTTTATACAAGTACATATGCATGTATATTGGTTATATTTTCTCTTTTATTAAAATCGCTACAAAAATAACGGTATCTTTTGCAACAATTGCAAATTAATTTGAACAATTTGTTTAAACTGTCCTAAATATATTGAGTTTTGTTTGTCGTTACATATTTAATATAGGTTTTAATTAGATACGTACTATCGTTTTATAAATGAACTGATTCTGATTTTTGTTATTTTAAGTCTGGTAACACAAGTGCGAATTTTAAAAATTGCGGATGTAAAAATGTAAACAATAGAAGAAAAAGTTAACAAATTTTGACAGCTGGAAACTGAACAAATGCATGACCAAAAAATATGCATATGTAGACTCACAAGTACCTTCTTTAGTGTGCCCTGGAAATAAGTGAAATATAGTATACATACACACATCCATACATAAGATGTATGTAGTTTTAGCCAATATAGTCTAAAACAGGTGTACATGGTAGATACGTTCCAGAAAAAACCGTGTAAAAAGACTTGATGTACATAGTAAAGAAGCAGATTGGTTCCATATCCATCAACACTTTATATAATATGTACTTAAACCAAATGATTAATTACAAAAATAACTTTTATGGGAGTTTTTATGAAAACACAAATTAAGTATGTATGTATGCGCATTTGGTTTACTTCATACATATTATATATATTATTATGTGCATATATTACTTTGAGATTTGAATTGCGTTTTGTAATTTATGAACAATATGTTCACAACCTAGTTCTAAAACTACGGTTAATACTTTTTCTTGTAAATTCAATTAAATTGCCTTTTCAATCCGTTCTAAATCAAATATAATCGTATAAAAAAGAATCCGATTATTTCTAGTCCGTCTTATTTCAAGAAAATAGTGTTATTACAAAACCGTATAAAAAAGACCGTATAAAACAGAATTGAAACTATTTGCTTTTGCATAATTCATAAAATAATAATTTTGAGCGATATACATACATATATTTTGATATACATACATACTACATTTGTACATACATATGTGTCTTTTTTGTTACGTAATATAAAGATATATAATATTTGTTATATACATACATATATACATATGTATAAGGATATTCAAATGGTATTTAAACTAAAACATATTTCCAGATACGATTTGTTTGTTGATTTGTACCAATTTCGCTAACGTACAGCGCTGATCCATTAACGCAAACAGCAATAGAATGAGGATTTTTAAATTCCCCCCAATGTCCAATAATTGTTTCAGAGCGTGGGTCAATGGTGAAACCACGAACGGGCAACATAGATGTTGGACCATTAACAGCATAAACAATGTCACCAAAAGCTGCAACAGCAAAAACTCTCCCCAAGTCTGGTTCTTGAATTGTTGCCGCTGGCTGTCCTTCACCTTGTGATGATTTAAGACCAGCCCTATAAACAAAATTACAAGATTATTAAATTCATGCCAGTATCTAAGTTAACCTACTTTGGACAAACAACTCTCATGTTTTCTCGATCTGCAATACATAATAAGTCCAAATGTTCCAGCAATGTTATAGAGTGTGGGACTTGTAAGGAAAGAAATTCTAAAAAAAGCATTAAGTTTAGGTCTGAGGTAAAGCAGGAGAAAATGTACCTGGTGGTTGGGGAATTACACGCAAAAGCCGACCTGCTGCATTAAATTTTAAGATTCTTTGATTGCAATATCCATCAGCTATGAAAAACTGGAAATAAAATACGTATATGTTTATGTTTTTTCAAATTAACTCTTTAGGCATATATAATAATTATATATAATACATAATAATTATAATACATAATAATTATATACATAATACTATATATATATATATATATATATATATATATATATATATATATATATGTATTATGTATATGTAGGCGTGTTGAGCACTATTGGTAAGCACAGGAAAGTATTTGGACCGTGTATCGTTATCCAAAATCCTCCACAAGGTCTTCAAAAGAACAGGTGTCAAGCTTATGGGCCTGAGATCCTTTGCGATATATATATATATATATATATGGATATATATATATATATATATATATATATATATATATATATATATATATATATATATATGTATATATGGATATATATATATATATATATATATATATATATATAGTAGACTGAGACTGCACTGAGTTCCTTAGTAGGCTGTGAGAGTAAATTTTACTCACTAGCGGCATTTATCGACGTGGAGGGGGCTTTCAACAATGTCCATTCGACGGCGATTGTTGGGGGTCTCAGAGCGCCTAATGTATATGTGGTGAAGTTGGTGCAGGGTCTTTTGACCGAGAGGCTTTTTACAGTCTCCATTAGCGAGGCTAACTTGATAAGGGCAGTGAATGGAGGAAACCAACAAGGGAGCTCCTCTCGCCTTTACTGTGGAACATCGCTGTAGATAGGTTGTTGGAGAATCTGCGACGATGTGGTTTTAAGGTCTTTGGTTATGCGGACGACCTGGCCATTTTAGTGTCGGGTATCGATCCACATACCCTCTTATCATAGGGATAGGGTGTAATCAGGCCCTCGAACTTGTTATGGAAGGGTGCCTGTCGTGCGGTGTTGATGTTCTTTACCAGACGATACAAGATATCTGTATTTAATATGCCGAGACTTAGTAGTATTCAACTCTCTCTGTCTATAAAGGTAAAGTATTTAGGGGTTGTTCTGGACCACAAGCTCACCTGGAGGGAATGTAACGGATAGGGTGAACAGAGCGAACATAGCGGCCAAATCTGGACTTTGGTCATGCTGCGATTATTGGGGATCTCAGACATCTTCGTCCCTCGTAACTTCCTCGAAAGGAGATTTCATGTTGATGTATCCATGAGGGTATTCTAGTCTGACGGAGTGAAGTTCCCTCAGAATGTCCTTGAGGTCTATACTTATGGCTATAAGATAAGGGCTGAGGGGGATGTGGTATATTTTGAAGAAATTCTGACACAAGACTGTCCTATAGTAGGTTGCCTGATTATTGCGATGTGTTTCAGGCGGAAGTCATGGCCATACTGAAGGCCGTGCAATGCTTGTTGGATAGAGGGATAAGGTCTCTCGCGAAGGTCTCCTCGACATCTACCCTAGTCCACGAATGCCCCAGTTTTCTTATGGAAATCTCGGTTCATTCGAAGGTAACTCTTATATGGGTTCAGCGACATAGGGATATCGTCGGGAATTTCGTTGCTGACGAATTCGCCAGGATGGGTACTGAGCTCGATGCTTTCGAACAAGGGCCTGTCATTGGTGTCCCGATTGCCTCGGTTAAGATGGATATTCTCCGGTCATATTATGTCGACGCTCAATATTGTTGCAGCATGAGGGCACGTGCGGTACCGACACTCTGTTGGACCAACCTCGACGAAAGGAGGGCTAAATGTCTGCTCCCCCTAAGTCGGGTGACCATACACCGCACATTTTCCGTCCTAACGGGCCATTGTCTGATTGGGAGATATGCCGATAGACTTGGTATTTCCTCGAATGATTTTGGCAGGGGTTGTGGTTCCCAATAAAGGTAGATTTATTCTGGAGGCTAAATGGTTTCCTATGGAGACTGTTTGATCCCCGAGTTGGCATTTATGCATGTAGCATCACAATGGGTCAAATATATAGCCAAAGTTGGACTCCTTCACTGTAGGGGGTCATCCACCTTACCTAACCTAACTTAAAACACATCCAATAAAGCAGTTGTACTGCTGTGTTTTGTTCGAAAGTCAGGTTGTCTTGCAGGAACAAGGCCATTATGTTTTACATAATAATATATCTGCTGCTCAAACAATTTCGACAAATATGGAGATACTGCAATCGGCCGATAATTATTGAACTTTGGAATAGGAAGGAATGATCTTTGAATACTTCCAGTTTTTTTCCCATTCCACTATTCATCACTGGAGACCTGGTGCTGTCAGTGTACGATTTGCCGCAGGTAAAGGCGTTAAGGAGGTAAAATGTGCCTCGACTTACTTCTAGGGGATATAAAATGTGTCCCACCCTTGAAAATACAGAACTTTATAAAATTCTGTCAAGTCAACAATCACCACTACATTATTGGCTGTATCACGAATTCAGGGGATAACAACTTTTAGGGATAACATGACAAGGCAATTTGACTGTCTACCTGACTACGTAGATTCTACTGGTGAACTGGATCTGGCAGCAAGTCAAATTCAGTCAACTATTAACCCTAGAATGGTATACATTCGTCGAAATGACTAAGACTGTTTTTATTTTTGTGTTCTCCAAACTTTATATTTTATTATTTAAAATAAATATTAACTAAATGAAACAAATTTGATGAAAATAAGTTTAATTATTATATAAAACATTTAACAGAACAATATAAATTTATCTCCATTGAAAAAATATGCATAGCTACTTTATTGCAGGAACGGAAAATTGGTATTCGCTGATTCGACGAAGTTAACCGAAATAGGGGTAAATTTAATTATACCAATCTAGGGTTAAGTCCTCTTTAGATGTTAGCATGAGTCATAGTGACCATTTTGCCAAATGTAGGGTTCCATGATGGAATGAGACTTTGGAAAAACTAAAAATAACGGTAAGGAGGAATTTTAATATAACCAAGCTCACAAGCGATTGGCAAACTTATAGTGCTAGCCTCACGGAGTACAATAGGGATATTAGAAGGGCTAAGAGAGATTGTCAGTCCATTGAAGATTTGACGGCTTTGGCCGGACATCAAAAGTCCCTTGCATTCATCATTTCTAATGGCTGAAGAAACTACCACCATGAATAAATTATGCAGGGTACAGAGATTCGTCTGCCTCGTTACGACTGGGGCAATGAGAACATGTGGCCTTGGATTCCTCGATTGGTTTAACACCACTTCACATCCACGTTATGATTGTGGTGGCATGTTTGGAGACAAAATTTTTCGCCAAAGGGTCCCAAATGTGCAGGAAAGTCTGTCGATTCTACGCATGGTGGTCGGAGAACTATCGTCGGTGTTGGATATTATGCCTTTGGGTCTGTGCGTTGACAGGATTCAACGTTGAATTTCCGGATCGAGGTTGTTGGTCTAATGGGGTATTAGTTCGGTGTGAGTTTGACCTAAGCTGGTATAACGATGACGCAGAAATGTATAACTGTGGTGTTCATGGAAACAACCGAGAGTTGTCGATTGGCCAGAAAGGGTTCCAGGACACCCTATATCGGTCCGGAATCATGATGTGCAGCACCACTCACTACCATCCTTAATCTAATCAAGGATTGGTAAATTTCCAGATGCTTGGAACACTAAAATGCTCAAAATGGACTTCTTCGCTCCAGGGTGGCCATCAGCCTACAATTTGGACGTCATTTTAAGGTTCTCAAGTATGGTAAGCAGGACTTAAACTCCTTACGGAATTTTTTACGGGCTACTGTAGACTAAGAGCGCATCTGAAGAGGATGATGGTCACATATGTGGACTGTGTGCTAACAGGCATCAGAGGCAGCGTAACACCTATTGGGTTAATGTGGGGTTCTTGATAGGTTGAGGTGGAAATATTTAGGTAGGCATAGGGTCTCACTGAGTGACATATCCATCATTATGGTCTTATATATGCTGGTGTTCATTGGGAAGGCAGCTGATCTGCTGTACAAACTATAAACCGGAAGGGACATAATAGATCCTATGAGTCGCAGTGTCTTGCAATAGTACCTGGTCGATTTGATAATAATAACAACTCTAATAATACAATTAATCAAATGTGGACAATGCACTCAATCTAATTCTCTCCAGTTGAGCAAACAACAAACCTGACTTTGTTTTACTTAAAAAAAAAAAAAATAATAAAAGAATCCAGTTGTGGAGTAGTTTTAGAAAATAATTTTATAGAAGCTTCAATTAAAACTGTTAATCCCACTGCATTTTTTTAGAATTATTTTTTATTTAAGATTTACTTATTTTAATAAAAAATAAATATTGAAAAATAAATTTGATTTGATTGAGCGTACATACATGCATATGCTTGATCAACTAGCTAATTACACATGTAAGCGCATGACTAAGTGATGGCCTGTTGCCTTATTTTCAAATATGATAGATTTGTCAGCATATAACTCCCACGTGATATGGACTGATATGAATCCTGCATGGAATTCCAATAAAAATTTTAGACGCAGGCTTTATCTGGTAGAATTGGCAGATCAGCTAATAAAGGAGCATATTATGCGAGGAAAGGTTTTTCCACATGGAGCATCAGCAATAAATCTTGTTAAAAATATTCATGAACAAAATGATCGCACAGGTGCCTCGCAATGTTCCAAATAAACGACAGCGATGTTTCTTTTGTCAACATGGAAAGAAATCAAATAAGTATTCCACTAAATGTGATTCTTGTAAAGAATTTATTTGCAAAGAGCACATGGTCACATTGTGCATAAATTGTCACACAAATTCTTGAATTTATATACATTATTAAAAATATATGTAATTATTATTAAAAAAAGGGTGAATATCAAATTCAATTTAATTTTATATATACGAGTATATGTACATATGTATGTATCTTTTATCATTGCTCAGGAAGGGCTTATTTATTTTAATTTTCATTTTTGTGTTATACTAAATAAAAAAAACAAAAAAAAAAAATACATTTCCTATATTAAATATGAAATGTTGTTTACATGTTATTGTTGGGTCATATTGACCCAAAGGATCATAAGAAGGGCACATATCCCAGCGATACAGAAGGGCTAAATTAAAAATTAAATTAATTGATATACATACGGAATTACATGTGGATAAAAAAGTGACAGTACATATGTAAGATCGGTCTGAGGCTGATCGTTTTCGACGCGGAGCGAAACATGGCAGTCTGTAGCACCAGGTTCCAGCATCTCGATATCCACAAAGCTACTTGGCTGTCCCCGGATCGTTTCACACGGAACCAGATCGATCACATTGTGATTGACGGAAGGTATATCTCTAACATACTAGATGTGCGCACATTCAGAGGTCCGAATATCGACTCGGACCATTACCTTGTTGTAGCCAAGGTACGACTGCGCATTAGTGCAGCGATGACAGCGCGCTCTAGTACACAGGGAAAGCTTAATGTATAAAAGCTGCATTCACCAGAGACGGCTGAGATTATCTCTGCTCAACTCTCAGATAGGCTCCATCGCTCCCCTTCTACTTACGATGACATTTTTGGACTTTGGGCCAACATCTCCCACTCCTTGCGCACCACTGCAGAAACAGTCATTGGTTGCGAGCACCCACATAAACGAAATCAATGGTATGATCAGGAGTGTCGCGAAGCCACTGCAGCTAAAATCGCCACATACAGAAGAACACTTAACGCTGTAGCTACGCGAGCCGTTGTTGAGAGCTATCGAGCAAAGAGAAGAAAAGAGGGGCGCCTTTTTAGACGCAAGAAGAGGGAGCATTAATGGCGTGAGCGTGAGAAAGTCGAGATATTTAGAAGGAGGAATTATGCTCAAAAATTCTATAAGCGAGTCAAGCGTCTAACTGAAGGTTATAAGCTCGGAGCATCATTTCGTAGAGACGAAAATGGTAATCTGGTTATTGGTGTACAAGGCGTACTGCTATGGAGGCACCACTTCGCCACGCTATTACTTGGCGATGATGACACTAATTCCGTCGTCAGAGAAGTTAGAGAAACGGTTCCGATCGATGATGACGGCGTGGAGAGTACGCCGCCAAGCCATGACGAGGTCAGTGTCGCGATACGGCGGCTTAAAACCAACAAAGCTGCTGGCCCAGATGACCTGCCCGCTGAATTATTTAAAGCCGGTGGTGAAGACCTGGTTAGGTGCATGCACCAGCTTATCGGTAGAATATGGTTGGGAGAAAGTATGCCCGGCGATTGGGCCCTCAGTGCTCTCTGTCCTGTCCTGAAGAAGGGAGACCCTACAATTTGTGCCAACTACAGGGGTAAAAGTCTTCTCTCTATCGCATACAAGGCCCTTACGAGCGTATTGTGTGAGCGATTGAAGCCATAAGCGACCGATAAGAGATCGCGTGTATACCGCAATGTCAGAGCTTTGTGTTCCTACAAAACTGGTAAGACTGTGCAGAATGACGTTGAGCAATTCCTGCAGCTCCGTCAAGAAAGGAAGGCAACTCTCAGAACCTTTGTAGACCGAGGTTTTAGACAAGGTGGCCCCTTATCTCTTATCGTGCGACCTTTTCGTCATGGAGAGCGTTCTGCGGAAGGCGGGTGTACATCGCAGTGACACCATATTTTACAAAAGTGTCATGCTCCTTGCATACGCTGACGATATTGACATCATTGGGCGTACCAATCGAGATGTCACTGCTACTTTCAGTGCTATCGAAAGAGAGTCTACCAAAATGGGTCTAACGGTAAATGAGGCCAAGACGAAGTATATGTTGTCAACAAGTAGGGATGTGCGGCGTATTGGCTCTCAGGTTGCGATTGACAACTATACATTCGATGTCGTGAATGAATTTATCTATCTAGGCACTGCTATTACCGGCAGTAATGATACCAGTCTTGAGATCAAGGGTAGAATCACTCTCGCCAACAGGTGTTATTATGGTCTCAATAAGCAATTGTGTAGTAGAGCCCACTCTCTCGCGAAGAAATTGACACTTTACAAGTCGCTCATCCTCCCTGTTCTTCTTTATGGGTGCAGAAACATGGACATTATTACGAACCGATGTAGCTGCCTTGGGTGTGTTCGAGAGAAAAGTTCTACGGAAGATCTTTGGCGATGAACTCCGTAACCGAACTAACCATTAGCTCTATGAGCTGTATAACGACATGGACGTTGTTCAGCGAATTAACTTCCAGCGGCTATGCTGGCTAGGATGTGACCAATGGGTGTGACCAATTTGCGAAGGCAGGCGCTAAGCAGAAATGCCTGGAAGGAGGTGATGCCTGGCAATGCTGAACTTATTTGTGTATTTGGCAGCATTGCCAATTCGACCAATTTCGGGTAGCACGGTCTTACATTTTTAGAATTAACGGACGAATAAGAAGCTTCTAGAGCTTTCTAAGCCGTAAGCATAGAATGACGCTGCTCTGCCTACGTCAGTTCACTTATAGTTTACCAGTCATTGTGTAAAGTTGTAATACAATAAAGTCGATTTTAGGCGTGAATAAAAATTTTGAGTATTTTGTGAATTTAGTGGAAGTCGTTGTATCAAGTAACAGTGTACAAATACAAAGAACTGTATAAAACTACAAAATCATGTTATTTGTTTTATTTAACGTAATTAGAAAGAACTCAAACGTAACAAAAACGTAAAACGTAACGTAACAAAAACGTAAAACGTAGCGTACCAAAATAAATATAAATAATAAAAACAAAATTAAAATAAATCAAAATAAATAAAAATCAATCAAATAAAACACAAAATTTTTGTTCGCTCCTGTGTCTATTAAAAATTTAATGGCTTTACCATTCTTCGTATACAGTTCTTTATAGGGTGTGCTAGAGAGGCCAGAGTCATAAAATTTAATTGATTTTCTTCATATTCTTCATCATCATAAAACAAATCAGAATTGTTCTCCTCCCATAGTTTAGATCCGGATATTGTTCATGTGATTCCACAACTTCCGTATTAAAAAAAAAATTGCTGTTTCCGTGTAATGTTAAAAGAGTTAGACGATTCGGGTAAAGGTGACTTTTCAGGTCTGTTCATATAATTAACCTAACGCGTCCTAACGGAAGGATCTACTTCCATTGGTATTGGTGATTTAGGCTGTGTGGGCCTGGGTGGCGGTAAATTCGGGTTAAATTGTTGAGCCGGTGTATTGTATATTCGAACCTTATCGGCTACGTTGAGATTTATTGGCGGAGTATTTAGCTTGTTGCTCCTATTTATGTGGTTAAGTGGTAACACTATATTGCTAGAGTAGCGTGGATATATTGAAATATTCCTGAAATTGAGGTTCTGGAATTCCAGGCATGATGTGTATGCCTCGGGCAAGGTTTTTGGTTTCTAAGTTCTATATCGTCATTAGTCAAAATGTTGTTTTGATTCTTGTAGTAAGAGGGCAATTTATTGTGATCGCATTGAAAAGCAGCAGAATAAAAATTCACATTTTTAATCTACTATTGCTCGAAAATTGGTAACGCTTTCGAAATAAGTGTTGGATAAAATTATTCCAAATATAGACTGCTTAGAGTTTTTAAAAAATATAACAAATTGTCATAAATGCACAGTTCAAATATTCTTGTATGGGTATAACCCCAGTCACTAACTGTTAAAACTCCACGAAAAGTCTGTCAAATGCAAGATTCACTTAGTTGTAAGTTTTCGCACTACTACAAAAATTATGTTCTGCTTATTTTGTATTTCCAAAATACTATCTTCCCTATCGAATACTGAATTATAATGACAGATATTTAATACTAATATTTTTTTTTCAGTAAAAACCCGGCCTTTCAATCCTTCCTCATTTATCGTATAAACTTCCAAAAATGAAGTGGCACGATAGTTCTGATCAGCCAAAACCCGGATTTGGAAATTCCAATAACGGCAACACTGCAAGGCGTTTCTTCCAGAATGCTGACATTTTGACACAAATAACAAACCTTGACGTCAATTTAATAAAGCGAATGCACGTAATAATGGTAACAGTTTTAAGTGGTTTTCGGGAGTTTGCACTTGATACCGCTCCATATTTTTTGGATTGACTATAAAAAAGTGTACAAAGAATGGAAAAAATGTTTATACAAAAAGCAACAACAAAAAATTCATAATTATGGGGAAAAAAGTGAAATTAATAATCGGACACTTCAAAGTTTAAAAGCACAAAGCACATAATAAGTAAATGTGGTTATTGTACAACTGCCCACATGTTATTGATACGCCGCCACAGTCTCCTGATATATATGTTATAGAGAATTATTGGGCTTATCTCGAAAATAATTTAAAAAATTTGGTGCTGCGGCGCGTAAATTTAAGTTTTCAAAATACATTACAGGGAAAAATAAATAAAACAGAGCTGGTAAAAGTTTCTTTATTTTAAAAAGTAGACCCTGGTGCCATACTCTATCGAATGCCTGTTAAAGGTCTAGAAAAACTATTAAACAATCAGTTATAACCTTTACAATTTGGTGGCATTGTTCAGGAGTTCCATGTTTATGTCTAAAGCCGAACTGGTGTTCTGGAATAATACTCTTTTCTTCGAGTACTGGCAACAAGACAGATTATTTTCGGGCTTATTTTGTTTGGGTATTATGAGCACCGAATTGTATATGTTAAAAATATTATGCCTTTCCTAGTAAAATTATTAACAACATCAGCAGTGATCAAGTCGTAACAAGGAGATTTATTTTTATTGGGTTTCTTTATTTCACATTCAACTTAATTTGGTGAGAAGTGTTTTATAGGGAAGCCTATATGGTCAGATGAATCTAAAAATTTAATTACTTCGTTACGTTTATCAGTGCTATTCAGTTCATAAGACTGAAAAGTATTTGATAAAGACAGGACGAAAGCTTTCGATATGGTCTTGTCCGACTTACACCAGCTACTGTCGCTAGATTTCATTACTGCATTGATTTTTTTGGCCTTTTTAGAAATTTGGTAGCCTTTCACAAAAGGTGTTTGTCGTATCTGGAGTTGTTGATATTTTCTATAATCTCAACTGCTTCTTTATTTTTGTGTTCAAATAGTAGTTTTTTCAAATTTTTGCATGCTTCATTAACTTCTATATTAGCTTCTTGTCCAACGGATTTTTGCTTAATTACTAATTTCTTCGTAACCTTTTTTCTGCTATAAACTGCCTTATTTCCGTTGATATTCGAACACAATTATTTTGAACTCCTGGTTTACTAGGTGTTGCTAGGTTAGCAGCTACATGGATTAGATTTCTAAATTTTTCAACCGCATCATCTAATTCGTCGCTTGTTTTTAAGCGTGTATTTTACAGAAAAGAAATCATGTAAAGATTTTAGCGTTGTAATGAGTGGGTCTATTTAAAAAGTTATGGCGTCTCGGAGTTCTTAAGAAGAATAGTAATGTAATGTGTACAAAAAAAAAAAAAAATAAAATAAAATAAAAAAATAAAAATAAACATGTTAAGAATTTGGTGTTGAAATTCTCAAATGAAAATAAGATTTAAACTTTTTCTTCTTTGAAAAATTTTTTTACAAACTGTACATATTATTTAGTTTTCTGGAAATTAAATTGAGCCGCTGCACATATATATACTACCTTGATCAAAAATTTTCCAGAATAACCCCCGTGTGGCGGTCCCATTGTTCCGATTTAAGTTCTTTTTTGTTAGGTTGGTACGTCTGTTTCTGCTAATTCTTAGCGTCATAGCTTGACAATTACATTTTTTATATATGGTTTTCGGTATGTCCATCAGTGCTTTCTGCGATTTTTCCATTATTTCCTGTCGGCTGCTGAAGCGCGTTCCTCGTAATGGTTTTTTAACTTGATTGAACAGAAAGAAGTCAAAGGGAACCAAATCAGGTGAATTCGGTGGCTGTTGGATGGTATTTGTTGCATTTTTCGTCAAAAAATTTCGAATAATGATGGCACTGTTTGACAATGCGTAATCATGGTGCAAAATCCACGAGTTTTCTACCCACAATTCCGGTCTCTTTCGGCGAATTGCCTCACGCAAACCTATCATAACGCCCAAATAATACTCTTTGTTTGCTGTCTGGTCTTCTGGCAAAAACCTACCTACTACACCGTTGTAATCCATGAAAACCGTGAACATTGCCTTCTTTTTTGACCGAAAATGATCTCGACTCTTTTAGTGAATGGCATTCGCTTGCCTAATGTCTGGATTACGTGTCGTACTCATGAACCTACGTCTCGTCTCCAGTAATTATACCCTTGATAAATGTGGGATCGGATTCAGCCTTGCAAATCAAGTCTTTTGCGACCTCAACACGGTCAAAATTTTAAAAAATCGCCAACACACATAAAGATAGATGTACTCTTGGCTGCGTGGCTTTTGCAAATGTCAAGCTATGATGCGGGACCGCACACATGGGTTATTGAAACTTTTTGATCAAGATAGTATTTTGGAAGTACAAAATAAGCAGAACATAATTTTTGTATTAGTGTGAAAACTTACAACTAAGTGAATCTTGCATTTGACAGACTTTTCGTGGAGTTTTAACAGTTAGTGACTGGGGTTATACCCATACAAGAATATTTGAACTGTGCATTTATGACAATTTGTTATATTTTTTAAAAACTCTAAGCAGTCTATATTTGGAATAATTTTATCCAACACTTATTTCGAAAGCGTTACCAATTTTCGAGCAATAGTAGATTAAAAATGTGAATTTTTATTCTGCTGCTTTTCAATGCGATCACAATAAATTGCCCTCTTACTACAAGAATCAAAACAACATTTTGACTAATGACGATATAGGACTTAGAAACCAAAAAACTTGCCCGAGGCATACACATCATGCCTTGAATTCCAGAACCTCAATTTCAGGAATATTTCAATACATCCATGCTACTCTAGTAATATAGTGTTACCACTTAACCAGATAAATAGGAGCAACAAGCCAAATACTCCGCCCATAAATCTCAATGTAGCCGATAAGGTTCGAATATACAATACACCGGCTCAACAATTTACCCCGAATTTACCGCCATCCAGGCCCACACAGCCTAAATCACCAATACCAATGGAAGTAGATCCTTCCATTAGGACGCGGCAGGTTAATTATATGAACAGACCTGAAAAGTCACCTTTACCCGAATCGTCTAACTCTTTTAACATTCCACGGAAACAGCAACTTTTTTTTGATACGGAAGTTGTGGAATCACATGAACAATATCCGGATCTAAACTATGGGAGGAGAACAATTCTGATTTGTTTTATGATGATGAAGAATATGAAGAAAATCAATTAAATTTTATGACTCTGGCCTCTCTAGCACACCCAATAAAGAACTGTATACGAAGAATGGTAAAGCCATTAAATTTTTAGTAGACACAGGAGCGAACAAAAATTTTGTGTCTGAAAAAATATCATTCAATTCGAAACCTGTTAATTCCCAATTTATAGTTAATTCTCCAGCTGGTCAGATTCCCATCACGCGTATGGTAACTGGGAAGTTTTTTAAAAGTGTGTGGATAGGAAAAATATCATTTTCTTTGTTCTTCCTGGACTCAGATCATTTGACGGCACCATAGTCGATGACACCCTTAGGGAGCTTGCAGGCATAATTGACAGGAAAAACAACATTTTGCGTCTACTTAACGGAATAAAAATTCAGCTCAAGCAAGAGTGTCAAAACAGGTTAACAATGTTCAACTTAGGCAGCATGAAGATAAGGATATTGAAAATTTGATTGGAGAAAATGCTAAGCTATTCGGACCATTATCTGATTGTGGGACCAATGAAACCAATGTTCGTGCAGAAATAAGAACAAAAACAGAAGAACCTATATACACCAAGTCATATCCATGTCTAGTCACCTAAGATCGAAGGTAGAAACACAAATTGCAAAGATGATCGAGGACGGTATAATAAGACCATCAAAGAGTCCATACAACTCACCTTTGTGGATCGTGGAAAAAAAATCCAAGCCCAACGGTGATAAACAATATAGAATAGTTATAGATTTTAAAAGATTAAACGCGGTAACCATTCCCGATGCATATCCCATTCCCGACATTAATAGTACACTCTCTAATCTGGGAAAATGTAAGTACTTTACAACTTAACATCTGGATTCCATCAGATTAAAATGAGGGACAAGGATATAGAGAAAACGGCGTTTTCTACAAAGAATGGAAAGTTTGAATTTTTAAGACTTCCCTTTGGGCTGAAAAACGCACCTGCATTATTTCAACGAATGATGAATAATGTGCTCCATCCGTTGTTAGGAAAAGCTTGCTATGTGTATATAGACGACATCATAGTATTTGGCAAAGACAGGAAGGATTATATCGAAAATCTTAAAAAGGTATTCTCTTTGATTGACATAGCTAACTTGAGGATAAATCTTGAGAAATCTAAATTTCTAAAAACAAGCGTAGAATTCCTTGGTCACATTGTATCCGGCGCTGGGATACGACCAGATCCAGCAAAAATTGCAGCAATACAGAAAATTCCACCACCAAAAAAATCTCAAGGACTTGAAAAGTTTTCTTGGACTAACATCTTACTATAGAAGATTCATAAAAGATATTGCTCAGATAGCGAAGCCTCTTACGAACCTGACTAGAGGTACAAATGCATAAATTAAAGCTAATCAATCAAAGAAGATTGCTGTTAACTTGGATAGTAAGGCAATTAAATCATTTAATGATTTAAAAGAACTTCTTGTGTCATCAGAAATTTTAACCTTTCCGGACTTTGACAGACCATTCATTCTCACAACGGATGCGTCAAACTATGCGATCGGAGCTGTTTTATCCCAAGGGGAAATTGGTAAAGATCAACCAATAATTTATTTATCAAGATCTCTTAACAAGACAGAAGAAAACTATTCTACCATAGAAAAAGAAATGTTAGCAATAATTTAGTCCATTGACAAACTTCGCTCTTACTTATATGGAGCCAAGGAAATAAAAATTCTTACTGACCATCAGCCACTAACATTCGCGTTAAGAAATGCATATAACAACGCAAAGCTGAGAAGATGGAAAGCGAGAATAGAGGAATATAATTACAAGTTTATCTACAAACCAGGTAAAACAAATATAGTAGCTGATGCCCTTTCTAGGTTGCCACGCGAATTAAATGTTTTGTCATCGTCCGATGAAAATTCTCAGCTCAGCGCTGAGGAAGACAACACTCTTCTGATACCACATTCTGAAGCTCCAATTAACGTCTTTAGGAATCAAATTATTTTCTCTGAAAAATTAGGCTCTAATTATTATGAAAATCCTCACAAAAACTTTCATAGGCATAATGTAAAAATTGAAACGCTTAGTAAGGAAAAGTTGACCCAAATATTAAAAGACAAATTAAGTCCTACGGCTTTAAACGGAATTAAAATCCCTGAAAAATATCTCGTATTGCTGCAGGAAGTCTATCAGGAACATTTTTCTAAATTTCGAATAAGAATTACTCAAAGACTTGTAGAGGATATTGGAGATGAGGAAAAACAATTCATTATTATCCAAAGTGAGCACAAGCGAGCTCATAGAAATTCTGAGGAGAATAAAAATCAAATATTGGAGAAGTACTATTTTCCAAAGTTAGGGAAGTTAATTAGATCCTTTATTAAATCTTGTGAAATATGCAGTAAAAACAAATATGATAGGCATCCTCCAAATCCTGAACTTCGGCCAATTCCAATTCCATCGTATCCCACAGAAATACTTCACATCGACATAATGGAAATTCAACGCGAAAAGTAATAACGTGTGTGGACAAGTTTTCAAAATTCGTAAAATTTTTTCATATTAAGAATAAATCAGTTCTACATATTCGAGATAAAATGATATCATTACTCCATTATTTTTCCGCACCAAGAATGATTGTAATGGATAATGAAGGCAGTTTCATTAGTCCGATAGTACTTAACTATATAGAAGGCCTAGGAATTGAAACCTATTTTGCACCCCCACAAAAAAGTAAGGTAAATGGTGGTTCAAATTCATTCAACAATTATTGAAATGTTAAGATGTCTTCGTGAAGATTATCCAGATTACACCTTAAAAGAGTTAATAACCATTACAGTAGACAGGTATAACAACACAGTGCAATTGGTCACAAAGAATAAACCAGCTGATGTTTTTTTTGGTAGGACAAACAGGATCAACTACCAGAATTTAGCTGATTTTAAAGTAATAGTTAATAACGACCTAAGGAATGAAATTGAAAGGAACTAAAAAATCCAACTTTATAGGCAAAATTGTAAAAGGAAAAAGGTTAAAAAGTATAATCCAGGAGATATAGTATTTAAAGGGAACAAACAAATCAAAGGATAAGCCATTATACGTTAAACAAACAGTTGGAAAAGATAACAATGCTACAATTACCACTACGGACAACAAAAGGATTCACAAATCTCATCTCAAGAATTAACATATAACTTCTCTTTCAGATTAATAACGTGCAGCATAAATGCAATCGTTGATGTGAACGAGTACAAAAATTCCTCAATAACATTAAACATGGTAAAGGTAAAATCAGCAATGGGAACTTTAGGATAATACACACGATTAACTTTGCAGACTACGAAAAAATGATTGATGATATTAAGACCATAGTTCGCTGCCAGATACGGAACACAGAAACACTGCGCCTACACATAGAGCACCAAATCACCGGAATTGAGAACCATCTAAATCAGCTTCATGTTAAAAACTCAACAAAACATAAGAGATCTATAAATTGGATAGGCTCCGCATGGAAGTGGATAGCCGGTAATCCTGAAGCTACTGATTGGGACAATATTCTCAGCCAAACAAACAATGTCATGAAGAATAACAATAGGCAGTACACCATTAACGAGTATTTAATAAAAACAACAAACAATCTTCTGGACGACTATAATAGAATCATAGTCGAAGTGAATACAAATGATACTACCAAATATGCACAAACACTCAGGTTAGGATTAGTAAAGGAAGAAGTAGCTCAAATTGTAATGGCGAGTCAACTTGAAAAAAGTGGTATAGTGCATTCTCCGATATTGAACAAAGGTGACATCTCCAATACTCTTTCTCAGACGGAAACGCTCCCATATAAAAATGAAATGCAGGCTCTCCAATTTGCTGAACCTTCAATAGTAATAAAAGATTCTCTCCATCTGTACATTATATCATTGCCGCAAACAGAATATACTCTGTACAACAATATACTCATTCGCTTAACAGTCAGTAATAACAAAAGGATTTACCTCAAGTTTACAAATTTACTTGTATTCAAAGAAATACAGTATTAAGGACAAATGTACGGTAATTGATGATATAACGGTCTGCAATCTGAGCCAAGTCGAAAATTTGGGATCAGATAATTGTATTTTTAACTTACTAAATGGGGAAAACACAACCTGCGAATACCAGATGGAAAATAAGCCAATAGTTGAAGTGTTATCGGAAAGCACGTTTTTGTTTTGTTTTTGACAAATTATAAAGGATATATCACCTACATCAATTCTACGCAAAGTCTAAATGGCACTTTTATCTTTATTTCTTTAACGAAAAAGTAACGCTAGATGATATCAACTATTCAAATTGGCAAATAACATCCACACAAGTTCTTCCGCCTATACTGCAGGGAAATTTAACCGAAAAAGAGATAAAATTAGATTTAAAATATCTACACCATCTTTACCTGAAAAATATAAGACATTTCTCTAAAAGTTCAAATTTTGTTTAGTTAGTTTTTGTAGGGTTCTCGATAATATTAGTAATTCAATTACACCCTAGATGTAAAAATCACCAGAAAATATTAAGATTCCCGACTCTAACAGAATTGCCTGAAATCAAAATAAATTACCCATAATACATAAACAGCGGGACGCTGATGCTTAAAAAGGGTGGAGTTATCATGTTCTACTGAATACACCTAATCACAACACACCTCACTATAACAAAAAACAAACAAACAAATTGATTTCATAATATACTTTTACCTGGTTAATGTTCTACTTTATTTTTCTGCTGATTAACTTAAATTTAAATATGAAATTTATTGTATTTAAAATTTATTATTAATTAGGTCAAACCAAAAATATTGTAATTGCACGTTTTACTAAATAAATTGTAAAACGATACCATAGAGTTAAGCCAATAAAAAGAATTGTAAAATTATTGTAAGAAAAAATATTGTATAAATATAAGAACTAAATCAATAAAATTTTAGAGTTATTACTATACTACAGCAACACAATTAAGTACGAGAACGCAACTTACGGTGAATGTTAATACTTACTTCTCCCGTTGTCGACACTGCAATCGATGTTGGCTGGCACAAATGTCTTACAGATGATCCTGGCCGAAATCGTTTTCCAATTGTTAATAGCGGTTGTTTTTCAAAAGGTTTAAACTATATGTGTTAACAATAAAAAATAAAAATACTCGATTATTACATACAAATTTTCTTTAATCATATACATATATATGTATAGCGTGTTTTTTATAGAGGTATAGAACCTTAAGTTGGCATTACTTTTCAAGATAGCGGCCGATTTAACAGCAGCCAAGTGATTTATTCTCAGTTTGGCTTGGCAATTCATCATGAATAGGCTCACGCCCGGCGTAGATTCGTAGAATGGGCCCAAAACGAGATTACCTTTGATCCCGATTTTCATAAGCGAATTTTGTTTAGCGATGAAGTGCACTTCTGGTTGAATGGCTACGCCAACAAACAAAACTGCAGCATTTGGAGTGAAGGTAATCCTCAAGTGTATGTGGAAACACCGTTGCATCCAAAAAAACTGACTCTTTGGTGCGTTTTATGGGCTGGTGGAATCATTGATCAAAAACAATGGTGGCCAGAACGTTACAGTCAATGGTGATCGGTATAGAGCCATGATTACTAACCTTTTCATTCCTGAATTGAATTACCATGATGTTCAGGAGATGTGGTTTCAACAAGACGGCGCAACATGTCACACAGCTCGTGCCATAATAGATTTATTGAAAGACACGTTTGGTGACCGCCTAATTTCACGTTTTGGACCTGTGAATTGGCCTCCAAAATCTTGTGATTTAACACCGCTAGACTACTTTCTGTGGGGCTATGCAAAGTCATTGGTCTTTGCGGTAAAGCCACAAACGCTTGACCATTTTGAAGGCAACATTCGCCGTGTTATTGCCGATATACGGCCACAAATGTTGGAAAAAGTCATCGAAAAGTGGACGTTCAGATTGGACTGTATCCTCGCCAGCCGTGGCGGTCATATGCCAGAAATCATATTTAAAATGTAATGCCACAAGATTATCTTTCGGATAAATAAAATTCATGTCAATCGAATAATCTATCGTTGTTTTATTGCAACTTAAAGTTCTATACCTCTATAAAAAAACACCCCTTATATTAATTCTATTAGCGACAGAGTTGTAATTCAAAAAGCATAATACCGAAAAGTACTCTGTTTGGTTTAGATAATGGGCCGGTGGCATCATTGGACCGCACTTCTTCGAAGACGATGAAGGCAGGAACGTTACTGTGAATGGCGACTGCTACCGTGCGATGATTAAATTTTTTTTTTTGTTCAAAATGGAAAAGTTGGACTTGACTGACATGTGGTTTCAACAAGACAGTGCCACATACCACACAGCACGCGAAACAATGGCCAAATTGGGAGGCGAGTTCGGTAAACAGTTTACTTTAAACTTGGGGCATGTCAGTTGGCCTCTTAGATCATGCGATTTAACGATTTAAGATTAATTTTTGTAGGGTTATGTTAAGGCCCATGTCTATAAGGACAAGCCCGCAACGGTTGAAGCACTGGAAGCCAATATTGAAGAATTTATTCATGATATACCAACCGATATGTCGGAGAGAATATTCCAAAATTGGAACCAGCGTATGAACCATTCGAGGCGTTTCTGCGGTCAACATTTACATAAAATAATCTTTAAACATTGAATTATATAGATCGTTCTAACGACTCAAAAAAAAAAAAAAAAAAAATTCATACATTTCTCAAAATTGTATGTGTTTTTTTTAATTAAATTCGAAAGCTCTTAAAAAATCACCAGATATATTATAAAAGTATGTTGGAGACCAAGAAGGATCTGAAGTTCGTTTGATTCATGATCTAAAGCTTCGTTACTCATCACTGCTTAAAATAATTAAAAATTATCTTATTCTCCTTTTTCAGATTCACAGTAAGTGCAGGTCTGATCTTAGTAATATTTACTGTTTAATAAATAAAGAGAAAATTCTGTAGTGATCCTTGGACAAACTTTGTCAATGACGTCATGATAT